>CAWUFW010006951.1:600000-1075881 GCA_963921515.1 Calotriton arnoldi | reverse complement strand
AGTGTTTTAGGGTTTAGGGTAGTGCAGTGGTGTTTGTGTAGTGTAGGGGTCATGTTTTAGGGTAGTGCAGTGGTGTTTGGGTAGTGTACGGGGTCGTGCTGGGGGTAATGTTTAGGGGTTTAGGATAGTGCAGTGGTGCTTGTGTAGTGTAGGGGGTCGTGCTGGGGGTAGTGTTTTAGGGTTTAAGGTAGTGCAGTGGTGTTTTTGTAGTGTAGGGGGTCATGTTTTAAGATGCAATGCTCCAATACCTGACCAGTCTGCACTACATAAAACTGCAAAAAACTAAAAATAAAAAGTGTTTTGCACACTTTTGTCATTGGGCTATATGTGGGCTACATCTGGGTAATATTTGTGCTACATTTGGGCTCTTTTTTCACTGGTGGCCATCTTGGAAGACTTCTTTGTTATGAAGTTTCCTAATTTATTCATTTACTGCAGTCTCCTCAGTAGGAAATGCTTTCAGTTTTTTACTTTGATTCCATCAAGAAGGCATTCAGATGTGTCTCACATCTGCCATAAATTCAGAATGTTAGCACTCTAGTTGCTCATTAGATCACTGGAGTAAAGCTACTGCTCACCAGGGAGTTAATTGGTAGTCTGCTGCTGGTATTGAAAGTGATTGTTTCAGTCTGCATGTCAGAATTTTCTAATGAAATAGAAGAGGATTTGAGATCTTACTTAAAACATGCCCTAATTTTTCTTTCTGCAGCACTAACCATAATTTCTATTTAAAAAAGAACCCCTCATTTTGTTCCTTTTTAAATTAAATGTTTTAAGTGTTACCGGTTTATTCCAATCAAGATGGCTTCAGGTGTGCCATACTTTTGTCATAAGTAAGGCTGTTAGCGCTCTAGTTGTTCTTTAGAACACTCTGGGAAGCTGCAGTAGAACACAAAGGCATCAACTGGCAGGCTGCTCCTGTTGAAATATAACAGGAAGATATTTGAGATCACACTTGAAATATGTCCTAATTTTTCTTTCTACAGCACTAACCATAATTTCTATGACAAAATGAACCCCATCATTTTGTTCCTTTTAAATTAAATGTTTTAAGTGTTACCAGTTTATTCCAATCAAGATGGCTTCAGGTGTGCCATACTTTTGTCATAAGTAAGGCTGTTAGCACTCTAGTTGTTCTTTAGAACACTCTGGGAAGCTGCAGTAGAACACAAAGGCATCAACTGGCAGGCTGCTCCTGTTGAAATATAACAGGAAGATATTTGAGATCACACTTGAAACATGTCCTAATTTTTCTTTCTACAGCACTAACCATAATTTCTATGACAAAATGAACCCCATCATTTTGTTCCTTTTTAAATTAAATTGTTAAGGGTTACCAGTTTATTCCAATCAAGATGGCTTCAGGTGTGCCATACTTTTGTCATAAGTAAGGCTGTTAGCACTCTAGTTGTTCTTTAGAACACTCTGGGAAGCTGCAGTAGGACACAAAGGCATCAACTGACAGGCTGCTCCTGTTGAAATATAACAGGAAGATATTTGAGATCACAATTGAAATATGTCCTAATTTTTCTTTCTACAGCACTAACCATAATTTCTATGACAAAATGAACCCCATCATTTTGTTCCTTTTTAAATTAAATTGTTTAAGTGTTACCAGTTTATTCCAATCAAGATGGCTTCAGGTGTGCCATACTTTTGTCATAAGTAAGGCTGTTAGCACTCTAGTTGTTCTTTAGAACACTCTGGGAAGCTGCAGTAGAACACAAAGGAATCAACTGACAGTCTCTGCCCTTGTTGGATGTACATGTTTTACTGAGAATGTCAGACTTCATTCTCACATGAGTGAGAAAGATAATGTGAATTTACAGAAAATATGCTCTCATTTTAGCTTCTGGAGCACCTTCCAAACCTCCATGGGAAAAGCATGAGAAAATAGTGTTCTCTCAAACATGATTCATGATATCCCAGCAGAAGGTTTTTCACATGGTAAAATCACCTTAGAATACACCACAATTCCTAAAATTAGTATGGTACCATCAACAAATAAATTCTAATGTAACTAAAGCCTGTTATCACCCTTTATAGTTCTCCTTTTGGTGACCCTCAAAATCTTCTATTCACTACAATGCATTTCAATGAGGTACTATCATTTATATTGGTCCCAAGATGGCTGCCAGAAATTCCAGGATGAAGTGCTGACAGCCAATCAGATCTCACGATGACATGTGTGGTTAGGCTCCGCCCAGATATATATGTAACTTTACTTTTGATTTTCTCAGGAACTACTGAACGGATTTACACCATTTAAGCAAAAGGCACGACACTGAACCAAGGGCTACCTCTTTGCCAAATTTGGTGTAATTCCGTTCAGCAGTTCGGGCTGTAGCTGCGACTAAAGGTTCCTATGGAAAAATGAATGGAGAAAACACG
Source organism: Calotriton arnoldi (assembly GCA_963921515.1). Lineage (NCBI taxonomy): Eukaryota > Metazoa > Chordata > Amphibia > Caudata > Salamandridae > Calotriton > Calotriton arnoldi. The sequence goes on along the minus strand of CAWUFW010006951.1, from coordinate 1,073,490 downwards.
TTTTGGGACCCCCTTTTTCTCGGCCCCCGCTGACGTATCACCCGAGACTTTCAGGATAGGAGCGGACCGGAGCGCCCCAACAAGTTGGAAACTTTCGCGAAGATTCGTCAACCGGCGCCAACGTTATTTCAAATAGAATGTCGCGGATTTCCTATGGATAATAGGTTTTAACTATAACTATCTACTGGCGACCGCCAGTAGATATATATATATATATATATATATATATATATATATATATATATATATATATATATATATATATATGTATTAGTCGCCAGTAGGTAGTTATAGTTAGGACCTAGTTTCCATAAGAAAAGTGTTTTTTGATTTGCCAATATCTTTGGCGCCGTTTGACGAATCTTCGCGAAAGTTTCAAAACTAATGGTTCACTCAGGTCAGCTCCTGTCTTGGAAGATTGGGGGCGATTCATCAAGCAGGGGCTGAGACAAAAGGGGGTCCCAAAACGCATTTTCTCCATGTTAATTTCCATAGGAATTTTGAAACAGGCTACAGCTCGAACTGCTGAACGGATTTACACCAAATTTGGCAAAAAGGTAGGTCTTGGTCTAAAAAGCGTGCTTTTTTAAAAATGGTGTAAATCCGTTCAGTAGCTGCTGAGAAATTCCAAAAATAAAAATTTATATATCTGAGCACCGAGGAGGATTCGCGAACCCTACCGGGCACGAGCTTCACTCTGATTGGCTGCCAACACTCTAAACCTGAATGTGTTGGCAGCCATCTTGTGACTCGGTAACCGAGTCACAAGATAAAGGTAAAAAAAAGGTAAAAAACAAGAAAAGGGGGCAGGGTAGAGACACCCTGACCCCCTAAGCCTGCTCATGGGGTCCCACAAGGACCCCCAGGCCCAAAAAAAGCATTTTTTTAAAAAATAATTTCGGCCGAGTGCGCGAATCTGGACGAAATTATTTTTAAAAAATGAAGCGCGGTCTCCCGCGCTTCATTTGTTAAAAAGCCCCCAGGTGGGCCAGGTACTGGGGGCAATTGTAAATTATGGTGTGCGGGCCGCCACCTCCCCGGGGCTTTATAATTTATGCGTGGGGGCACACGGCCCCCCTCGCAGCCCCAGGGACCCCCACCTCCCCGGGGCTTTATTTAAATGATGGCGGGGGGCCTCGCAGGCCCACCCAAGCCCCGGGGACCACCACCTCCCCGGGGCTATAACTAATAATTAGTGTTGGGGGGCTCGAGCCCCCCCACACTGCCCCGGGGACCTCCACCTCCCCGAGGCATCAAATATGTAAATACAGGGGTCCGTTGCGGACCCCCGGGGACCACCACCTCCCCGGGGCTATTTACATGATGGAGGGGGGCCACGCGGCCCCCCTCGTGGAGCCCTTTATGTCCCTGGGGACCACCACCCCCCAGGGCTGGCTCCTGCAATGTCCCGGGGTGCCCACCCCCGGGACATTGCTGTTTACTATGGCAGGACAGGAGCACAGCTCCCACCCTGTCATAGCAAACCCTGCTTTGCTTTTTGGAAGCGAGAGCAGGAAACCTGCTCTCGCTTCCAAAAATCAAAGCAGATTGCTTTTGCACAAGGGGAGCGGCATGTCAGCAGCTCCCCTTGTGCAAAAGCAATGCTGGCTCCTGCAGGAGGCGGAGAGCCAGCTGGGACCGTGGGGGAAGTGGGGCTCCCCCCACGGTCCCCAACACTAAGGGCCAGCCCCTAGGGATGGGGTCCCCGGGGCCAAAAGTGGCCCGGGAGGGGGGCCAAGCGGCCCCCTCCCCTTTAATTTAATTTTTTATTTTTTTTTTAAACGGAAAGGCCGGCCCCGGGGGATGGGGTCCCCAGGCCCATAATTGGCCTGAGGAGGGGGGTCACGCGGCTCCCCTCCCAAAAATAAAAATAAAAAAAGAAGGCTGGCCAGGCCTTGGGGGATGGGGTCCCCGGGGCCATAATTGGCCTCTGGAGGGGGGACACGCGGCCCCCCCTCCCCAAAATTAAAAAAACCCAACAAGATTGCCAGGCCCCGGGGGATGGGGTCCCCGGGGCCAAAAGTGGCCCAGGGAAAGGGGGCCACGTGGCCCCCCTCCCATAAAATAACAAATTTATAAAAAAGAAAAAGAAACCGGCAACTCGCTGGAGGCCCCGCCCACTCCCTGCATGACTCTGCAAATGCGCCCCTTAATGCTTTCTAAGTTGGGGAATTAAGTCCCCATGAATACTGAGGGTCCCTGGGGGCCAACTAGCCCACCAGGTACCTCCAGTAAGCACCACACAGCTGGATTGCAGAGAGGTGGTCCAAGGCCACGCCCCTTTTTACATTGCTCTGCAAACACGCCTGTTGGTGCGCTGCTGGTGGGGCGATGAGGTCCTCTTGTGTCCTGAGGACCTCAGGACACAAGTGGACTTCATCCCCCGAGCAGCAGTGCACCAGGAGGCGCGTTTACAGAGTGGTGTAAAAAGGGAGCATGGCCTCAGACCACTCTCAGCAATCCAGCTGCATGGGGCTTACTGGAGGTAACAGGAGGGCTAGTTGGCCCCTCGGGACCCTCAGGAGGAAAGGGGACTTTATCCCGCAACTTAGAATGCGCCAGGAGGCGCGTTTGCAGAGTGGTGGAGAAAGGGGCATGGCCTGTGTCTACCTCTCAGCAATCCCACTGTGAGGGGCTTACTGGAGGTAAGAGGTAGGCTAGTTGGCCCCTAAGGACCCCCAGCAGTGAAGGGGACTTCAATCCCCATCGAAGAGCACGCCAGGGAGCGCGTTTGCAGAGTGGTGGGCAAAGGGGGTGTGGTCTGTTATGAGAAATTAGCAATCCTGCTGTGTGGTACTTACTGGAGGTAATAGGAGGGGTAGTTGGCCCCCAAGAATGTCGTTGGGGGCCAAGTACCCCTCTTGTTACCTCCAGTAAGTCCCACACAGTAGGATTGCTAAGACGTCGTCAGAGGCCATGCCCCCTTTCTCCACCACTCTGCAAACGCGCCTCCTGGCAGACTACGGGATGGGGGATATAGTCCACTTTACTCCTGAGGGACTTTTGGGGCCAAGTAGCCCTTCTGGTACCTCCTGTAAATCCTATGCAGCGGAATTCCAGAGCGCTGGTCGGAGGACCAGCACCCTTTCTCCACCACTCTGCAAACACGACTACTAGTTAAAGAAGTGTTTGCAATGTAATAGGTTTTACATTTGCGAGAGTTAGAGCTATTGGCGTTGTAAATGTAAAAGTTTTTTACTAATGTTTTTTGGAGTGGACTGGATGTACGTTGTGTGTAGTGGAATTATGTGGTATGTTGTGCAGTGAAATTATGTGGATAGAAAGTATGTGGTATTTAGTGTATAGGAATTATGTAGAGTGGGATTATGTGTTATGGAGAGTAATTATGTGGTATGGTAGTCTGTGTTGTGGAGTGGTAACCTAAGGTTTAGTCTTCCTCGTTTCCATAGAAGCTCAACTATGAACTCAGTGAGACAAAAAAAGAAGGAATCACTGAGGAGCACTTGTGGACCTAGGTATGAGCAGGGCCACTGGAATTATGCGACTGTTTGGCTGCACCGACTTTCGCACAATTATACATTTTCTGCATTAGCCACATAATTCATCATCTGCTCCCGAATCTGCAGATTTGAACAAAAAAAGCCTTGTTTCTAGCTCAAACGGCTCAAACGTTACCAAAAATGCAGCGACAAGTGTTACAGCATGGTAGAAGGCCCTTTGCAAACCTAGAATGGTCACCTGTAACTTATTGCTAAATGTGGGTGTTAAATTGGTACTAATGGTGTGTAAGCCACTCGTGCTTCCTTCTGCGCCTCTCTTGCCTCTTTCTGCATTTCTGTTGCTTCTTTCTGCACATTTCTTTTTCTGCACTTCTCTTACCTCTTTCTGCAAATCTCTTCTACTTTCTGCACCTCTCTTTCCTCTTTCTGCACGTCTGTTGCCTCTTTCTGCACCTCATTTGCTTCTTTCTGTACCCCTCTTGCCTCTTTCTGCACCCTTCTTCCCTCTTTCTGCACCTCTCTTGCCTTTTTCTGTACCCCTCTTACGTCTTTCTGCACCCTTTTTGCCTCTTTCTTTTCTTTTTTTTTTGTGTCCTCATTTTGCCAACATTCTTGTTAGGGTGTACACTGATGCCTCTAGGTCTTGCAAAAGGGGGTGCTTGACCGGTGACCAATGAGGTTATCTTCAGTAGTGACCCACAAGCGTACTGCTGTATCTACTTCCCTCTCCTGCACCCACCGATACCGCCAATAGAAGATAATAGTAGCCAACAGCAGAATGGCTTAATCATAGGACTAACGTTTCCTTTTCTCTCCACCTCACCAACAGAGCCCAAATTTTCCTCTCGCTCGTACGGTCACATGCCATATCAGACTCACTGGTGTATATTATATTTCTAAGGCACCCTATAAATAATGGCGGGCTTCCTGATTTCCATAGTCTGCATATCTCCCGCCTAGCCAAGAGAATCACATAAAACAAAAATTGTTTGTTACACGCTGAAGGTTGTGTATCTTCCTCCAGACTTAACCCAAAAAATATTAGGCGAGTACAAGCTTTAATGTGCATCCCGGTTGTTTCCCTAATAAAGTCACAGACTAAGGGGCCCATTATGATGGCGGGCGGACAAAGTCCGCCCGCAACGGCAAACGGGACTGCCTGCAAGAGGTGCAGCGGTCCCGCCATGTGTATTAGGATGCCACCGCCACCGTATTGTTTACATTGCGGCGGGCGGTGCTGTGAGCAGCACCTGCCACAATGTAAAGAAAGCATGTTGTGCATTTGCATGCACAACGTGACAGGCACTTCGCGGTGCCTGCCACCTTGTGCATGCAAATGTCGGGGGTACCATGGGTACCCCCCAAGTACAGCCACCCACCCCCCCAACCACCTGGGGGCCCGCAACGAGCCCCCAAAGGCATTCTCCGCATGCCTTTCCATGGCGGAGTCTCCGCCATGGACAGACATGAGACCGCCATCATCGTAATATGGATGGCGGTGCCTGCAAGGCACCACAACCATATTGCAGGCCTTTTCCGCCTGGTAGGCAATTGGGCGGATTGCCTACCGGCGGAAAACTGGCGGACGGTCTTTCCGTCCGCCTGGGTCCCCACCGCCATCGTAATATGGCGGGGGGAAATGTTAGGCGGGCGGTGTAAAATAGCGGGCGGATCACCACCGCCATATGGGTGGTGGCAATCCGCCCGCTATCATAATGACCCCCTAAGTTCCAATAGGAAGAGATTTTTGGACACGACCTGAATAGGTGGATATAGTCCGCCGCTATCAGCATACATCTAGGGCAGTTATATAAATTACTAGTAATCTTAGTTAACTTCGCAGGTGACCAGTACACTCTATAGGTGGTGAACAGGTGATTTCTCTTAAGTGATGCCGGTTTAACTACTGTTCGTAAAATGCCATAAGAGTCACGCCACATTTGCATCAGATCTTCTTCTCCAAACTCCTGACCCCAAAGTTTTGTGATTTCAGTTGCCAATTCCTTGTCTGTTTCCAAGAAGGCCCAGTACCAAAATAACATCTCCCCTTTCCACTGATCAGTTCTCGTCACCTGACTGAATTTTGATTCTTCATCCTCCACCCATTCCTGTGTATCCCACCAAGAACTTAATTGATAATATTTGAATCTGGTTAACTGCCCCTTACACAAATTATTAATGGCTTCCCAACTTATCATATTTAATCCCTGCTTAAGATCAGCCCAATAATATATACCCCCTGATTTCAGAGGCTGGCTAAGTTGGTCCCTCAGACATTCGGGGGTTCCGGGAGAATCCCATATTGGGGCATAGCTCGAGAAATAGGGAACTTTCAATATTTTCCTCTCAAACAACCACGTATTCAGTGCAGCCTTCAAAACCTTCAATCTTACTTTCTTCAAAAACTTAGATTTTCCGAATTTGAAAAGAAAATGCTGTTGACCATGCGGGATATCCTCCAGCATAGCCTCAAAAAGTAAGCCTATAGAAGAATTGTCTATCTTATTTGCCAACATGCGCACATTTTTAAAAAGGAAAGCATAACTATATGCCAACAAATCTGGAAGTGCCAATCCGCCCACCTCTAATCTTCTCCTCAACTTCTTCCAGTTTATCCTAGGACCTTTTGATGCCCAAATAAAGCTACCTATTTTACCCTGAAGTTTGGCTATATCTTCTTTCTTAAAGATTAACGGGATAGAGTTAAAAGGAAAGTGATTTTTGGGAGAATATATTTAAAGGAAGATTTGCCCATTTTAACAATAGCCCTACCACTTCCTGACTAATTTTCTTCCAATTAACTTTTATGATGTCCTCGATCCTCTGTGAAATTAAAATCCCTAAGTATCGTATTTGAGCTTTTACCCCATGACTCTGTAGGTCCTGATTCCACTCCATTATCTCGGTTTTATCTATACTTACTTTGTATCCGGATACCTGACCAAATATTTCTGCCTTCCTCATTATGTTCGGGATTGCATCCTCGCGGATTTCTTGTAAACAACATTAAATCATCTGCATACAGAGCTAATTTGTGTTCAAAATTATTTGATCTAAAAGGAAGAATAGTGGTATCTGCTCTGATCAAATTTGCCAAAGGCTCAATATACAGGTTAAAAAGAAGCGGGGACAGGGGCCAGCCCTGCCTTGTCCCCCTAAATATGTCGAACCAGTCAGACAGCTCACCGTTCACTAAAACCCTAGCCTTTGGACCATGATACAGCTTTTGCACTGCCAAAACTATATTTTGTGGAAATCCAAAACTACGTAGAGACTCCCATAAGTATGCCCAATGCACCTGATCAAACGCTTTTGCTGCGTCGACCGCTACTATAGTAAGAGGTACTTTCCGTGTCTCCGCTATGTCTACCGCTCCTACCAACTGAAAAGTTAATTCATTAAGTTGTCTCCCAGGAATAAAGCCTCTTTGGTTGGGATGGATAACCTGTTTTATTACCTTAGCTACCCGAGCTGCTATAACACCGGAAAATATCTTGTAATCCGAGTTCAATAGGGAGATCGGTCTGTATGAGTCAACTCTCCTTGGGTCTTTATTTGGTTTTAAAATCAAAGTCACTATAGCCTCTGACCAAGACCCAGGAGAATTTTCCCCACTGATGTAGATTGCATTAAACAGGACTTTTAAAACTGGAATTACTATATCAATAATACACAGAAAGACCTCCACTGGAAGGCCATCTGGCCCAGCAGCTTTCCCCTTTACCATTCTCTTGCACTGAGCTCTATTCTCTCCCTCCGTGATTTCTCCTTCTAGGGCTTTCTGTTGTTCATTAGTTAGCCGAGGGAGAGTCGTTAATCTTAACCACTCAGTAATAACCTCTATGTCAGGTTGGATATCCTCCTTATATAAGTCTCTCATAAAGCCACAAGCCTCTCCACAGATATCCACATTAGTATGGAGTAATTCCCCTGAGTTTCTACTAGTTAACTCTCGAATAGTATTTCTAGCTCTGTCTGCCTTAGCCTTCCAAGCTAGTAGGGAGCTACACTTTTCTCCATAAGCAAAGTGCCGGAGCTTACTGGCTTTCCATTTATCAGATACTTTCTTATCTATCTTCCCTTGAAATACTGCCTGTAGCCCCTCTGGGTCTTTACTCAGGGCTTGAACTTTATCTATATCTTCCATTGAGGCCCTCTGTAATTCCCTTTCCTTTGCCTTAATCCCTTCCAGATTATGCTTAACCTCTCGCTTCTCCTCCCTTTTCGTCCCTACCATTATGGATCTTAAAACCCCCCTTAAGTAGGCCTTATAGGCATCCCAGACTATTTGGTATCCAGCCGATCCTATATTTGCATGGAAATATGTCTCTGATTTTTCTCTTAAATCTCCAACCACCCCCTCATCTAGAAAGATAGTCCTATCTACAGTCCATCTTCTCTGCCCCTCCTTTTGTTGTATCGTCAGTGCCAAAGTGACAGCAGAATGATCCGACATTATCGCGGGAGTATGTGCTACCTCAATTACATCTCCACACAACTCTTGATCTACTAAAAATAATCAATACAGGAGTGATGTCTGTACTTTTTACTATAAAGGTAAACTCCCTGACCTCTCTCCACTTAATACGCCAGATATCAATCAGATTAAGCTCCTTCATCAAACTTTTTAGCCTGGAGAATGATCTTGGTGGATTTAAATACTTTACTTTTGAAGTCCTATCTAGTACTTTATCCATAACTAAATTAAAATCTCCTCCAATCACAATAGGTGCTGTTGTTTCTAATAAACAGGATTCCATCTTGATTAAAGCCTCAGGGTTATCATTATTTGGCCCATAATATACTGCGCACACTATAGTGGTGTTTTGAATTACAAGAGTCGCCACTAACCATCTGCCTGAACAGTCAGTTTCATATTTGACTAATCTTATCCCATTGTTACTTTTAATAATAATGGCAACTCCTCTGGTACTCCCCTCTGGTCAGAACATACTACCTCCTGAACCTATCTACACTTATCAAAGCTTTGTCTACATTCAATACTTTCAAGATGTGTTTCCTGTAATAATATGATTTGGGCAGTGCTTTCCTTAAGAGTTTCAATAACCCTGGACACCTTCCTCCTAGATCTCAACCCGTTCACATTCCAAGTTAAGAAATTAACTACTTTTAACTTGTCCATTCTCTGAACCTGGGATGCCAATTCTTACCCTATAATCTTGGCTCCGGCCCATAATCGTACCTACTCTTATCTCTTCCCCTTCAATAAATAAGCAAATGAGGACTAATTTTTTTTTTTTCTCCCACTGCTCCCCACACCCAGTGCCCCCAATCCCCCCTCCCCCCGGGAAACCCCCTCTCCAAACCTGGGGCGATACACTCCACCCTTTGCGATTGCCCCCATCCCTCCCAGAGAGGAGAGACTTAACAGAACACAAAAAAGAAAAAGAACATATGAAAAATAGAGATAGAAAGAAAGAAAACAACCTATCTATAACATTCTTCAGTACCATAATAGAAATTATTTATGGGGCTCAAACCCTAATGGCAAAACCAAAGGGGATGATGGATGGAGTGTTGAACATTGCAAGCACTCACCCCCAGTCAACTGATCTGGGTTTAATCCATGATCATTCTTTAGCTCACTCCGCCACCCCAGTTCAGACATGGCCATATGCAAATCAGTCTGACCCTGTGCCTCATGGGGACAGTCCAGCCCGAACTGCCAAGCCATGTCTTCCCTGGACCGGAAACAAGCATCCTGGGACCGGTTTCTGGCTTACAGCCGTCACCCTAATATCATGAACTCAATCATAAACTCAATCATATATCTTATCATGTCAACTGTGATAAGAAGATATCCACTTCTTCTGGGTTACTTATGTTATACATTTTGTTCCGCCACATAATTTTTAACATAGCGGGAAGTTTTTGCTGGACCTGAGCGCCCTTACTCTGTAACTCATCCATTCTAGTACCCAGCTCCCACTGCCTCTGGGCAGTCCTCTTGCCAAGATCTGACCTGATTTGATATAAAAACCCATCATGATTTAAAGACCCCCCTTCAAGGCCCGCTCCAGTACTAACTCTTTTACAGCAGAAGTTAGAAAGTTTATCAAAATTTTTCTGGGGGTCTTCCGATCCAAGTTTAACCTAAAGGGATGACTGTGGGCCCTCTGGATCTCCTTCTCCCAATCAATATCTGGCCTATCCTTCAAAACTTCCTCCCTCAGGAGACCACATATAAAGGCCTTAACATCCCCTTTCTCAGCCCCCTCAGGAATTTTGAGAAATCTTAGGTTGTTACGTCGGGATTGAGTTTCGAGCCTTTCTAAATCGTCTTGTAATGCTTGATTTTCTTTTCTTAAGGACTCAATATCTTTTGAGTTACCCATCACCACTACTGATAGGGCTTTAACCTCCCCTTCTAGTATTCCAGTGCGCAACGCAAGATCATCGAGCTTCTCCTCCAGTACCTCGCATTTATCGCAGATCCCCTTTTGATTCATTTCCGATATCTCAAATTTTGTGAAAATATCTTGTCGTAGAGCTAAAAACATCTTCTCCATAAGGTATTCACCTTCATTACTTCCACTAGCTCCGTTACCTCCGTTTCCACGTATAGTACTCTCGCTTTGCTCGGAGTTCACCACCTGCCCAGATGACCCAGCAACACAAGCAGGGCTAGAATCAAAACTGGAATTGGGGGTTGTCTCAAGAGTTAAATTCTCAACTTGTGGCTCTGCACCCTGTGTAAGCTCTGCCAGCGGAGCAAATCGATTCTCCAGGGGAAGTGAAGCAGTCTGTAGCTTGTTATGTGGCTTATTTTGCGGCTTATTCCCCCTTACCTGCGAGCTTTCAACATGCTCCATAATTTTAAAGTAGGATCTCAAAGAGGGCGCAGGTTTGACACGCACCCCCTTAGGGCCACAACGTCTAGGCTTTCCTCCTGACTTTGGCGTCTTCTTTTTGGGGAAAATGATTACAGTCTCTGCACCATCCAACAGCTCCCTGCTACCTCCTCCCTTACCTCCCTTTCCTTTACTCTTGCCCTCCGGCAGCGATCGAAGCTGGTATCGACTCTTTATTAAATTTTCAGTTTTATTTTAAGCCGTACTTTCAGCTCCCACCTCTGTAATTGCTGCAGTTCCTGGCTCAGTTACAAGTGAGTTGGGGGGGTCTACCCTCACTTCCACACTCCCCCTAGCCCCGCAGTCTCCACAACTCTCTCTGGCCTCTTGGTATGACTGTGGCTGTGGCTGTGATGCTGGTAATTGGGGCTCGCTTTCCATCGACCTCAACCTGAACCCCCCCACACACAGCCCTGTACCTGGAATCTGCCGGTCTCCTCACAGCCCCCACCTCCAGGTAAAACACTCTGCTCCCCCTCGGCCCGTACACTACAGGGCGTACGCTTCATCAATTGCTTCGTCAATTGCCGCTCGGAGTCTTCCGCCCAGCTACCAGCACTCGCGAGTCTGCTCCTCCTCAATGACCTGCACACTGTGCTCCCTCTGCCTCTCACAGCCCGAAAGCCCGCAATTGTGGATGTGGCACGAGCCTTCAGAAAGAGACGAGCTGCGTTAAACCAAACTCCCCGCTGCAGCTCCACATCCAGAGCCATAGGCGGTAACCGCTCGAGTAGACCGGGTGAGCCCGTTTTTTTTTTTTCCAAACTAAATACAGCAGCTTATCATACAAAATTATACATTACTTTTTCTGTACCCCTCTTACGTCTTTCTGCACCCTTTTTGCCTCTTTTTGCACCTCTGTTACTTCTTTATGCACTTCTCTTCCTTCTTTCTGCACCTCTCTTGCTTCTTTCTGCACCTCACTTGCCTCTTTCAGCACCTCTGTTGCTTTTTTCTGCAGATCTCTTGCCTCTTTTTGCACCTCACTTGCCTCTTTCAGCACCTCTGTTGGTTCTTTCTGCACTGCTCATGCTTCTTTCTGCACCTTACTTGCCTCTTTCTGAACTTCTCTTGCTTCTTTCTACACCTCTGTTGCATCTTTCAGCAATTCTCTTGCCTCTTTGTGCACTTTTCTTCCTTCTTTCTGCACCCCTCCTGCCTCTTTCTGTACCTCTCTTGCCTCTTTGTGCACCCCTCCTACCTTTTTCTGCACCCTCTTGCCTCTTTTTGCACCTCTGTTGTTTCTTTCTGCACTGCTCTTGCTTCTTTCTGCACCTCACTTGCCTCTTTCTGCACTTCTCTTGCTTCTTTCTACACCTCTGTTGCTTCTTTCAGCAATTGTCTTGCCTCTTTCTGCACTTCTCTTCCTTCTTTTTGTACCCCTCCTGCCTCCTTCTGTACCTCTATTGCCTCTTTCTGCACCCTTCCTACCTTTTTCTGCACCCTCTTGCCTCTTTTTGCACCTCTGTTGGTTCTTTCTGCACTGCTCTTGCTTCTTTCTGCACCTCACTTGCTTCTTTCTGCACTTCTCTTGCTTCTTTCTACACCTCTGTTGCTTCTTTCAGCAATTTTCTTGCCTCTTTCTGCACTTCTCTTCCTTCTTTTTGCACCCCTCCTGCCTCTTTCTGTACCCCTCTTGCCTCTTTGTGCACCCCTCCTACCTCTTTCTGCACCCTTTTGCCTCTTTTTGCACCTCTGTTGGTTCTTTCTGCACTGCTCTTGCTTCTTTCTGCATCTCACTTGCCTCTTTCTGCACTTCTCTTGCTTGTTTCTGCACCTCTCTTGCGACTTTCTGTACCTCACTTGCCACTTTCTGCACTTCTCTTGCTTCTTTCTAAACCTCTGTTGCTTCTTTCAGCAATTCTCTTGCCTCTTTCTGCACTTCTCTTGCTTGTTTCTGCACCTCTGTTGCATCTTTCTGCACTTCACTTGCTTCTTTCTGCACCTCTCTTGCCTCTTTCGGCACCTCTGTTGCTTCTTTCTGCACCCCACCTGTGTCTTTCTGCACCCCTCTTCCCTATTTGTGCAACTCTCTTGCCTCTTTCTACACCTCTCTTCCCTCTTTCTCCACCACTCTTGCCGCTTTCTATACCTCTGTTGCTTCTTTCTGCACTTCTCTTGCCTCTTTCTGCACCCTTCGTGCCTCTTTCAGCACCTCTATTGCTTCTTTCTGCACTTCTCTTCCTTCTTTCTGCACCCCTCGTGCCTCCTTCTGCACCTCTGTTGCTTCTTTCTGCACTTCTCTTGGTTCTTTCTGCACTGCTCTTGCCTCTTTCTGCATCCCTCTTGACTCTTTGAGCACCTCTTTTGCTTCTTTCTGCACTTCACTCTCCTCTTTCTGCACCCCTCTTGCCTCTTTCTGCACCTCTGTTTCTTCTTTCTGCACTTCTATTGCCTCTTTCTGCACCTCTCTTGCTTCTTCCTGCACCTCACTTGCCTCTTTCAGCACCTCTGTTGCTTTTTTCTGCAGATCTCTTGCCTCTTTCAGCACCCCTCTTTTCTCTTTCTGTACCTCTCTTGCCTCTTTCTGCACACCTGTTCCCTGTTTCTGCACCTTTCCTGCCTGTTTCTGCACATCTCTTGCCTCTTTCTGTACCTCTATTACCTCTTTCTGCACTTCTCTTGCTCTTTCTGCACCCTTCGCACCTCTTTCAGCACCTCTGTTGGTTCTTTCTGCACTGCTCTTGCTTTTTTCTGCACCTCACTTGCCTCTTTCTGCACTTCTCTTGCTTCTTTCTACACCTCTGTTGCTTCTTTCAGCAATTCTCTTACCTCTTTCTGCACTTCTCTTCCTTCTTTCTGCACCCTTCTGGCCTCTTTCTGTACCTCTCTTGCCTCTTTGTGCACCCCTCCTACCTTTTTCTGCACCCCTCTTGCCTCTTTTTGCACCTCTGTTGGTTCTTACTGCACTGCTCTTGCTTCTTTCTGCACCTCACTTGCCTCTTTCTGCACGTCTCTTGCTTCTTACTAAACTTCGGTTGCTTCTTTCAGCAATTCTATTGCCTCTTCCTGCACTTCTTTTCCTTCTTCTTGCACCCCTCCTGCCTCTTTCTGTACCTCTCTTGCCTCTTTGTGCACCTCTCCTACCTCTTTCTGCACCGCTCTTGCCTCTTTTTGCACCACTGTTGGTTCTTTCTGCACTGCTCTTGCTTCTTTCTGCACCTCACTTGCCTCTTTCTGCACTTCTCTTGCTTCTTTCTAAACCTCTGTCGTTTCTTTCAGCAATTTTCTTAGCTCTTCCTGCACTTCTCTTGCTTGTTTCTGAGCCTCTCTTGCGTCTTTCTGCACATCTGTTGCCTCTTTCTGCACTTCACTTGCTTCTCTCTGCACCTCTCTTGCATCTTTCGGCACCTCTGTTAAATTCTTTCTGCACCCCTCCTGCCTCTTTCTGTACCCCTCTTCCCTATTTGTGCAACTCTCTTGCCTCTTTCTACACCTCTCTTCCCTCTTTCTGCACCACTCTTGCCTCTTTCTGTACCTCTGTTGCTTCTTTCTGCCATTCTCTTCCTTCTTTCTGCACCCCTTGTGCCTCTTTCAGCACCTCTGTTGCTTCTTTCTGCACTCCTCTTCGTTCTTTCTGCACCCCTTGTGCCTCTTTCTGCATCTCTGTTGCCTCTTTCAGCACCTCTGTTGGTTCTTTCTACACTGCTCTTGCTTCTTTCAGCAATTCTCTTGCCTCTTTCTTCACTTCTCTTGCTTGTTTCTGCACCTCTCTTGCGTCTTTCTGCACCTCTGTTGCCTCTTTCTGCACTTCACTTGCTTCTTTCTGCACCTCTCTTGCCTCTTTTGGCACCTCTGTTGCTTCTTTCTACACCACTCCTGCCTCTTTCTGCACCCCTCTTCCCTATTTGTCCAACTCTCTTCCTCTTTCAACACCTCTCTTCCCTCTTTCTGCACTTCTCTTGCCTCTTTCTGCACCCTTCGTGCCTCTTTCAGCACCTCTCTTGCTTCTTTCTGCACTTCTCTTCCTTCTTTCTGCACCCCTCGTGCTTCCTTCTGCACCTCTCTTGCTTCTTTCTGCACTTCTCTTCCTTCTTTCTGCACCCCTCTTGCCTCTTTCTGCACCTCTGTTGCTTCTTTCTGCACTTCTATTGCCTCTTTCTGCACCTCTCTTGCTTCTTTCTGCACCTCACTTGCCTCTTTCAGTACCTCTGTTGCTTTTTTCTGCAGATCCCTTGCCTCTTTCTACACCCCTCTTTTCTCTTTCTGCACCTCTCTTGCCTCTTTCTGTACCCCCGTTCCCTGTTTCTGCACCTTTCCTGCCTGTTTCTGTACCTATCTTGCCTCTTTCTATACCTCTGTTGCCTCTTTCTGCACTTCTCTTGCTCTTTCTGCACCCTTCACGCCTCTTTCAGCACCTCTGTTGGTTCTTTCTGCACTGCTCTTGCTTTTTTCTGCACCTCACTTGCCTCTTTATGCACTTCTCTTCCTTCTTTGTGCACCCCCTCTTGCCTCTTTCTGAACTTCCCTTGCCGCTTTGTGCACCCCTCCTACCTTTTTCTGCACCCCTCTTGCCTCTTTTTGCACCTCTGTTGGTTCTTTCTGCACTGCTCTTCTTTCTGCACCTCACTTGCCTCTTTCTGCACCCCTGTTCCCTGTTTCTCCACCTTTCCTGCCTCTTTCTGCACCTCTGAGTTAGCTGTAGTTTTAATCCCCCTGCCGTATTATGTATTAGACACAAGATGATGGATGGAATGCTGCACATTGGCAAACATTCACCCCCAGTCACAGATCTGGGTTTAATCCATCGTTATTTTGCTTCACCACGCCACCCCAGTTCAGACATAGCCATATGCAAATCAGTCTTGACCCTGTGCCTCGTGGGAACAGTCCAGACCGAACTGCCAAGCCATGTCTTCCCTGGACCGGAATCAAGCATCCTAGGACTGGTTTCAGGCTATCAGCCTTCATCAGCCAGGATAGCTTGACTCCAGTGGCGTAGTGAGCACGGGACCCACGTCTGGGCATACCCTTCCCACTTGGGGCGAAATGCAAAACACACAAGATGATGGACGGAATGCTGCACATTGGCAAACATTCACCCCCAGTCACAGATCTGGGTTTAATCCATCGTTATTTTGCTTCACCACGCCACCCCAGTTCAGACATAGCCATATGCAAATCAGTCTTGACCCTGTGCCTCGTGGGAACAGTCCAGACCGAACTGCCAAGCCATGTCTTCCCTGGACCGGAATCAAGCATCCTAGGACCGGTTTCAGGCTATCAGCCTTCATCAGCCAGGATAGCTTGACTCCAGTGGCGTAGTGAGCACGGGACCCACGTCTGGGCATACCCTTCCCACTTGGGGCGAAATGCAAAACACACAAGATGATGGACGGAATGCTGCACATTGGCAAACATTCACCCCCAGTCACAGATCTGGGTTTAATCCATCATTATTTTGCTTCACCACGCCACCCCAGTTCAGACATAGCCATATGCAAATCAGTCTTGACCCTGTGCCTCGTGGGAACAGTCCAGACCGAACTGCCAAGCCATGTCTTCCCTGGACCGGAATCAAGCATCCTAGGACCGGTTTCAGGCTATCAGCCTTCATCAGCCAGGTTTGCTTGACTCCAGTGGCGTAGTGAGCACGGGACCCACGTCTGGGCATACCCTTCCCACTTGGGGCGAAATGCAAAACACACAAGATGATGGACGAAATGCTGCACATTGGCAAACATTCACCCCCAGTCACAGATCTGGGTTTAATCCATCGTTATTTTGCTTCACCACGCCACCCCAGTTCAGACATAGCCATATGCAAATCAGTCTTGACCCTGTGCCTCGTGGGAACAGTCCAGACCGAACTGCCAAGCCATGTCTTCCCTGGACCGGAATCAAGCATCCTAGGACCGGTTTCAGGCTATCAGCCTTCATCAGCCAGGGTAGCTTGACTCCAGTGGCGTAGTGAGCACGGGACCCACGTCTGGGCATACCCTTCCCACTTGGGGCGAAATGCAAAACACACAAGATGATGGACGGAATGCTGCACATTGTACTGGGGTGAATGTATGACATTGTTCTGCATTCTGTCCATCAACTGTTGTTTTTGCATTTGTCACCCCGAGTGGGATGGGTATGCCCAGACGTGGGTCCCGTGCTCTCCATGCCACTGGAATCAAGCTATCCTGGCTGAAGAGGGGTGAAACCCCGAAACCGGTCCTAGGATGCTTGTTTCCAGTCCAGGGAGGACCTGGCTTGGCAGTTCGGGCTGGACTGTTCCCATGAGGCACAGGGTCAAGACTGATTTGCATATGGCTGGGTTCAAACTGGAATGGCATGGTGAGCAAAAAAACAATGGATTTAGGCCCAGATCTCTGTACTGGGGTGAATGTATGACATTGTTCTGCATTCTGTCCATCAACTGTTGTTTTTGTATTATGTATTAGGGCCTTACAGGGGAGGTCATGCCAATCACAGGGGTACCCCAACCCATAGTGTACCCTAGTGTATGTAGGTGTTTTTACTGTATTCTAAGTGTCTTTCAGCATAGCACTGGCTCCGGGCCTGGTTAGTCAGTCAGTTACCACCAGTACCAGTCAGTAAAAAGTTGGGGGCACAGGATGACTTTGCAACACAGCCTTTTTCTGCACCTCTGTTGGTTCTTTCTGCATATCTCTTGCTTCTTTCTGCACTTTTCTTTGTCTTTCTGGACTTCTGTTGCCTCTTTCTGCATTTCTCTTGCTTCTTTCTGCACCTTTCTGTACATGTCCTACCTCTGTTGGCATAGTTAGAAATTAGCAGTTAAAAAACCTTAGAAATTCACTGAAAAAACCATAGGTTTCAGGGACGTTCTAGTTAGAAATTATCATTTAAAAAACCTTTGAAATTCACAGAAAAAACCATATGTTTCAAGGACGTTATAGTTAGAAATTATCATTTAAAAAACCTTTGAAATTCACTGAAAAAACCATAGGTTTCAGGGACGTTATAGTTAGAAATTAGCATTTAAAAAACGATAGAAATTCACTGAAAAAACCATAGGTTTCAGGGATGTTATAGTTAGTTGGACATTTCACTCGTACAAAACCAGAGAAATTCGGCCGTTATAGTTAGTTGATATAACTATAACTCGCGCCCCCGCAATACACTGCTGATGACGTCGCATATTACATCATTCATGACATGGTCAGTGACATCACTGATGACACCACTGCTGACATCTCAAATGACATCACTGATGACATCACTGATGACATCATCCACATGATAATCTGATGCACCTCCTCACACCCTAATATAACCTTTGATACCCCCACTCTAAAATACAGACTACCATTTTCGAAACCATAGACACACCTATACCAGTTACTATATACCCACTCACTGATTCCTAGGTCTACACACACATCCACTCATTCACCCATACAGTCACTCATACATGCAGTCACTCATCAATACCGCACTATCATTTGCACTCATACACATATACAGACACTCACACATCGCCACTCATCCATAGAGTTACTCACACACCTAGTCAATCATGCAAAGAATCATTCACACTCCCATTTACTCACCTATACAGTTATACACACACCACCTCACTTATTCATACAGATACGAACACATACTTACTCTCTTATACAATCACTGATACAAGCACACACACTCATCCATACAGCCACTCTCACAATCACTCACTCTCACATATAGTGATTTATATACTCCAACACTCACATATACTGCCTTTCACATATGTAGTTACTCACACATGTCCCACTGAGATATCCATTCACTCACCAACACATCCATACACACACTCACCCACCCATACAGCCCTTCACAGATGCACCCTTGAACCTATACACCCAGTGAATTACCCACTCACACATCTATGCACAGAGTCACATACCCCCCACCCACCCACACAGACACTCAGGCACCCATACAGATACTCAGACAACCAATCAATAACCCATATAGACACTCATGTAGCTACGCACCAACCCATGCAGCCGCTTACACACCAACTGACAGACTGATACAGACATTTACACAGTTTACTCACTAATCCATGCATTCAGTAAGACACGTTTAATCACTCACTTATACAGTCAGTCACGCACCTACTATATCATCCATTCAGACACTCATACACCCACTCATACTTCAATACACCTTCGCATATATATATATAAAACCTATTTAAGCTTTACAGAAACACACAGTCACTGGATGATGTCATCAGTGATGTCATCAGTGATTTCATTTGAGATGTCATCAGTGATGTCATCAGTGATGTCACTGACCATGTCATGAATGATGTAATATTTCACGTCATCAGCAGTGCTTTGCAGGGGTGCGAGTTATAGTTAGCTCAACTAACTATAACGGCCGAATTTCTCTGGTTTTGTTAGAGTGAAATGTCCAACTAACTATAACGTCCCTGAAACCTATGTTTTTTTATTGAATATATATATCTATATATATATATCTATCTATATTATCTACTAGCGGTCGCCAGTAGATAGTTATAGTTAGGACCTAGTTTCCATAGGAAAAGCGTTTTTTCTTTTCCCAATAACTTTGGCGCCGGATGACGTATCTTTGCGAAATTTTCAAAACTAGTGGGGTGCTCCAGTCAGCTCCTGTCTTGAATGTTTCGGGGTGATTCGCCAAGCTGGGGCCGAGAAAAAAGGGGGGTCCCAAAACATGTTTTCTCCATGTTATTTTCCATAGGAAAATTTAGACACGGCTACAGCTCGAACTGCTGAACGGAATTGCACTAAATTTGGCAAAAAGGTAGCCCTTGGTTCAGAAAGAGCCCTTTTTGTTAAATGGTGTAAATCCGTTCAGTGGTTCCTGAGAAATTAAAAAAAAGAGGTCGGAAAATCAATTTCCCATAAGAAACTTTAGACATGGCTACAGCTCGAACTGCTGAACGGAATTATACCAAATTTGGCAAAAAGGTAGCCCTTGGTTCAGAAAGAGCCCTTTTTTAAATGGTGTAAATCCGTTCAGTAGTTGCTGAGAAAATAAAAAAATAAAAGTTTCGATATCTAGAGGCGCGGTGGATCCTCGTACCCTCCCGACCACGAGCTTTATTCTAATTGGCTGTCAACACTCCAAACCAGGAAGTGTTGGCAGCCATCTTGTGACTCGGTAGAACCGACTCACGAGAAAACAGGGAAACAAATGCGAAAAACAAGAAAAGGGGGCAGGGTAGAAACACCCTGACCCCCTAGGCCTGCTCAGGGCCAAAAAAAAGCATTTTTTTGTTTTAATTTCGGCGAAATTCGCGCTGGGTTCGCGAATCCCACCAAATTTTAAAAAAAATGAAGTGCGGGCTCCCGCGCTTCATTTAATTGAGGCCCCCGGGTGGACCAGGTCCCGGGGGCATTTGCAAAAAATATATGAGGGGGCCTGCGGCGGCCCCCGCAGCCCCGGGGACCGCCACCCCCGGCGCTTGGTTAAAATGTGTGGGGGAGCCTCCAAGGCCCCCCAAGCCCGGGGGACTGCCACCCCCGGGCTTTTCTTGAATATTTGCTGGGGGCACACAGCCCCCCACAGCCCTGAAGACCGCCACCCCCAGGGCTTGTTTTTTTTTTTTAAAAAGAACCTGTGTGGGGGGGCTTGAGCCCCCCACACGCCCCGGCAACCACCACCTCCAAGGGGCACTAAGTATGTAAATTTGGGGGTCCGTTACGGACCCCCAGCCCCGGGGACCACCACCTCCCCGGGGCTTTGAAACTGAAGGGAGGGGGCCGCGTGGCCCCCTCCTGGAGCCCGTGATGGCCCTGGGGACCGCCATCCCCCAGGGCCAGCTCCTGGAGTGTCCCGGGGTGCCCACACCCGGACACTGCTGTTTGCTATGGCTTTTGGAAGCGAGAGCAGGGAAACCTGCTCTCGCTTCCAAAATGCAAAGCAGGTTGCTTTTCCACACGGGGAGCTACATGTCAGCAGCTCCCCATGTGGAAAAGCAATGCCGGCTCCTGCAGGACGCGTGGAGCTGGCGGGACCGTTCGGGCATTGGGGCTCCCCCCACAGTCCCCAATGGATAGGGCCGGCCCCGGGGGATGGGGTCCCCAGGGCTAGAAGAGGCCCGGGAGAGGGGCCACGTGGCCACCCTCCCCCCCCCAAAAAAAAAAAAGGCCGGCCCCGGGGGATGGGGTCCCCGGGGCCAATAGAGGCCTCAGTAGGGGGGCCACGCAGACCCCTCCTTAAAGAACATAAATATATGTGGCCATGCCCCGGGGGATGGGGTCCCCGGAGCCGGAATTGGCCACAGGAGGGGGGCACACGCGGCCCCCTTCCCGTTCAGATTTTTTTTTTTTTTTAAAAGGGGTCATGCCCTGGGGGATGGGGTCCCCAGGGCCCAAAAAAAGGAAAAAGAAAGGGGGCCACATAGCCCCCCTTCTAAAAAAAAAAAAGACCACGATAGTGCCGGAGGCCCGCCCCCTCCCAGCAACACTCTGCAAACGAGCCCTGTGGCACGTTTTAAATTGGAGAATTAATTCCCCTTCAATACTGGGGGTACCTGGGGGCCAACTAGCCCACCAGGTACCTCCAGTAAGTGCCACAGGGCTGCGTTGCAGAGAGGTGGTCCAGGCCATGCCCCTTTTTACACCTCTCTGCAACGCAGCTCTGTGGCACTTACTGGAGGTACCTAGTGGGCTAGTTGGACCCCAGGGACCCTCAGGATTCAAGGGGACCTAATCCCCCAACTTAAAATGCGCCACGGGGTGCGTTTGCACAGTGGTGAAGGGAGGGGGCGGGGCCCTGAGGTGACATGTGTGCAAACACGCCCTGTAGCGCGTTTAAAGTTGGGGAATTAATTCCCCTTCAATCCTGAGGGCCCCTGGGGGCCAACTAGCCCACCAGGTACCTCCAGTAAGCGCCACAGGCCTGCGTTGCAGAGAGGTGGTCCGAGGCCACTCCCGTTTTTACACCTCTCTGCAACGCAGCTCTGTGGCACTTACTGGAGGTAACTAGTGGGCTAGTTGGACCCCAGGGAGCCTCAGGATTCAAGGGGACCTAATCCCCCAACTTAAAATGCACCACGGGGTGCGTTTGCACAGTGGTGAAGGGAGGGGGCGGGGCCCTGAGGTGACATGTGTGCAAACACGCCCTGTGGTGCGTTTAAAGTTGGGGAATTAATTCCTCTTCAATCCTGAGGGTCCCTGGCAGCCAACTAGCCCACCGGGTACCTCCAGTAAGCGCCACAGGGCTGCGTTGCAGAGAGGTGGTCCAGGCCATGCCCCTTTTTACACCTCTCTGCAACTCAGCTCTGTGGCGCTTACTGGAGGTACCTGGTGGGCTAGTTGGACCCCAGGGACCCTCAGGATTCAAGGGGACTTAATCCCCCAACTATAAACGTGCCACGGGCACATTTGCACGGTGAAGGTAGGGGGCAGGGCCTGAGGTAACATGTGTGCAAACAGGGGGCGTGTTTGCAGAGTGGTGGAGAAAGGGGGCATGGCCTTTGTCTACCTCTCACCAATCCCACTGCGTGGGGCTTACTGGAGGTAAAAGGTAGGCTAGTTGGCCCCTAAAGGACCCCCAGCAGTGAAGGGGACTTCAATCCCCATCCAAGAGCGTGCCAGGGAGCGCGTTTGTAGAGTGGTGGGCAAATTGGGCGTGGCCTGGTACGAGTACTTACCAGTGCTGCTGTGTGGGACTGACTGGAGGTAATAGTTTGGGAAGTTGGCCCCCAAGGATGTCCTTGGGGGCCAACTACATCTCTTGTTACCTCCAGTAAGTCCCACAGAGTGGGATTGCTAAGACGCCTTCGGAGGCCATGGCCCCCTTTCTCTACCACTCTGCAAACGTGCCTCGTGGCAAACTACGGGATGGGGGATGAAGTCCAATTTAGTCCTGAGGGAGTTTGGGGGCCAAGAATCCCTCCTGGTACCTCCTGAAAGTCCTACGCAGCGGAATTCCTGAGCGTTGGTTGGATGCCCAGCACCCTTTCTCCACCACTCTGCAAACGTGACTACTAGTTAAAGTAGCATATTTCTGCACCTCTGATTTAGAGGTAGTTTTAATCCCCCTGCCCTATTATGTACTAGGGCCTTACAGAGGAGGTCATGCTAATCACAGGGGTACCCCAACGCATAGTGTTCCCTAGTGTATGTAGGTGTTTTCACTGTATTCTAAGTGTCTTTTAGCATAGCACTGGCTCTAGGCCTGGTTAGTCAGAGTCAGTTACCACCAGTACCCGTCTGAAAAAGTTGTGGGCACAGGATGATTTTGCAACAAGGCCTCTTTCTGCTCCTCTGTTGGTTCTTTCTGCACATGCCTTGCTTCTTCCTGCACTTTTGTTCGTCTTTGTGGACTTCTGTTGCTTCTTTCTGCATGTCTTTTGCTTCTTTCTGTGCGTTTTTTCTTCTTTCTTCACATGTCCTACCTCTGTAGGCATAGTTAGAAACTAGCATTTAAAAAACCTTTGAAATTCACTTAAAAAACCATAGGTTTCAGGCACGTTATAGTTAGAAATTAGCATTTAAAAACCTTTGAAATTCACTGAAAAAAACATAGGTTTCAGGCACATTATAGTTAGAAATTAGCATTTAAAAAACCTTTGAAATTCACTGAAAAACCATAGGTTTCAGGCACGTTGTAGTTACAAATTAGCATTTAAAAACCTTTGAAATTCACTGAAAAAACAATAGGTTTCAGGCACATTATAGTTAGAAATTAGCATTTAAAAACCTAAGAAATTCACTGAAAAAACCATAGGTTTTAGGGAAAGTTCTAGTTAGTTGAACATTTCACTCGTATAAAACCATAGAAATTCCCCGTTATAGTTAGTTCAGCTAACTATAACTCGCGCCCGCAATGCACTGCTGATGACATCAGATATTACATCATTCATGACATGGTCAGTGACATCACTGATGACATCACTGATGATATCTCAAATGACATCACTGATGACATCACTGATGACATCATCCACGTGAAAATCTGATGCACCTCCTCACACTCTAATATAACCTTTGATACACCCACTTTAAAATACAGACTACCATTTTCGAAACCATCGACACACCAATACCAGTTACTACATACGCACTCACTGATTCCTAGGTCTACACACACATCCACTCATTTACCCATAGAATCACTCAAACATACAGTCACTCATCAATACAACACTATCATATGCACTCATACACCTATACAGACACTCACACACCGCCACTCACCCATGGAGTTACTCACACACCTAGTCAGTCATGCAAAGAAACAATGACACTCCCATTTCCTCAGCTATACAGTTATACACACACCACCTCACTTTTTCAAACATATGCTAACACATACTTACTCTCTTATACAATCACTGAGACAAGTACACACTCATCCATACAGCCACTCTCACAATCACTGACTCTCACATATAGTCATTTATATACTCCAACTCTCACATAAACTGCCTTTTACATATGTAGTTACTTGGACATGTACCACTAAGACATCCAATCTCTCACCAACACACCCATACACATACTCACCCGCCCATACAGCTGTTTCCACATGCAATCTTGAACCCATACATCCAGTGAATCAACCACTCACACATCTATGCACAGAGTCACACACCTCCCACCCACCCACACATACACTCAGTCTCCCATACAAATACTCAGGCAACCAATCAATAACCCATATAGACACTGATATAGCTTCTGACCAACACATGCAGCAGCTTACACAACAACAGACATACTGATGCACACATTCAGACAGTTTAGTCACTAACGCATGTATTCAGTAAGACACATTTAATCACACACTTATACAGTCAGTCACACTCCTACTAAATCCTTCATCCAGACACTTATACACCCACTCATTCTTCAATACACCTTGGCATATATATAAAACATATTTAAACTTTACAGAAACACACAGTCACTGGATGATGTCATCAGTGATGTCATCAGTGATGTCATTTGAGATGTCATCAGTGATGTCATCAGTGATGTCACTGACCATGTCATGAATGATGTAATATGTGACGTCATCAGCAGTGCATTGCGGGGGCGGGAGTTATACTTAGCTGAACTAACTATAACGGGGGAATTTCTATGGTTTTATACGAGTGAAATGTCCAACTAACTATAACATCCCTGAAACCTATGGTTTTTTCAGTGAATTTCTAAGGTTTTTTAAATGCTAATTTCTAACTATAACGTGCCTGAAACCTATGGTTTTTTCAGTGAATATATATTTATATATATATATCGTTCCAGTGTTTCCGAATGGCAGCATGCAGCCAGTACGCCACGAGTGCATATAACACGCCCGGGCCCAGGCGTTTTCAATCTTGTAACAATTCTCCGTGTGCATCCACACAGAAACAGCACTCCACATAGTGCTGATTGTTCAGTTTATTGAAGTCTTTATCTTCATGGCAAACATAAAACATCTACGCGTTTCGGCTCCTTGCCAGTAGGTAGTTATAGGTAGGATGTAGTTTCCATAGGAATTTTCAAAACTAGTTGTCAGTCACTTCCGCTGCTGTCTTGGAAATTTCGGGGTGATCTTTCAAGCGTGGGCTGAGAAAAAGGAGAGGTCCCAAAATATGTTTTTCCAATGTTAATCTCCAAAGGAACTTTAGACATGGCTACAACTTGAGCTGCTGAATGAAATTACACTAAATTTGGCAGAAAGGTAGCTGTTGGTCCAAGGAAGTGATTTTTTGTAAAATGGTTTAAATCTGTTCTGTAATTGCGGAGTAATTTAAGACATTTCCAATTGTATATCTAGGGACATGGAGGATCCGCAATACCTCATGATCTCATGCTGAAATCTGATTGGCTGCCAACACTTCAAACCAGGAAGTGTTGGCAGCCATCTTGGAGCTCGGATTGAGACGAGTCCCAAAAACAAATTTGAAAAAAGAAAAGGTGGCAGGGTAGTTATACCCTGACCCCCTTGGTCTCATGGGGGGTCTCACAGGGACCGTGGAGTACCAAAAAAGCACCTACCCGTGGTTTTACATCCAATTAATGCGGGGGCCATGTGGACGCAGCCCCAGGGACCACCACCTCCATGGGGCAAAATTCAAGAATGGAGGAGGGCCGTGCGGGCCCCCCTCCTGGAGTCAATAATGACCCTGGGGACTGCCACACTGCAGGGCTGGCTCCTGCTAAGTCCATGGGTGCCACCCCCAGGACATAGCTGTTTGCTCTGACTTGGTGGGAGCTTTGTTGGCACCTGCCAAGTCAGAGCAAATACTCAGCTCTCCGCAAGTGGGAACTGTGTCCAGCTTGCTGAGAGCTGGGGTGTCCTCTGTTTCCCTGCCAGCATCTCTGCGGGCAGGGAAACAGAGGACAATTGCTTTGACACACAGGGAGCTGCATGTTTAGCAGGTCCCTCTGTGTCAAAGCAATGCTGGCTCCCACAGGAGGCAGGGAGCTGGCAGGGACTGCAGAGGTCTTAAGGCTCCCCCTGCGGTCCCTATCAGTGGTGAGTGGGTGCCCTGTATGGGACTAGGGCACCCACAATAGAGGCCAGACCTGGGGGATGGGATCCCCAGGGCTGAAATCATCCCGGGAGGAGGGCTGTGCCACCCCTCCCTTAGCAGTTTTTTAAAATAAAATAAAAAGACCGGGCCTGGGGGATGAGCTCCCCAGGGACAAAACCGGCCCAGGAGGGCAGCCATTCAAAAAACCTGGCTGGGGATGGGGTTCCGGGGCCGAACTCGGCCTAGGGAAGGCACCCAAGCGGCCCCCCTCTCGTAATAAATAAAACAAATTGAAAATGCCAGGCTGGCAGGTCGCCCCCTTTCTCTACCACTCTGTAAACACACATCCTGGTGAACTGCTGGTTGGGTGATGACGTCTCCTTGGCTGCAGAGGGTCCTTGAGGGCCAACAAGCCCTACTGTTACCTCCAGTAAGTCCCACACAGCAGGACTGCTGAGAGGTCTTTGAGGCCACGCCCCCTTTCTCCACATCTGCAAACATGCCCCCTGGTGCACTGGTGGTTGGGGGATGACATCCCCTTGGATGCTGAGGGTCCTTGGGGGCCAACAAGCCCTACTGTTACCTCCAGTAGGTCCCACGATGTGTGACTGCTGAGAGGACTTTGGAGGCCACGCCCTCTTTCTCCACCACTCTGCAAATGCACCTCCTGGTGCACTGCTGGTTGGCAGATGAAGTCCCCTTAGGTCCAGATGGCCCTTGGCGGCCAACAAGCCCCCTGTTTCTTCCAGCAAGTCCCACAAAGCGGGATTGCTGAGAAGTCTTCGGAGGCCATGCCCCCTTTCTCCAATACTCTGCAAACGCACCTCCTGGCACACTGCTGGTTGGGGGATGAAGTCCCCTTGGATGCTGAGGGTCCTTGGGGGCCAAGAAGCCCTTCTGTTACCTCCAGTAAGTCTGACACAGCAGAATTCCTGAGAGCTGGTTGAAGGCCCTAGCCCCTTTCTCCACCACTTTGCCAACACGACTACTAATTAAGAAAACATAGAAATTCACTTAAAAAAGCAAAGGTTACAGGGATGTTATAGTTAGGAAATGGAATTTAAACCCTTAGAAATTCACTTAAATAACAAAGGTTACAAGGTCGTTATAATTAGGAAATGGAATTAAAGAAACCTTAGAAATTCACTGAAAAAAGCAAAGGTTACAGGGATGTTATAGTCAGGCTCAGAGTTCACTCGTACAAAACCAGTGAATTTCAGCCGTTATAGTTACCTGAGCTATAACTACAACTTGTTCTATTTCCTAATTTAAATGACCCTGTAACTTATATATATATATCCCAACACGCTCACAGTAATGCCTGTACACACACACACAAGCTGATAATACCAATTTTCCTTGGAACACTGCTTAATCCTTGCTCCAAGATACTGCCTCCCACGAACTGCGAGCCACAATGAACAATCAAATGCTCTCATTAACTATAGTTTTTGCTTGCCCTGGCCTGGAACATGAGCTACTGACACATCAGATGCCAGGACAGGGTTGGAGGTATGCCCTTCTTCTCTATCCTGGCTTCTGATAGGATATGGGAATGTGTTGTGTTTTACATGCTCGAGAGGTTGCCATGAGGTAACATTGGCCCACGTCATGTGGTTCTCAGTAGAATGCTGGAGGACAGCTAACAGTCAGTTAAGAGTTGGCTGGCGGTTGAGCTGGACCTGTTTGATGTTGTCACTGAATAAACCCACTCGCCTTTATGCTCCTCTCCTGTATCCCTGATATGTGCTCAATCTTGTGTGCTTGCTCCCTCTCCATTGATTTCTTGCCCATGTGCTTCTCAACGCAGATCGATGTTGCTCTCTATCTCTTTCCCGTTTGCTTTTCTATCTCCTATGCTCCACATTGCTCCTTCTCCTGAGTCATTTTCTTCTCTGTCCTGCGCCCTCCATGTTGCTAAATCCCCTCTGTGCTGTTTCTGCCCGTCTCCCAAACCCATGTTGCTTGTGCCCCAATGTTGCTTCTCCCACCTATTTTTAAAAAATGCTTTAACTTGTTTTTTTCTTTTTATTTAACAATTCATCTCAGATCAGTAAATAAAAAGGAAAATAAAGCCCCTGTGTAATTTTGTAGGCATGCACGCACCCACAAAATGATGCAGCAGACAGGTCAAAGGCTTTTTTTTAATTGCTCTCAAGTCATGTTGCACAGCATTGGGGTTGCAGTACAATATTGCTAAAATCTATTGGCAAAGTAAATAGGTCTCAAAGGAGAGAACTATTGGCTTTGCCAATGCCTGTTTATATTGTTTTTGAAGATGTTGTTGACCATTGAATATGGGAGGTGTTCTGTCATGTTATTTTATACCATGTCATGCCATTTATTGCTCTCATGTAGTGAGTTGTCACATCTGCAGTGCAGAAATATTCTGGGAGGGGTTGGTTGCTAAACAAATATTTACAAACGCTTAAATACCAAATAGGATGGACTAGGCAGGCCGTAAATCAGACCCTTTTTCAAAAATCAGCTGAGGTTTAAATAAAAAACAAAATGTACAAATAATGTTTGCTTCTATATGAAAACTGTCTGCCCTTATCTTCTGGTTTTTTTCTTAAAGCTAGAGAGAGCTAAGGGTCTCCTAGCTCATCCAGTAGGACCTCTTTATTCCTTAGCTTTATGGCGGATTTTCACTGTGTTCTTTGTGGCCCGATCAGACTAAAATTCAGAGCTCTCTAAAGGGTTACAGGAAATGCAATGGAGAAACGATAGAATTAGGATCGTTTGTATAAGTGGCCTGGCACCTGTTGGAAGGTATGCCTTTCCTCATTTTGGTGGATCATTTTCTCATATTGGGCTTTTTTGCAGGTTATCGAAGGTCAGCAGGAAACAAACAGAATTTGGACTCACTGTACATCAGTTGATCAGATGACATTTAGGTTTTTAAAAAAACAGTTATTTTAGGCACTAATTTTTGCAATTCTCCTATCACATTACATTCTGTTTTCTGAACTAGGCCTTTCCTTCACTTTTAATAGAAAAGAACTGTGCATCATCAAACCATCGTGAAACAGAAGAAGCCTGCCACTTTGTAACCTATTTCCCTTTCAAACAGAATTGTTCAGTGGCTCAGTTCACTGAATTTTATTGTAATTGTCTATCTATGCTCTGGCTAAAAGACTTGTGCAATAACGCAATTTATTATGCATACAATTCATAATTGAACACAATATAACGTATCTAATTTTCTAGAATGGCAACAGCTCCCAATGTGGATTTTATTGAATTTTTAACAAACCATGCATTGAAACTCTCTAACAGAACATTTCATTATTTGATTGAGTGGTAGGTTCCCAAATAGCATCTGCAGTACCATGCCATGTCCTGGCAGATAACTTCTTCGCATCTGGCAGAAAGGAACTCCATAAAAACCCCACCATAATATCGGTGCCAATGCTCGGTTATGTTTTCCGTGCATGATATTTTAGAGATATTTAGACACATTGGGCCCGATTCACAGAAGTAATCTGAAACTAAAGTCTAACTTTACGACTTTCGGTATTCACAGAGGGCATTTAATTGTAGTAAAGTTAGACTTTTGGTCTAAGTTTAGACCAAAAGTCTAACTTAGACCAAAAGTCTAACTTTACTACTACTAAAGTTAGACTTTTGGTCTAAGTTTAGATCAAAAGTCTAAGTTTAGACCTAAAGTCTAACTTTACTACTACTAAACTTGGGGGGTATATTCACAAGAACGTGTGATAACTACTGCAAGAGTAGCGTAACACAACTTTCAATAACGCAGCCTATCACGGGAAAATAACCCTGTGTCAACGTGGAATTCACAACAAGGCGGTACCATGCGATAGTCACCAGTTAACGCGTCAAATGCCAGCGTGTAAATCAACACCACGCCCAAAAAATGCAAAACGCGAACGCGAGAAATCATGCAATGAGGCCAATCACGGTACAAAAAGCTGCGAAAAGCAGCCTCAGGCCTGCAACTCCCACGCGTCTGGCGGGCAATTGCACCATAAAAACCACAGGCACAACACACCAGAAACAAGCCAAAGCACGTAGCAACATCCATGCACCCTGACCAAGTGCAGAGGGCAACGCGAACCCCACAACCCCCACAGACCACCAGCAAGTAACAAGTGGGTCGGGGAAGGCCAAGGAGAAAATGGAGAGGAAGACGGGGTGCAGACCGCAGGAAAACAAGACCAAGGCCACGGATGCGACAGAACACTACCAGCAGATGACACACAAGCAGACCGCCTGCAATGCAGTCGCAGAGCCCAGGAGGCCAATCCAGGAGGCCAAGAGGCTCCGCCAGGATGTGACAACCTAAACCAGGCACAAACCCGCTGCCAACAGGAAGGCAGCAACGGCGACAGGAGGTGGCAGTCCAGCGACACAGGAGGAGCAGGAGGAAAGCCAGACCACAGTCATCAGTGTGGAGAGGGTGCAAGGAGTAGGGAGTACGGACCCAGCTCGACAGGACCTGACACAACAACAACAGGGTGAGGATCCAACAGGGACTGGGGGGACGGGGGTGATGGGTACAATGCCACACATGCACAATGAGGTGTAGCACACTGCACATCCACAATTACCCAGGGACATGTCCCCCATCCCTGTAGCACACTGCAGCACACACACATAGCAATCACAGCACATACCATGACAATGTGGCACAAAGTGCAACACCCACACTGCAGAACAGGGG
The DNA here is from genome assembly GCA_963921515.1 of Calotriton arnoldi. Lineage (NCBI taxonomy): Eukaryota > Metazoa > Chordata > Amphibia > Caudata > Salamandridae > Calotriton > Calotriton arnoldi. Next base: position 1,043,049 of record CAWUFW010006951.1, on the reverse strand, counting down.
ACACAACTGGGTCCACCCAGGCGCAGAAACAGAACAATCACATTGGACAGAGCAGGGAACTGTGAGATGCACATCTACCCCTACAACCCCACATCAGCCATGTAGGCCGAATGTACACTGCCCCAACTCAAATAGCCACCACCGCCCAAACAGTCACAATGTACATTGTCACACAGTCTGCATGTCGACAAGAACAAGGCGCCAACACAATGCCAACATGCACCTCCCCTTCATAATGCAGAGGGACAAACAACACCTCCAGCAGGTCTGAACAGACAACCTATCAGTGATGCCCGAGACGAACACCACACCCCTGACCCCGACGCCCTACAACAGCCCATGGACATCCCACACAACCCACCACCAGGACCAGGGCAGACAAGCTACTCAGAGGAGAACCCAGACTCTGCAACAGACCACACAGCATGAAGTACCCGCAATCACGGCTGCCTCACAACACGTCACCCACCCACACATGGCACCCCAATGCCAGGTGGCCGAACGCCAAAAGGAGGTGGCCCAACAGGTGAGGGTGTTGCCTAACCCATGGAATGCGAAGTTGAACACATACGTGGGTGTCCAGTACCCTTCAGGGACCACCTACACCCCACAAAGGAGACCCACACCTCCACAGAGACACATGCACATATCATGTTGAACTGGCTACGGGCACATGCGCCCGGCCCCTTTATTGGCAAGGCCACATGTACAGTGACGCCTGTGCTGGATGTGTGTGGGGTGAGTATAAGCCAGCCCGCACGGAGTGCTTGGTGCTGGCAACAACCTGAACAGTGGACACCAGTGCAATGGAAACAGAAAACACCAGCATAACAGAGTCAATTGCAGAGCAACATGGAGGGATCCGGAGTAAGGACAGAGGTCACCCAATATTCAGTCTGGACGTTCTGTGAGTTGCAGTGCACTGAGGTAGGGGCACTAGAGAAGAGCGTGCTCATGTGAAGGAATTGCTAGGATTGTGTCCCTTTGGGTTAGTCCTGATGCAGATGCAGTGGGGTGTGGTACACCTGCATCAACTTCCTCATTAACGTCCCAGGTCTCCCACACTGCCTGAGGTGACAGTTGCGTCCGCAGTCCACAGCGCAATACCCAGTATCAGATCCGGGTGTGTAGCTTGACTACCGTCACCAGTCTGCATTCCTGCCTTGGGGCTGCTGCCACCTGCCCTCCCATTGTCTGTGCCTTCTCCCATCCGCACACTTGACACATCCTCCTCCTCATGGTCCCAGGTCTTCCCCACTGCATGAGGTGACATTGCTGCGCAACCTCACAACAGCACAAAACTCAATCAGTAATGGACAATGGCTTGCGGTGCACTGAGTCACTGGCACCTGGAGTGCTGAGCAGGGCAGCAAGCCGATGATGGCATCCACGACAGGTCTGGGCAACTCCGTAGGTCTGTCAGGACCACCCTTTCGACTCTGGCAGATGGAGGTTGGAGGTGGTCCTTGCCGTGGTGGCGTGTGCCTCCTGCGGTGATACGATGTCCGGGCCGGTCAAGACTCGATGCCATGTGTGGACCCTTGTGGCCCGCAGTTGTGGCCGGAGGAGGCGGACAGCGCAGGGCCACAGACACATGGCGTTGATGACCCCAGGACCATCGCTACAGAGGCCATTCAATGTCTCAGAAGAAGGGGTCCCAGGCGTGACCAGCACAGAGTTAGGGGCCCCGGATGCACTGCGGCCGGCACAGGCACCCAGCCACAGGACGGTGACTTGCGGTGCAGTCAGGTGGGCCATGCAACCTGAGCGGGCCCCCATCAATGTCCGAGGTGTATGTTGCGGAGTGTTGCGGGGGGCAGTGGAAGGTGTCCTCCAGGGCATGATGCGGAAGGTCTGATCTTATCTGGAAGCAGCAAATTGAGGAGTGGAAAGCGCAACCCTCATTGTCACCAACAATTCGGGATCAGCTACATGAGGATGAAAACTAGCCCCTATTCCATTGACACAAACGCCACCAATGTACGACCAGTGAGTGTCCATGAATGTCGGGGAACACACTTAGTGGCACAGGTGCTCAGAGGGGATGCAGTCTGCGATGATGCCGGTACACAAATGTGAACTCCAACATTGCCAAATCAAGTCTCTGTGACCTACTGGACCGCAGTGTAGGCCGGAGGCAGCGGTCAGCATGGGCCCACAGCCACCTGTCGTTGGCTCGCGTGGCACAGAGTTAGTGACACAGTGGCAGTTGTCGTAGTGTTCAATCACCTCCGTAACGATGATCCTGTTCCTTCCAGACTGCAACGCGTCATCCTCTTACGCCTCTCCGTGCGTGCGAGGAAATGTTTTCTGTCCTTTGAATTACCGATGTTCAGTTCCAAATCTGTGACCCCACTCGTGCGCAGCGTAGGCCGAGGGCAGTTGTCCGCGTAGGCCCACAGACACGTGTGGTTGTGATGCCATGCACAGACTTATTGCCACCACATCGAAGTGTGTATTGGGAATTGTTCTCTGCCTTAAATAATGTTCACTGACACAATGTAATCAAGACTCAGTTCCAAATGTGTGACCTACCTGACCGTGGTGTAGGCCTGAGGCAGCGGTCAGCACGGCCCATTCACCTCGTGTCGCCGGCATAGTATGGATGGCCCCACCGGCCTGCGTTGTTCAGGTTCAGTGGCACCACGTGAAGCCGGCTGGCGTTGAACAGGGTTAGTGGTACCACGTGTAGAAGGCTGGCGAAGAACAGGGTTAGTGGCACCACGTGTAGCCGGCTGGCGTTGAACAGGGTTAGTGGCACCACGTGTAGCCGGCTGGCGTTGAACAGGGTTAGTGGCACCACGTGTCGCAAGAAGCCCATATGGAACTATGCCTCAGTGATCGGGGTGGCGTCTGGTGCTGTGGCCGCTGGCCCGGATTTGGGGTCACTGCCATTCATGACTCAGGACACAGTTTCACATGTGGGACCTGCTGGTCCGAGGAGTGGGCTGTAGGCAGCAGTGCAGTACGTCAACTAGAAAGGACTGAAGCAGGCCTGTGTCGTGGAGGCCTGGTGGTCTGAGCTGACTGCCAAGTTCTCGGGACTCGGGCTTGGAGCTTGCGCTGGCACGTGGTGGGCCCTCCTTGACACACGCCGGTGTTGGCAGGTGATCAGTGTGGCCTGGCTGCGCAGGGGCGGGCCTGACGTGTTTGTGGTCCAGCGTGCCGGGGTCCGGCAGGTGCACTGCATCACAGGCAACTCCGCTCACGAGGACGGCGTCGGCCTCGGGGTGGGAGGCGCTGCCCTGGCAGAGACGTTGGTCTTTCCGGAAGGGGACCACGCCCAGGCCTACATGCTATTTATTCACACCCCTACGCTGGCGTGGCGTACGCCGGGCCATCACACTCCGGTGACGCTTAGGGGGGCGTGACAGACAACATTTCAGCGACGTCCCCCACTGGCTTGGGTGACATGGTGGCGTCCACTGTCCACTACACTCCATACACCAGAGGTGTATGTCGCCATGGATATGGGTGTGTTCTGCATTCTGCAGTCTGTCCAGCACATCTCCGCCACTCTTGGCATTGTGTGCTTTCCGGATCATAGTTCTCCTGCATCCTGCACACATGCCTGGTTGCCACCTCTCCCCACATTCGGCTATTATGTGGCTGAGGTGCCATGCCATTGCTGGCTCATGTTCAGGGCTTGTCCATGTGGACATTGTAAGTTGTTCTGTTGTGTCTGGTGGGTGGGCATATTGTTGTGCCTGTTGTATGTGATTTTGTGACGTGTGCATTGCCAGAGTTGTGAGTTGCATGGTTGTGGAGTTGAGGTGTGTGGGGTGTTCATTTGTATATTGCCAAGGGGCTGTACATTTCCCTTGTTGCTGTAGGAGAGTAGGATCTGCTTCACATGGGTACCCCCACTTTTTGCTGATGCTTCACTGTTTTTCGACATTAGTCTGGCTGGGGCCCTGCTAATCAGAACCCCAGCCTAGCTGCTTCCTCTCTAAAATGGTTTCCATGTGCCTTAGGCACATCTCTGATTGGGATCTGGAGTGCCCTTATAAGTCCCTAGTATATGGTATACTATGTACCAAGGGCATAGGTACCTCAGAGGCCTGCCAGGGGCTGCAGCATGTATTATGCCACCCCTGGAAGGCCATCCAAACTGACACCACAGGTCTGCTACTGCAGCCTGGGTAAGGTGGTGCAAGCACTCCTTACTGTGATATAGGTTACCTATATCACGAAATACATACACACATATAAACCTATAAGTCACTCCTAAGGCAGGCCTTATCAATCCTAAAGGCAGAGTGCATGGTTCCTATGTGAGAGGGTGCCCCTGCATGAGCAGGGCCCCTCTGCAGCGTTCGGAGACCATCTCTGATGCTGTTTGTAGTGCAGCCTGACCATATACTCTTAAGCGCATTATATCCTCGCGGTAAAATGCTAACTTTGGAATGGCTGCACCTAAACATGTCGTGTTTGGTGTCAAACATCTTGGAATACTACCCCCCGCCAATCCTGGCGGCAGGGGTAGCATTCCACCCTTCTAGAGGGAAAGACATGTTAACTCTGACGAGTCCGGTAACTTCTTTCCAGAGCCCTGGCATCACAAAATGGATGCTGCTGCCACAGACACGAGTCTGGCCTCCTGCTGCTGGACGAAACTCCGGCAGGGGAGGCCTGGACAATAGGTTTCCTGTCCCAGGGAGGTGTGACCACCTCCCCAGACAGGATAATGTGTATTGGGGCTGGGCGGGAGCACTTTCGGGTGCTTTGAAGTCCTGCACTGGGGGCACATTTGGCGTCCCTGTGCATACCCCAGTTCAAACCGGATCAGGGGCTTGCAGCCCCTGCTTTGGCGCGAACTGGACAAAGGAAAGGGGTGTAGCCACCCCTCTGCCCTGACCCACCCATAGGTGGGGCCACAGAGTAGCCCAACCCCTATCTTTAGTATAAAGGTAGGAACCCAGTCCTTAGGACTTTAGATTATACCTGGACGAAACTCTGACACTGAATCCTGGACCTTCGACGCTCTACTCACGATTAGAGGACTGAAGAATCTCCCTTGGGGTCAAGGAGTGACTCCCCTGCTTGGCAGGCACCAAAGAAGCATCTGTCCGGTTCGCATTACTGAAGCTCCTGTCGGACGCCGAAGTCATCGCATCACCAGAGGTAGATTCGCAGACTTCTCCGAGGCTACCCTGAGTCCCCAGCAAAGCTGAGGCCCGTGGCTATCGTGGGTGACTTGAGACCGTGACCCCTGGACACCAAGCACATTTGCAAGTGCACCATCTTCTGGGTCTCCCAAGAAGTCGTGCTTTGGGCTCCGAGTAGCCCTAGCCTCCAGCACCACCTGCACCGAAGATCACTGGCCCCCACTCCACGAGTGTCCTGTAGGCCAGCTCCACGTGCGGCGTCACGAGGCTCCTTTGCGGTCGTTAGCCCATTGGCTAGTAGCCCTTCACGAAGGCCAATCTTTTCCTTACTTGGCACCCTGGTTGCTCCAGGCCTGCCCTCACTTACCCTCGCTGGGTGAGTTCCACAGACCTTGCTGGTCTGCACCATCGACGATCTTCATCTTACTCAAGACTTGCTGTTGCCAAGGGTTGTTGGGTCCAATCCGGTCGCCGACACCTCAGCACTCGACAGACATCGAGCACCAGCCCGAATCCTGCTCCTGGTTGCCGACAACACCTCCCGGACCTCGTGGCTGAAGAGTCAAGACAACCGTCAACGCACCTGAAGCACTCGACATCGGTGGGCATCTGTCCATCGCCTTCCTGGTCACTGGCTAGTGACCCAGACTCTGTCCCCTCTGCTTTCAGGTTCACCAGAACTCCGATCCACTCTTGGATCCACCCGGACACTTTTCTCTTGGCCGCCAGCAGCACTTTGCAGCAGATCGCCATTCAAATCGACGACGAAACCCGACCCCGAAAGGCACCTATGCACCCGGCTTCCCTGGGTGAGGTAACACGAGTACTCCGGTGCTCCCGTGGGTAGAGACTCTTCAAAGTCCTAGATCTCAAAGGGTTTTGTCCTAGTCCTCTTCTAAGTGTCCCTTTCCTCTATTTTCCCGATCCCGACTTTCTCCATAGAAGTTAACGGCGTATCGCGGTTGTGTATTTACACTGCACGCGTCTCCCGTGGGTCCCCTGTGTCACTACCTTGGGTGGTTCCTTGTGGTCCAAGCACTTCTAGAGGCTCTAGGCCTAGTGTCTAGTTCAGTCGTGGTTCGCATACCACTTTATTGGTATATGGTTTGGTACGCCCCTAGGGCCCAAACGTGTATTTGTGCTATTATTGTGATTTAAGATCTTATAACTTATGTACTTCGAACTCTAGCCTCATAAAGAGACTAGAGGGGTGTGTTTAGTAATAAATACATATATTTTGAATATATACCTGGTGTGGTGCTCTTTCATTTGGTCACTCAAGAGATTATAGACTGGTAAAACAAGCTGCTTTACATTCCTTCAAGACTTAGCCTGAAGGCTGCTCTCCATAGCTACCACTAGGATAGCTTTCAATAAGGTTGTCTTTAACCTCCCTACCATAAGAGTCGATTTGGACTGGTGCAAGGTGCCCACTATAATTAGTGGACAGCATATGCCAGGCCAACGTCTCACATTGGTGTGCAGCGTGTGGGATTCCAGCTTGCTATTGTTTTACCAGATAATCTCAATTGAATTGATCAACTGAAAACCACTAAAGGTACCTAAGGTACATATAATTTAAGCTTAGAATAACAGTAAGTTCTACTGAACTTAGAGTTGTGTGTTAAGGGATAGCACAACCCTTTCTACAACTCAAGAGAGTTTAGTAGGCCACACTAGAGTAGGTAGTGCATACACCACACCACACTAGTAATGTCTTTAAGGGTAGGATCTAAAGAATCCTTGCAGGAAGCCATTGAGCTTCCACCCTCCAAGTATGATACACTCCCATTCTTGGAATTGAGAGCTTTATGCAACTTGAGAAAAATAAGGACAGGCCAAAGCCCCACCACCCAACACCTCAAGGAGTTGTTGGTGGCTTATGACCTTAGTAAGCCTGTAGGGTCTGAAGGGGTAGGAGCTGAGGGTGGGGCAGAAGAAGAGGAGGACGCTAGGGGTACCAGTACCCCCAGCCCCCTCTGAAACTGGCCAGGAGGGTGACAATGACCCTGACCTGGAAAACCCAATCCCTCCTGTGGATGATGATGAGGATGATCAAAATGATGCCCTCTTTGTCCCCCAGGAAGGATTAAGAGTGTGCCCAGAAGGTCTAGGTCTCCTTCTCAGGAGTCTAACCACTCTGGCACCTCTATAGGGAGCTCTGTCTCATCTCATAGGAGAGAATCCTCTCATGAGAGAAGAAAGAGGCTAGTCCAGTATGAGGAAACTCAGCTGGAACTCAGAAAAAAGCAATTAGCTTTAGATAGAGAATCCCTAGATCTCCTTAGAGAGAGAAGAAAGTTGGGACTAGAGTCCCATGGTGGCAGCCATGTCCCTAGAGATAGGGAAAGGTCCTATGACCATAGGAACCTGAGCAAGATTGTCCCTTCCTACCAGAGTGGGGATGATATCCACAAATGGATAACTGCTTTAGAGAGGGCCTGTAAAGTACAGAAGGTCCCTCAGGAGCAGTGGGCAGCAATCTTGTGGCTCTCCTTTGCTGACAAAGGTAGAGACAAGCTCCTCACTGTTAGAGAGGAGGATGCTGACAATTACAAGGTCTTGAAGAGTGCTCTTATTGATGGGTTTGGCTTAACCACTGAACAGTACAGGTTGAAGTTCAGAGACACCCAAAAAGCACAGACTCAAGACTGGGTAGACTATGTGGATTGTTCTGCCAAGGCTCTGGAAGGCTGGTTGATGGGCAGTAAGGTGTGTGACTTCTCAGGATTGTATAATCTGATAATGAGGGAGCAGATTCTTAATAACTGTCAAAATCAGCTGTTGCATCAATACCTGGTTGACTCTGATCTGACCTCTCCCCAAGAATTGGGAAAGAAGGCAGACAAATGGGTCAGAACCAGGGTGAAGCAGAAGGTACAGAACCAAGGTGGGGAAACCAAGAAGCAAGATGCTAAGAACTCTGACAAGGGTGGGGAGAAGGGTAAAGATCAAAAGTCTTCATCAGGCCCCCAAAAATCTTCTTCTGGTGGGGATTCCCAGTCTACCAAGTGTAAAGGCCAAAGAAAACCATGGTGCAAGGTCTGTAAGCAAAAGACCCACTGGACCAGTGATTGCACCAAGTCCAAAGACTCCAGTCCAGCACCCACCAATGCCCCTAAGGCACCTGTTCCCCCTAGTACAGTTGGTGGAAGTGCTCCAGCAAAGGGTTTAGTAGGGTTCACCCTGGGAACTGAGTTGGGCTCTGACTTAGTCAGGGAACTGACTCAGGCTGTGCTAGTCTGTGATGGAGGCCTGGATGTGACCTCCACTGTGAGTCCCAGTAATCTGGGCAAGTACAGACAACAGCCTCTAATTAATGGACGTGAGGCTTTGGCATTTAGGGACACAGGGGCAAGTGTCACAATGGTGACACAAGACCTTGTGCTACCTGGGCAAGTTATGCTTGGTGAAATGTACCAAGTGACCAATGCTAGCAATGTCAGAACAGACCATACTCTGGCAGTTGTTAACTTCTCCTGGGGAGGGGTAACTGGCCTTAAGAAGGTTGTGGTAAGTGCAAACCTACCAGTCGAATGCTTGCTTGGCAATGACTTGGAGACTTCTGCTTGGGCAGAAGTGGAGCTCAGGACCCATGCAGAAATGCTGGGGATCCCTGCAGATGTGTTTGCTGTGACCAGGTCACAAGCCAAAATGTCTAGCACTGAACAGGCCTTGGATTCTGGAAGAATTGACCAAGTGCCTTCCAAGAGGAGGAGTAGTAGGGTTAAGGCAGTGCCTTCCCCTTGGCTCAGGAGGAAGATCAGTCCCTTGAGGGGGATGATCTCAGCCCTGAAGAAGGAACTGTCCCAGAGGAACTGGAACCTGACCAGGTTGAGTTCTTGGGGACAGGGGGACCTTCTAGGGCAGATCTGAGCCAGGAGCAGCAGAGCTGCCCCTCCCTTGAACCCCTCAGACAGCAAGCTGCTGCTGAGGCTGCTGGGAAAGCTAGTGGTCCCCATACAGTGTATTGGGATGATGGACTCCTGTACTCAGAGAGTAGAGACCCCAAACCTGGTGCTACCAGGAGGTTGGTAATACCTTTGAAGTTCAGGGGCTTCCTATTGACCCTAGCCCATGATATTCCCTTAGCAGGACACCTGGGCCAGAACAAGACTTGGGACAGAATTGTCCCTCACTTTCACTGGCCCCACATGTCTGAAGACAGTAAGGAGTTTTGTCGCTCCTGTGTAACCTGCCAAGCCAGTGGCAAAGCAGGTGGCACTACAAAGGCCCCCTGATACCACTACCTGTGGTGGGGGTGCCCTTTGAGAGGGTAGGGATTGACATTGTTGGTCCCATGGATCCCCAAACAGCCTCTGGGCACAGGTTTATCCTGGTGGTAGTGGATCATGCCACCAGGTACCCAGAAGCTATTCCCCTCAGGACCACTACAGCACCTGTGGTGGCAAGGGCCCTCCTGGGAATCTTCTCAAGAGTGGGCTTTCCTAAGGAGGTAGTATCAGACAGGGGTGCTAACTTCATGTCTGGGTACTTAAAAGCAATGTGGAAGGAGTGTGGAGTGACTTATAAGTTCACCACACCCTATCACCCACAATGCAATGGTTTAGTTGAGAGATTCAACAAAACCTTGAAGGGCATGATTAAAGGGCTCCCAGAAAAGCTTAGGCGTAGATGGGACATACTCTTGCCCTGCCTTTTATTCGCATATAGGGAGGTGCCTCAGAAGGGGTTGGTTACAGCCCTTTTGAACTTCTGTTTGGCCACCCTGTGAGGGGTCCACTGTGCTTGGTGAAGGAAGGATGGGAGTTACCTCTCAAGCCCCCAAAGCAAGATATAGTGGACTATGTACTTGGTCTCCGCTCCAGGATGGCTGAGTACATGAAAAAGGCAACCAAAAACCTTGAGGCTAGCCAGGAACTTCAGAAGGCCTGGCATGACCAAAGGCTGTTCTGACTGTTTACCAGCCAGGACAGAAGGTGTGGGTGTTGGAGCCAGTGGCCCCAGCAGCTCTCCAAGATAAATGGAGTGGACCCCACACTATTGTTGAGCAGAAGGGTGAGGTCACTTATTTAGTGGACCTAGGAACACCCAGGAGTCCCCACAGGGTTCTCCATGTCAACAGGTTAAAACCATATGTGGACAGGGCAGACATGGGCTTGCTCATGGCTACTGATGAAGGGCAGGAGGAAGAGAGTGACCCACTCCCTGACCTGCTCTCACAGAACCCTGACGATGGGTCAGTTGATGGTGTAGCCTTGGCAGGCAGCCTCACTACCCAGCAACAAACTGATTGCAGGCAAGTCCTCAATCAGTTTTGACATATGTTTTCACTGACACCCAGTCAGACCACCTGGTGCACTCATGAAGTGGACACTGGGGACAGTCTGCCTATTAAAAACAAGATTTATAGGCAACCTGACCATGTCAGGGACTGTATCAGGACTGAAGTCCAGAAAATGTTGGAATTGGGAGTAATTGAACCCTCAGATAGCCCTTGGGCTAGTCCAGTAGTCCTAGTACCGAAACCTCACACCAGTGGTGGAAAAAGAGAGATGAGGTTTTGTGTAGACTACAGGGGTCTCAATGCAGTCACTAGGACTGATGCCCATCCAATACCCAGGGCAGATGAGCTCATAGATACTTTGGCCTCTGCCAAATATCTCAGCACATTTGACCTAACAGCTGGCTACTGGCAGATCAGACTAGCTGATACTGCAAAGCCCAAGACAGCATTCTCAACCCCTAGTGGGCATTATCAATTTGTGGTAATGCCCTTTGGTCTGAAGAATGCACCTGCCACTTTCCAGAGGTTGGTGAACACAGTTCTCACAGGACTGGAAGCCTATAGTGCAGCTTATCTAGATGATATTGCTGTCTTTAGCTCCACCTGGGAGGATCACCTGGTCCACCTCAGGAATGTTTTACAGGCCCTGCAAAAGGCAGGCCTGACTATCAAGGCCACTAAGTGCCAGATAGGGCAGAGTCAGGTTGTGTACCTGGGCCACCTTGTGGGTGGAGGCCAGGTTCAACCTTTGCAGAGCAAGATCCAGACCATCATGGACTGGACTGCTCCCACTACCCAGACTCAGGTGAGAGCCTTCTTAGGCCTGACTGGGTACTATAGGAGATTTGTCAAGGGGTATGGATCAATAGTGACACCCTTGAATGACTTAACTTCTAAGAAAATGCCCAAAAGGTTCAGTGGACAGTTAGCTGTCAAAAGGCATTTGATGACCTCAAGCAGGCCATGTGCACTGCTCCAATTCTGCAGAGTCCTGATTACTCCAAGAAGTTCATTGTTCAAACTGATGCATCTGAATTGGGGGTAGGGGCTGTACTGTCACAATTGAATGAGGAAGGTCAGGATCAGCCAGTAGCTTTTATTAGCAGAAGGCTGACCCCTAGAGAGAAACGTTGGTCAGCCATAGAGAGGGAGGCCTTTGCTGTGGTCTGGGCTCTGAAGAAGTTGAGGCCATACTTGTTTGGTACACACTTCCTGGTTCAGACAGACCATAAGCCCCTCTTATGGCTAAAACAAATGAAGGGTGAAAACCCCAAACTGCTTAGGTGGTCCATTTCCCTACAGGGGATGGACTTTACAGTGGAACATAGGCCTGGGAGTAACCATGCGAATGCAGATGGACTCTCTAGGTATTTCCACTTAGAACATGAAGACTTAACTGGGCAAGGTTAGTTTAATGTCCCTACGTTTGGGGGGTTGTGTAGGAGAGTAGGATCTGCTTCACATGGGTACCCCCACTTTTTGCTGATGCTTCACTGTTTTTCGACATTAGTCTGGCTGGGGCCCTGCTAATCAGAACCCCAGCCTAGCTGCTTCCTCTCTAAAATGGTTTCCATGTGCCTTAGGCACATCTCTGATTGGGATCTGGAGTGCCCTTATAAGTCCCTAGTATATGGTATACTATGTACCAAGGGCATAGGTACCTCAGAGGCCTGCCAGGGGCTGCAGCATGTATTATGCCACCCCTGGAAGGCCATCCAAACTGACACCACAGGTCTGCTACTGCAGCCTGGGTAAGGTGGTGCAAGCACTCCTTACTGTGATATAGGTTACCTATATCACGAAATACATACACACATATAAACCTATAAGTCACTCCTAAGGCAGGCCTTATCAATCCTAAAGGCAGAGTGCATGGTTCCTATGTGAGAGGGTGCCCCTGCATGAGCAGGGCCCCTCTGCAGCATTCGGAGACCATCTCTGATGCTGTTTGTAGTGCAGCCTGACCATATACTCTTAAGCGCATTATATCCTCGCGGTAAAATGCTAACTTTGGAATGGCTGCACCTAAACATGTCGTGTTTGGTGTCAAACATCTTGGAATACTACCCCCCCGCCAATCCTGGCGGCAGGGGTAGCATTCCACCCTTCTAGAGGGAAAGACATGTTAACTCTGACGAGTCCGGTAACTTCTTTCCAGAGCCCTGGCATCACAAAATGGATGCTGCTGCCACAGACACGAGTCTGGCCTCCTGCTGCTGGACGAAACTCCGGCAGGGGAGGCCTGGACAATAGGTTTCCTGTCCCAGGGAGGTGTGACCACCTCCCCAGACAGGATAATGTGTATTGGGGCTGGGCGGGAGCACTTTCGGGTGCTTTGAAGTCCTGCACTGGGGGCACATTTGGCGTCCCTGTGCATACCCCAGTTCAAACCGGATCAGGGGCTTGCAGCCCCTGCTTTGGCGCGAACTGGACAAAGGGAAAGGGGTGTAGCCACCCCTCTGCCCTGACCCACCCATAGGTGGGGCCACAGAGTAGCCCAACCCCTATCTTTAGTATAAAGGTAGGAACCCAGTCCTTAGGACTTTAGATTATACCTGGACGAAACTCTGACACTGAATCCTGGACCTTCGACGCTCTACTCACGATTAGAGGACTGAAGAATCTCCCTTGGGGTCAAGGAGTGACTCCCCTGCTTGGCAGGCACCAAAGAAGCATCTGTCCGGTTCGCATTACTGAAGCTCCCGTCGGACGCCGAAGTCATCGCATCACCAGAGGTGGATTCGCAGACTTCTCCGAGGCTACCCTGAGTCCCCAGCAAAGCTGAGGCCCGTGGCTATCGTGGGTGACTTGAGACCGTGACCCCTGGACACCAAGCACATTTGCAAGTGCACCATCTTCTGGGTCTCCCAAGAAGTCGTGCTTTGGGCTCCGAGTAGCCCTAGCCTCCAGCACCACCTGCACTGAAGATCACTGGCCCCCACTCCACGAGTGTCCTGTAGGCCAGCTCCACGTGCGGCGTCACGAGGCTCCTTTGCGGTCGTTAGCCCATTGGCTAGTAGCCCTTCACGAAGGCCAATCTTTTCCTTACTTGGCACCCTGGTTGCTCCAGGCCTGCCCTCACTTACCCTCGCTGGGTGAGTTCCACAGACCTTGCTGGTCTGCACCATCGACGATCTTCATCTTACTCGAGACTTGCCGTTGCCAAGGCTTGTTGGGTCCAATCCGGTCGCCGACACCTCAACACTCGACAGACATCGAGCACCAGCCCGAATCCTGCTCCTGGTCGCCGACAACGCCTCCCGGACCTCGTGGCTGAAGAGTCAAGACAACCGTCAACGCACCTGAAGCACTCGACATCGGTGGGCATCTGTCCATCGCCTTCCTGGTCACTGGCTAGTGACCCAGACTCTGTCCCCTCTGCTTTCAGGTTCACCAGAACTCCGATCCACTCTTGGATCCACCCGGACACTTTTCTCTTGGCCGCCAGCAGCACTTTGCAGCAGATCGCCATTCAAATCGACGACGAAACCCGACCCCGAAAGGCACCTATGCACCCGGCTTCCCTGGGTGAGGTAACACGAGTACTCCGGTGCTCCCGTGGGTAGAGACTCTTCAAAGTCCTAGATCTCAAAGGGTTTTGTCCTAGTCCTCTTCTAAGTGTCCCTTTCCTCTATTTTCCCGATCCCGACTTTCTCCATAGAAGTTAACGGCGTATCGCGGTTGTGTATTTACACTGCACGCGTCTCCCGTGGGTCCCCTGTGTCACTACCTTGGGTGGTTCCTTGTGGTCCAAGCACTTCTAGAGGCTCTAGGCCTAGTGTCTAGTTCAGTCGTGGTTCGCATACCACTTTATTGGTATATGGTTTGGTACGCCCCTAGGGCCCAAACGTGTATTTGTGCTATTATTGTGATTTAAGATCTTATAACTTATGTATTTCGAACTCTAGCCTCATAAAGAGACTAGAGGGGTGTGTTTAGTAATAAATACATATATTTTGAATATATACCTGGTGTGGTGCTCTTTCATTTGGTCACTCAAGAGATTATAGACTGGTAAAACAAGCTGCTTTACATTCCTTCAAGACTTAGCCTGAAGGCTGCTCTCCATAGCTACCACTAGGATAGCTTTCAATAAGGTTGTCTTTAACCTCCCTACCATAAGAGTCGATTTGGACTGGTGCAAGGTGCCCACTATAATTAGTGGACAGCATATGCCAGGCCAACTTCTCACAGTTGCCATCCTGGGAATGCTGGTTGATGATGGACTGTCGGAGGATGAAGGTATCATGCACACTCGCTGTGTATTTGAAGGCGACATTGTTGGGTGTTCCACGGTGTTCTGTTGTTGCCTGCACATTGGTGTGAGATGTGTGCTTCCTGTTGCAGTGATTGTGTGCTGTGTCACCAGGGGGCACAGGTAGTACATGTGTGCAGTGTGTTGCCCGCAACACGTGCGTGCATCCTGCTATGACGTATGGTCCTTGCTTGGTCTCCAGCAGATCCTGCGCCTTGTGTTGTACGTATGGGGACTGGGGTACCAGGGTGATGGTGATGTCCAGGACAGGTGTGGGGGACTTGTATGTGGCTGGCTGTGAGACTCCTCCGACTCTGGCGGGTGTTGGATGGGGGGACCCAGGGGCCAACAGGTGCAGCCACGCCATCAGCTTTGTGTGGGGTGGGATGTTGGTTGTCCGCTGTGTTGTTGCCATAGGCCTGTTAGGCGATGATGGTCAGGAGGTGTAGGTTGGTTGTCCCTTTCAGCCTGTAGTGGAAGGTGACATTGTCAGATGTTGGGTCTGTGCGGCTGGTATGTTTCCTGGGGTTCCGCTGTCTTTGTCTGCGCTGTGTCTGTGTTGGTCCGGGGGGGGGGGTTCTGGGTATGGGATGGGGTCCTGGGGTGGTGGGGGTGGGTGTTGTGCCCCTCTTGGGTGTCCGGGCCGCATGATGGGTGGCTCCATGGCATCTGTTGCCCTTCGGATGTGGCCCTGGGCTGTGCTCCCTTTTGTGGTAATGGCTGCCGTCTGACTTTATACCAGGTCAGAGCAGGTGTAGATTTCCTGGTGCTAACGCGCCTTATCGCCTGTTTTGTGTTTTTATCGCAGATGTGGCTGGTCGTTGTGAATGTTGAGGTGTGCTGTTGTCTCTGCTTTTGTCACGGGAACGCCTACTCTGCATCTCATTAGCGATATTTGCGAGGGTCCTCTGTGGCGATGTTTTTTGCGGCTGCTATCACGGGTAAACTGGTGCTGTGGGCTGTTAACACCGGCTTGTGAATGGGGGGGGTAAATTTATCACGACTTTGGCTGCGATAAAGTGCCGTTAATTCGGCGATAGCTCCTTGTGAATATGCCCCTTAGACTTTTGGTTGAAGTTTAGACCAAAAGTCTAACTCTAGTAGTAGTAAAGTTAGACTTTTGGTCTAAATTAGACTTTTGGTCTAAACTTAGACCAAAAGTCTAACTTTACTACTCATAAATGCCCTATGTGAATACCGAAAGTCGTAAAGTTAGACTTTCGTCTCAGATTACTTCTGTGAATCGGGCCCATAATAATCATTTGAGAAAGTGCATCCAATAACCTCATTTCAGCAGGCTGGTAAGATGGATATTTGAAGATGCGGATTTGCAAAACGAGTGTCTTTAGTAGTTATTTGGCTCTCCCAAAAAACTTAAGGTATAGTCCAAGTTTTCAATCATATTTATCTAAATTATAGTGTTGAGAAATGTAAAGCAATTGAGGGGCGCCCCTTCAAGGATCTTACAATCTTGCTTAAAACTACAACTGTTTAGGGAAGGGTTGCGGGTTCATTGCTTAATATATACATTACATGAGATGATAAGATTTTTGAAATATTAAAGAAAACAAGCATTGTAAGTGCTACTCTGACTGGGACCATCGGAGACAGCTCTGATTGGTGAAGATTTTAACATCTAGTTAAAGGTAATTTAGGAATTTCGAAAGGTCTATGTGGAGGTGTTTAGTTTTTGGGCATTCTGAGTTTAAACATTGATGGAAGAGCTCGCAGTTCATTGCAAGCACGCCTTCTAAGACTATTGCTTTCAGAAAAAAATATTATGGCGTGAAATGGAAGGTTTGAGTCTGATATGCCTACTTGGACAATTTATAGAGCTCAAAGGAGCTTCAGTCATATAAAATATATGCTGGTAAAATGTGGAGCATTGCCTTAAGTTAGGAATTGATTGTCTCCCTGCAGAAGCTGTAGGGTAAACTTCTTCTAAGTAGGCTCGAACCAAAGATGGAGTTTAATAATGTAATTTCACCTCATTATATAAGGTTCTGGAAAAAATATCCTGGGTTGATCTATTATGCTTACACCTGATTAATAAATATGTATTACTTATTAGAAAATTGGAATGTTGGGAGCTCCATTGAAAACAATGGACTGCGCTGGGCTTCTAATGGCTGGTAGAAGCCAGGAGCTCCAACATTCCAATGCTTGTTCGCAGCTGTTGCTGTGAACAAAGGCCTCAGGGAGCCCAAAGGGATTTCAATCCCCTCGGGCTCTGTGAGGCCTTTGTTTTACAAATTAGAACATTCTGCCCTCTAGGGAAGGAATGTTCTAATAGCCTTAGAGCCCTCCGTAGTGGACTCTACCAGCCATTAAAGGCCTGCTCCCTTGTTAAAGGCCCTCGTCTTTGGCTCAGTCCTTTAATGCTGGAGCGGGCCTTTAATGGCTGGTAGAGCCTGCTACAGCGGGCTCTAAGGCTATATTAATAAACATTTCATTTGTAGCTCCTATATGCAATTTCAATACTGTTCCGAGATCCAAACTGTGTACTGCTCTGCAGGGATCGCAGTTCCATCGAATCTTCTAGACTCCCTCAATTCCGTATATGTAGACTATTATACCAGGGTTATGTGAGGGCATGGCGAAGAAACTGCTACAGAATTTCTGATCTTACTTTGAGTCAGAGAAGGCTGTGGAATAACCCCAAACCTTTTATGCCCTTACATTAATGGCCTTCTCACTTTTCTAAATTTAGATTTATCTGATGCCCCAAGGTGTGCAGGAAACATGGTTGCAACTCTGTTTTTCGTAGCTGATGCTGCTCTAATTTCCCTAACTCACATGGAATTGACTGTTGTAGTTAATGCTTTTAAGAAAATTTGTGATGGCAGCGGTCTTTTAATCAGTAAGAGCAAAATGAAGTCTATGGCCTTTAATCCCCACAAATCTTTCTAGTTGGCTACTTTGCTCAACAAAACCATATTATAGTGTCTCTGCTTTCGATTATCTAAGCGTCCACTTTCAGGAAACTAGGCAGTGGGATGGTCAACTAAGTGAGAGTTTAGCAATATTGAGTTATTGATGGGGTGCATTTAGATGGTTTGCAACCAGACGGGGCAAGGCTTTATTACAAATGGTTAGAACTTTTGATGCACAGGTGGTAAGTGCAGCCATGTGTGGTGCTGAGAGTTTAGGCTATATCAATTTACATTGAATTAAAGTTTCTTTTAAAGGGCCTACCATCAAGAGCCTCTACTCTTCAATTGTTTATAGAATTAGGTTAAAGCACGATCCAGTTAAAGACCAATCTGAAACTTCTGATATATTGGGTGAAAATGTAGAGTTCCTCGATTCAGCCATAGAGGATACTATTTATTTATTTGCAAAGTTTTATATAGCGCCGGCTAGACCCGTAGGTATCAGAGCGCTTTACATGAGGATCAGCAAGTTAAAGATTACATAATTACTTCAGTTACAGATTCCAAGAATAGACATCAGAGAAAGATAGAGGGAAGGAAACATAAGAGGGAGGCGAGGAAAAACAATGTCATATGTCTGGCTGGGTAGGTGACGGCCGAGGGGGTGAACCAGGGCCAAACTCCTCTATAGCTGCATAGGACAGCTACACCGGGCATCGGCCAAGGTTGTTCGGACTCCGCGGTGAAAACAGGCAGTTGAAAAACATGCTATTACACGATAACATAAGTTATTTTCGCGTTACGTAGCAAAGACAAAACGTCTTATGTGGAATGAAAGGTAGAGGGGGAATTGTAAACAGGGGAGAAAGGAATGCAGATAGCATCAGGCTGACCAGAGGGGGGAAGGGACTTCAGGGGAAACAGGCAGTCAAAGTGAAAGATAGACAAGACCGTGAAGCACCGTTAAGAACAATGTCCGATGTCCAGCTGGGTAGGTGACGGCCGAGGGGGTGAACCCTAGCCAGACTCCTCTCTAGCTGCATAGGACAGCTCCACCGGGCATCGGCCAAGGTTGTTCGGACTCTGCGGTGAGAACAGACAGTAGAAAAACATGAGATTACACGATAACATAGGTTATTTTCGAGTTACTTAGCAAGACAGAAACATCTTATGTGGAATGGAAGGTAGAGGGGGAAAGGTAAACAGGGGAAAAGGAATGCGGATAGCGTCAGGCAGACCAGAGGGGGGAAGGGACTTCAGGGGAAAAGAAGCAGTCAAAGTGAAAGATAGACAAGACCGTGAAGCACCGTTAAAAACAATGTCCGATGTCCGGCTGGGTAGGTGACGGTCGAAGGGGTGAACCATGGCCCGACATCCTTTATAAGAGATAGTTTACATGACCCACAGTCAGAGATGACTGTTATTCCCTTTTGTGAAAAATACAGTCTACAGTACAGGTGTGCAACACTTATGGGATGATTGTGCGTCAATTAAATACAGTATTGTACCAACATTAGAAGATCAGTGCCCTTGGTGGTTTAAAGGCCTGCCCCTCCAAAGTAGTGTGCAGAAGCAGTTGGTCAGGGAGTTTCTACTGCTAAGAGAGAAAAGGACCCTGGTTTTATCCTCTGAGTTATCCTTAGGAACCCAGGTTGTAGGCAGCATTTTGCTAGGGGTACTTCCAGCTGTTTTTTTTTCAAATAATTGCCGTAGGGATTGCGAGAGAACAATGTATAAACTTTTTCTAAATAATAAGGGAATGATTTAGATCTTGGCGGACTGGTTACTCTGTCACAATGCTGATGGATATCCTGTCCACTGCAATATAAATCCTATGGGTATATAATGGGATTCATATTTCAGCAAACGGGATATCCGTCACCTTTGTGACAGAGTAACCCGTCCACCAAGCTCTAAATCAGGCCATCAGTAGGAATAAACCTGCATTTTCTTCTGTTTTGTCTTGCATAAATGGAATATCACAAAAAGCAGTTCTTTCCTCTTATTATATTTGCTGGGATCACAAGTTACAAATAATTCTTGCTTGAGATATTTTAGGACAGTGTCTTCTTCTTTTCAATTATATGCTATTTGCAACCATTTGTGTTAGACGTGTCAGCCTTGGGGTGGTCCTCCCCCAAACCTTTTGCCTTCACCCAGTGCTAAATTACTTGTGCTCACTCCCTAAAACATTGTAAAATTTGCTTACACTTGATTTGCATTTTTAATTTACTTATAATCCCTAGTAAAGTGGTATACCATATACCCAGGGCCTGTAAAGTGATTGGTACTAGTTGGCCTGTAGCACTCATTGTGCCACACATGTAAGTAGCCCCTCAAAAAATGTCCCAGGTCTGTTATTACAGCCTGAGTGCAGTTTTTAACTGCCAATTCGACTTGGCAAAATAACCCCCTTGCCAAGCCCTAAAATCCCCTTTTATTACATGTCACCCCTAAAGTAGGCCCTAGACAGCCGAAAGGACAAGGTGCATTGTAATTAAAAGGTTGGACATTTATTTATATGTTTTGGTAGTGAAAAACTCCTAAAATAATTTCTCAGTACTGTTAGGCCTATCTTTCCTATAGGATAACATTGGGTTGCCTTATTACATTTAATAAATGCTAACTTTTGATTGAAAACATATAAAGATTTTAAGTATTGCCTGTGTGGACTGCACAGAGATGGTGGCTACGCTCGGCACGGCAGGACCTGCACCTAATGTATGACACAATATTGCATAGCCGATGCACTATCACTACTCCTAGCCACCTCCGTCCACCTGAAGGGGTACTGAGCCTCATACTGCCCATAAGAGAGTACACCCCATATGCTTTTCTACTGTTACATAGCATTGATTGCTAAGCGCTGCATTGTTTTTAGGTATGAAGATGTCTTTGGCATGATTGAGATGCTGAAGTGGGTGGGTGGGGGGAGGGAGTTTGTTTCTTTTTGTATTACCACTAGTGTGCTGTCTTTTGTTGTTTTTTGCAGGACATGCTGTGTGTTGCCTGAGGGATGGTGGGCTTGGTAATTGACTATATGATGTTGTAATGTCTCCTACCAAGTGTTGACTATCATTACTAATGTCGATGTCTGGGGACTTCACATCCCCAGGGAAATATGTCAGGTACTTGCATACTTGGACAGGCATCATGTACAAATTGCCCTCCTACAATAGATGCATTTTATACAACGTATGGAGGGTGTCATTGGGTCCCGCTGGGCAAGTATCCAGGTAGCCCCCTCCTACTGTTCCTACTCTAGAGGGGTACTATTATTGGTATAAAAAAGGGTGCCTTTCACTCTCAGCCATTCTGAAACAGATGGCCAGGGGTGCTATTCAATAGTGCAGGGAAACCTCTGTGGCACTCTGATTAACCTGGTAACCTCCTATGGGCCAAACACGGATGATCCTGAGTTTTATACATCACTGTGCCACCTCCTGCACATGTTGCAGCCCTTAGCCATTTACCCTGAACACATACCTGGACCCGATGCTTGACCAGTATGCCACAGCGGACTGGCAGGGTAAACACTCTGCCCAGGTTCTCTGGAAGAACATGGAAAATATTGGGCTAGAAGATTTATGGTGACTGCGGAACCCAGGTGGCCGTGAAGGCATGTTTATTTCCTCAGTGCATGGAACATGGTCTAGGCTAGATTATTGGTTGGTGACCCGAGAGGTGAGCACTTGGGCAGTTGACGTACAACATATGCCAAGAACACTGTCTGATCATGTACCGGTGAAGCTGGTAGTGGAACTACCCACACTTATCTCTACGCAATTTACGTGGAGGTTTCAGGCCACAGCATTACTTGACCCAGTTTTTCAGGAGAAATTGCACACAGCAAAATTTGAATATTCTTAGAAAAATGTGGGCTCTGTGACAGGGACATATACCCTTTGGGAGGCATTTAAGATTACTATTAGAGGGGTTTGTATTGGTACACAAGAGGGTGTTCTAGAAGGCCTTGTGCATGCAAATACAGAGAATAGAACAGAATATCTGAGCCTGGAATGTGATTATGAGTCCACACCCACCCACCATATATTAGCCACCGTTAGAGAGCATATCACGGCCTATACCGATATGGCAGCGCAGGAGGCATGCCATCTTTCCAGGCAATATGTGGCGAGGTTGCATGGTGATGGGGATGCCCGGGCCGTAGTTTAGGTACCAAGTTGAAAGAGCCTTGGGTTCATAATCACATACAAACATAATCACGCGCGAGGGCGTGAACTGTCATGATACCCCAGCCATTCTGTCTGCTTTGAAAGATTTATATACTTAATTATACGAAACATGTGCCTTGGCTTTGAAGACAAAGGTAGCTGATTGTTTAGGTGATGTGGTATTGGCGTGGCTATCCCTGGGACAATGAGAATATCTAGTACAATCTGTTACGGTGGACGAGGTTAAGGAGGCCATCTGCACCTTACCCAATGGCAAGACCCGAGGCATGGCTGGCCTACCGGGTGAATTTTATAAAGCGTTCACTGAGATATTGCCCCCACACCTTCATGCAGTATACGAGGAGGTATATACAAAACAAATATTCCCTATATCCCTCAGAGAAGTCCTCATTATTACATTGCTAAAGCCTGATAAACAACCCTAAAAATGTGAGTCTTACTGACCGCCATCACGGATAAATACGGTTGCTAAAATCCTGGCTAAAATCCTGGCCACCAGGCTCCAGCTCCTCTTACCAATGTAGTGCTGCCGGATCAATCCAGTTTTATCCCCACTCAGTCAACAGCGCATAATCTGTGCACTCTCTTTGCGTTGCTTCACCAGCTAGATCCATCCTGGCAGGCGGCGGCGGATCTGCTGGACCCCGCCAAAGCTTTCGATTCCATAGAACTGACAGACATGTTAATAGTCCTGCATCGAATGGGGATCCCCCAGACATTCCTACTGTGGGTATGCCTACTATACTCTAGTCCACTGGCACAGGTGCGGGTCCATGGTAATACACCTAAGCTATTGCACATATATAGGGGTATGTGATAGGGATGTCCGCTATCCCCGATCTTATTTGCATTGACTCTAAAACACCTGGCATGTGTGATTGGCAGTGACACACTGCAGCTGCACTGAAATTTCATCAACACCATATCGCTATATGCTGAGGATATGGTGTTATATGTCCGAGATGCATGCACACACTTGGCACTGGTTACACCGGAATATATCCGTTATGAGCGTTATTCAGGCTTAAGTATTAATTGGCCAAAATCAACGATATTTCCTTTGACCCCAGCCACCCTGCCATATTTTCTGGATTTTCTATTGGAATGGAGCATAGACCCCGTCAAATCTTTAGGGGACTGGGTGCACAAAGACCCAAAATTAGTTATCCTCTGTATCTATGGTAGAAGTTGAAGAACAGGTAGCTCGGTGGTCTCGACTGCCCTTTTCACAGGCCAACAGGGTGGCAATAATGGAAATTATAATACTGTCCAAGTATCTTTTCGTTAATATACCTATTGTTCTGATACAGCACTTCTTCAAAACACTTAGATCAAGCAAGAAGCCTAGAATTGGTCGGGACACGCTAACACTTCCCTTTGACCTGGGTGGATTTGGGACTCTGGACTTACACCTATATGACTTGTGAGCACAGGCGCAATTTGCCCACTGTTGGTTTCACCCCCCCACGTGTATGCCGCATTTAGGGATTGAAAGTGATGATGCATATCCCTTTCCTCTTGCAGCAATTCTGCCATAGAGGCGGCGAGAGAGGCCTCGAGATGAAATCAACAGCATCAATTGTAGCACAAGGGCATGGCGAGCCTGAGGCACACAGGCTGGCAAGCTTCCGCTCTATGTCCCAGCGCTTCTACTCCTGTATCACCCAGCTATCTCAATCACACATGAAAAGGGGGCACTTGCCATACTTATGGAGACAAGGTTAAAGACAATGGTATATATATATCCCAGGGGGACCTTTGTTGATATGGCGGTCATGTCCCAGGAACAGCGCCAGACCCCGCTCCTGTCATTTACATACCGCCGACTTCGGACTACCCTGCAAGAGTTGTACCCCCAATACCTTGCTGAACCCCTGACTCTTAATGAGCTACAAATTCTACTTACTAGCATCACCATAGTATTACTAAGTTGTATAACGCTTCACAGAGGGCTAGACCGGCAGTATTAAACGCCACCTTAGAGAAGTGGAACGTTAAACTAGATTCGCCTCTGAGCCTGGCAGACTGGGGCTTTTGTTGTGCACTAACGGATATGCTCACACACAATTGTAACTTGTAAATTATTCATTTTAAATGCTTGCAGCAAATGTACTATACTCCTATAAGATTGTTTGAATATGGGCTGCATGAGGATGCTAATTGTGTGTGCTGTAAAGCCGTGGAGGCAACATTTTTACATCTGGCTTGGTTGTGTGTCCCTATCCGGCAGTTCTGGGAGTGGGTGGTAACTGCTCTTACTGATATGATGCTTGAGTCTGTGGAGTGTACCCCTCGAATGTGCTTGCTTGGATTGGTTAAACCACTACAACCGGCCAATCGTAAGCTGGTGGCAGTGGCCCTCCTCTTGGTGAACAGAAGGTTCGCTATACACTGAGGGAAAAAGGCTGTATCAAAAACTGCCCAATGGCTCAAGGATATGGCATATTGCAGAGACCAACTTGAACTGTATATAGAAGTACTGCCAAAACCCTCAAGACCAAAAGATATGGGGAACCCATTTACAGCCTATTTAATGTCAAGGTCTGATGTAACCTAATGTATAAGACTGTGTTTGTAACTCTAGAACATGATGACCAGGTATATTTTGATTGAGCTCACCTCTGTGGCATTATGCGGCATAAATGTTTGGTGATAGTACATGTAGCACTTATTGGCTGAATGTATCACTTGTGGTATATGATATCAAAACGTAATAAAAAAGTATAACAAAAAAAATAGTAAAGTCAGATTTTAAGTTACAGTTTTGAAAATCACACTTGTAGAAAGGTGGCATTCTGCCCTAACCTATTTGGTGCCTGCAGCCTGGTCCTGGGTCACATAACTTGCTTTAGTTGGCAGTTGGACTTTGTTTAATGCTCCAAGACAGTCACAGAATAGAGGGACTAAGGGGGATATTCTCAAGAACGTGCGATAAACATCGCCAAAATAGGTTAACGCAAGTTTACATATCGCCGTCTATCGCGGGAAAATAACCCCGTGTTAAAGTGGCATTCACAACACAGCGGTAACATGCGATAGTACCCCGATAACGAGTCAAATGTCCGCGATAACACTACCGGGACGGTGATGAAAATCCAAACCCGAACGCGAAAAAAGTTGCGATGGGCCCAACCGCGATAAGACAATCAGTGAAAAGCAGCGCCAGGCCTGCAAATCACACATGTCAGGCGGGAAAAATCACTACAATAGCAGAAAAAAAAAATAAACAAACAAAAAACGAACTACAGCGAAGCACAATGGAGGCAGCCGGAGCAGGTACAGAGGACGGCCAGAACCCCACAAGCCCCACGGAGGACCAGCCTGGGACCTCGGGGAAAGGGAAGGGCAAGAAGAAGAGGAAGACGAGGTTCAGTCCGCAAGAAAACAGGATCCTGATCACGGAGGTGGTAGAACACCATCAACAACTGTTCATCACCTCCACTGTGTCATTGGCAACAAAAAATGGAATATGGCAGTCCATCCTGGACAAGGTGAATGCAGTCGGAGTGCTGAGGCGCTGGAATGATGTGAAGCGCAAGACCAAGCAGAAACTCGGCAACAACCAGAAGGCAGCAATGCAGACTGGAGGTGGGAGTCCAGCGCCACAGGAGGAGCTGGATGAGATGGAGGAAATGGTGTCCACAGTCATCAGTGTGGAGATGGTGGCACGAGTTGGGGCACCGGACACTGCTCAACATGACCTGACACAACAGCAACAGGGTGAGTAACCACCAGGGACTGGGGGACGGGGGGAGATGGGCACAATGGCACACATGCACAATCAAGTATAGCACAGTGCACACCCACAATGACTCTGGATCATGTCCCTGATCTCCTTGGCATACTGCAGCACACATAGAAACAGCAAGTAAGCCCCCGTCGACAATGTGCACAAAGGGGGCTCTCCCCACACATCACTAATCTCACAACAAACCCATGCACATGTGCTGAACCCAGCAAAGCGGCGTGTCTGTGAGCCACACTGACAATGCAAGTGACACTGCATGACGAATAGCATGGCTGCAGTCAATATATCATAACATGTTGCACGCCACGACGCTGAGGTGGCTGAGTGTGGACCACATCCATAAAGGAGCAGGTCACACTCTGACACATCCAGTGTGCACAAACAACCCCTGACCTCAACAACACAACTGCGGACAAACCATGCCCCAGAGTCCCAAGTCCCACCAAGAGCCCAATTTCCCTAGGAATGCAACATCTCAGCACTGTATAAGCACAGAAGTCAAAGGCACACCTCCTGAAAGAGATAAGGGCCAGCAAAATCAGAGCTGCAGGGGCGACTCTCCCAAAATGCAGCACACACACATAACATTCAGAGCACATCAACATTGACAACAATGTGGTATAAACTGCAACACGTTCACAACAGAACAGAGGACACAACTGGTGCTGCTTGTGTGTAGAAACTGGTCAATCACATTTGGCATAGCAGGGAAATGTGAGATGATAATGTACAAGTACAAACACACATCCATGATGTTGTCGAAATGTCCACTGTCCAGCATCAAATAGGCAGCTCCTCCCAAACAGTCACAATGTACATTGTCATGCAGGTTGTATGTAAACCTGTACAATGCGTCAACATACATGTGAACACAATGTTAAACTGCATCTCCCCATCACATTGCAGAGGGAGAACCAACACCTCCTGCAGAGCAGACCCAACAGCTCTTCACTGATGACGAAGAGGACCTCCACACCTTCGACACCGACGCCCTCCAAGAGTTCATGGACAGCTACGGCACCTCACCTCCAGGAGCAGGGCAGCCCAGCTGCATCGAGGAGACCCCACCCCCTGCACAGACCATACAGCAGGAAGCACCCACCACCACGGCTGTCTCCCAGGACCCCCACGACCAACACATGGCCTTTCAACGCCGTGTGTTAGAGGTCCAGGAGAAGATGGCTGATCAGGTGTGGGTAGGGTTCGACCTCATGGCAGCCAAACTTGATGCCATACATGGGTGTCTGAGTACCATCAGGGACCACTTACAGTCCCTAACGGACACCCACAGTCCGCTCCATGCTCTCCAACGATCCATGGCTGACATCGCTGGAGTCATGATACTGAGACAAGAACAACTGTCCAGTCAGAGTGGCTCCAGCGATGTCAGCCCGGAGTTGGGACAGATGCAGGGGCTCATGGAGAACATGGAGCGGATGACGGCGGAAAGAATGGCTGCCACGGCTGCACACCAGCGAGATGTGGCTGGGACCTTCCATGCCCTGCAGCACATCGTCATGGCATTGCTGCCTCAAGGCCTTGTGCAGATAAATGCTGCTGCTGCTTCTACATCCACATCTCCGCCCCCTGATGTGTCAGTGCCTCACAGTGCTGCAGGCAATCCACCACCACCAACGTGTGAGGCACATGTGACATCAGAGGACGAAGATGCAGGTGAATCAACCTTACTGGTAAGGAGGAGGCAGTAGCATTCATCTCCACCATATGGCCTGTTTCTGCTTGGTTCTGCCCTTTGCATCATCACCTTCCACTGTCCCCCGATACACTCTACGACACTCACCTTGGACCTCGACATGGACTGCCATTTTCTGTTTGGTTACCAATGACACAGCGAACAGACTGCGGACTGAACTCTTCCCCTTCCGATGTACTTGTCATTCCCTGAAGGACTCTGGCTGGCCCTCCAGGGGCCAATAATGTGAAGTGGGCTTTGCATGGCCCTGTACTGCGCCATCTGCAACACTCCACTGGAAGTGAATTAAACATTCAGAATCGCACAGATGTTTCATGTCTTTGATCATTCAAGTATGAGAGTATGGATGAATGTAGGGTCAGTGATTCCCCCTTACGTCCATGTTGCTCATGTCGTGGGACTTGAGTCACAGGGTGCAACATTGCCGATTGCGGTCCGGGTGGCGTAGACACTACAACAGAGACACAAGCATCAGTTACTTCCATGTCCAGCCCAGAACTGAAGCACGCCCAGAGCCCCGGGCTCATTGTTCCCACCCCTACGCTGGCCTGCCATACGCCAGGCCAGTCCACTCCGCTTACGCTCAGGGGGGGGACGAGAAAGCTACATGTCCCAGGTCTTCCCTGTAGTGACCTGCTGATCACTGGTCTAGTCGTCAGCATGCCACAGCCACTCCCTGAGGGCTGGTTCACACCCACACCACACCCATCCAGCATAGGTGTCACAGGACATGTGACCCTGCCAATAAAAGGGGCCTAGCACGTCACATACCCTACTGCCGGAGATGACATGATGGTGTCCGCACCACACGACCCAATCATGAAGGGTCCATGACTTGTGGCGCACTGAGTTAGTGGCACCCGCTGCACTGCGGCCCGCACGGGCCTACCGCCACGGGACGATGACTTGCGGTGCGCTGAGTTGGTGGCACCCGCTGCAAAGTGGCCCGCACGGGCCTACCGCCACGTGACGATGACTTGTGTTGCACAGGGTCAGTGGCACCCGCTGCACTGCGGCTGGCAGGGGCCTACCGCCACATGACGATGACTTGCGTTGCACAGGGTTAGTGGCACCTGAAGAGCTGAGCGGGTGTGCAGCCTGCGATGATGCGTTGGCCTCGATACGGCGGCCAGCGAATCAAGACTCAAATTGAACAGTGTGCCCTGCTGGACCGCAGTGTACGCGCAGGCAGCAGTCAGCACACACATGACTCCGCAGTGCGGTGCCGCAAGGTGCGCTGGGGGCCTGTGGCACGGAATCCAGCGATCGGCTGAGAAGGATGCACCGGCACGTGGTGGGCCCTCTTGGAGACACGCCAGTGGCGGCAGGTGAGCATTGAGGCCTGGGTGCGCAGGGGCAGTGAGTCATCACTGGGTGGAGGACCGGTCTGGGGACCTGGGCTGGGGTGCATCAGGCGCACAGGATCACGCAGGCACTACCGGTAACGGCGGCAGACTCGTGGCTTGGTGGGGGGCGCCGCCCTTGCTGACACGGCCCTGCATGCGATGTTCGTGATGTGCGCGGGTTAGTTTGGGACGTTGCCACCTCGTCTCCAGTGTGAATGTGCCCGTTGAAGGTGGTCGGCCACGTGTGTGTAGGCCTATGGGCAGGTTGTGGCGGAGACTGAGACACACGCAGTAGTCACTTTGGTGGTGGATTGGTGATGTGTGCATTCCCACAGTTGTGAGTTGGGGGATTGTGGAGTTGAGGTGTGTGGTGTGTTCAGTTGGTACTTGCCGATGGGCAGTGCATTTCCATGGGGGCCATCCTCAAAGCGCTGGTTGGTGGCGGACTTGCGGACATGTGGGGATTATGCACACTGCCTGGGGTATTTGCGACGACATTGGTGGACAGGCTACGGTGGTCCACTTTTGTATGCACAGTGATGGCATGCGTGTGGTTGCTGTTGCGGTGATTGTGTGCAGTGTCGGCAGGGGGCACAAGTCATACATGTGTGCTGTGAATTGCCCCCAACACGTGCGTGACACCAGCTATGGCGTAGTTCCCTTGCGTGGTCTCAAGATGTTCCTGCGCAGTGTGGGGGGAGTGAGGGGCAGGGGTATCGAGCTGACTCACACCGTGATGCTTTCAGGTGTGATGAGTCCTGCATGAAGTGACCGTAACAGCAGTTTGTGTGGTCGTTTCCTTCCTCTTAATTCCTACGACGGTTACGGCCACATGTAGTTCTGTTACGGTCTTCTCATGCATGGTTTATCAGGCCTGTGAGCATTCCGGTTTGTCCAAGTGCAGTACACTGTACCAGATTAGGCATGTGACTATACGGAAGTTTGACCATTGTCACCATTTCTCCCACAGGTTTCTGAAGACACGTTGCCCTGTTGAAGTTCCCCGTTGGGAATGGAACGCGTTGGCTGTGCGTTTCGTTTTGTTTGTTTGTGTAGTTGTAATAAAGTTCTGTTTTTACACTACCGTTGACTACTTGACTTTATGACCTTGCGGGGGGTGCCTGGGGGTGGTGGCGGTGGGTGTTGTGGCCCTCTTGGGTATCCGCGCTGCATGATCAGTGTCTCCATGGCATCTGTTGGTCTTCAGATGTGGCTCTGGGCTGGGCTCCCTTTCTACTGCAGTTGATCGTC
Organism: Calotriton arnoldi; assembly: GCA_963921515.1. Taxonomy (NCBI): domain Eukaryota; kingdom Metazoa; phylum Chordata; class Amphibia; order Caudata; family Salamandridae; genus Calotriton; species Calotriton arnoldi. Next base: position 1,013,310 of record CAWUFW010006951.1, on the reverse strand, counting down.
CTGCTTAACACCAGTAATAGGCAAGTGTTAAATTCCTGCTGCTAACGCACCTTATCGCCTGTTCTTGGTTCGCATTGCAGATCTGACTGGTCGTTGTGAATCTCGCGAAGTGGTGTTTTCGTGTGTTTTTGCACGGGAACGCCTACTCTGCATTTCATTAGCGTTAGTTGTCGCACTCATCTGTGGCGATGTTTTTTGCGGCAACTATCGCTGGTAAACGTGCGATATCGGCAGTTTGCACCAGCTTGAGAATAGGGCGATAAATCTATCGCCACTTTTGCGGCGCTAAAGTGCTGATAAATCGGCGATGAGTCCTTGAGAATTTGCCCCTAAGAGTGCCTGGATGGGCCATCACTGGCTGGGTAGGGGGGCAGACTATTACTAAACTATTTACCTTGCTCTCGCTGCATTGCCAACTCGGCGCTGCAGCAAGGTAAATAGTTTTATTTATTTAATTACTTACCTTACTCCTGTCCGTCGTATGTCGGACTCCACTACCCCCCCACCCTGCCCCTCCCCTGCCCCACAGCACTCCCTCGGCGAGCCACCACTGGAGCATGAGAAGAACATGGGAGATGGAGCTCAAAGCCAGGTAAACCTCAGAGTCCATCAGCGATGGTGGCAACATACCTTCAGTGTCCCATGGAGAGGTGAGGGTCCGCATACCACAAGATCTGGTACCCAGTTAAGTGGTTGGAGATGACATAGACAAATGGTTGTCTGCCTATGAGGCCACCCTGAGAATGCAGTGCTCAGAGGAGTATTGGGGGCCTAGCTTTAGGGGTGGGCGGAATGTTGCATTTTGCCTGCGGAATTAGAGGAATTTGTCAACTCCGCATTACTCTTGTAACGTGGAATTCCATACAAATTCTGCCTATTTCCGCATGGCAGAATTTGTTCCTACGAGGCTTCAGAAATGGGAGGTACTGAGTGCGAGCAAGACTTGGCTTCCCCTAGCCTGATTCTCTAACGCAGGCTGTCGTGAGCGGTCACAGTCAGAGGTCTGTTTCTCAAGTAGATTTGCAGGCGCTCAAGTATATTTTGTACTTGAGCGGCAGCAAAACCAACTCGAATGGCTGCTTTTCGCGTTCATTTTTCAGCACTGCTCGCGTTTCCAGTGGTAAATTGCAGCACGAGCAGCTCAAAGTGCATATTTTCTGCTTATTGGTGAACTCAGCAGAATCTCGCTGAGTTTTTTTGTAACTCTGTGGAATTCCACAGAGTGAAACTCTGCAAATACTGCCCACCCCTAGCTAGCCTATGAAAACACATGCCTTCAATGAGGTGGGTCAAACTTCTTACACTTGAGGTTAGTGACCAGACCAAGAACATCCCTATGAAAGCCATACTTGCCACTGAATTTGGGTTAGCCCCTGAGACGTACTGTCAGAGGTTAAAGGACAGTCACAAACTCCCAAACCAGTCTTGGGTGGATTTCTTGGACTATTCCAGCAAGGCACTAATGGATGGGTGAAAGGCAGCAAAATTGACACTTATGTTGGACTGTAAAACTTAATTTATAAGAAGCACATTCTCAATACCTGTTTTACAGAGCTGCCCCGGCCCCTAGTGGATAATAAGCTCAGTGACCCCAGGCAGCTTGCTAAGGAGGCAGACATTTGGGTCAGTACCAGAGTGTTCAAGAAGGCATCTGGGGGGACTCCCAAAAGGGTGGTCAGGATTCCCACCAGAAGAAGGAGGGGGAGAGAATGCTAGAAAGGAGATCTCTCAAGGCCCAAAAAATAGTTCTCAAGGGAAAGGACCCAACCCCATTATGACCTGAAAAATGATTTTTGGATAAGAACACTGGTAGATTTGACCCTAAGAGCTATGCGTGTTACCTGTTTGGACATACTAAGGGTGATGCTAAGTGCCCCTGGAAGGCACAGCACCCCCACTGGTGAGCATACCCTTTGGTTGGCCAGTGTAGCATTTGGGGAGCTGTTGTCCCACTTAGTGTGGGGGAGACAGCTGAAGTTACCCCAATGTTGGTGGGTGACAGAGCGATGCTGCTTAAAGTCCACATGCCTTCTAATACTTCCAAGTACAGGCAGTGGGTCACCATCATGGAAACAGAGTGGAGGCTCTGAGAAACACAAGAGGCAGCATGACTACTGCCAGGTGTCATCTGGTGTCCTCAGAGCAGGTGATACCTAGCACATTCCATTATGTTGTAGTAGCAGAAAACTGTGAGAGCCACAACCCAATGGCTCTGGTTCCCATTGAATGGGGGGGGTCCAGGTAGTCTTAGGGTAGCTTTGAGCCCTTCAATTTCAATGCTTGTTCATTATTTCCTTGGGAATTATCTGGATCACACTACCTGGAGAGAAGTGGAGCTCAGATCACACCTAGAGATGTTGGGGTTACCAGAATGGGTCTGTATGACCACAACATCCACATAATGGGAGTCAAAGAGGCCTGGAGCCTGGAAGAATGGCACAGGCAGCTACCAATAAAGGGAAGGGCAGGGGACGTGGGCCCCTTAAACTCCCACGGCACAGGTGGAGGGGTCTCCGGAAGAGACCACCCTGTATCCTATTGTGGAGGGCATTGCTTCCTACTAGGAGACCTGACTGAGCTTGCTGGATGGCAAGTGGAGGGTGGGGGCACCAGAGAGGAGTCCTGCTAGGTGCAGAAGGAGTACCCAATCTAGAGGCCATGAGGCACCAAGCTGAAGCGCAGGCAGCTGGTGACCAGAGGTGGGTGGAACTCCACAAGTGGGCAGAATTGGCACGTTGCGCTGATTTTTAGTGCCACGAACTCATTCCACACTGTAAAATCAGCATGAGCAGCACCATGCTGCAGCAACGAGATTCCCTGTTGGAGTGATTTTTGCACGATATCAAATTAAAATAACATAACGTAACACGTGACATGCCAGAGGATGCTGCTTCTTTGCTTCTGTTCAAGTAGATTTTCTACTCGAGCTGCAGCTTCCTCACCACGAGTGACAGCTTTCTCACCATGAACAGTTGCGACTGCCCACGATTACCCGTGTTGAGAAAATCTCGCCGGGTGCTGTCCATGAACCCGAAAATCAAGCTAAGGGACTAAAATTCTCGCTTGCACTCACCACCTGAACACAGTGGTTGGTGGAGTTTTATCGGAGCTCTGCATTACAAGCATAAAGCGGATTGGGCAAAACTCTGCAAACTCTGCCCGTGGAGCGGAATTTATCACACACCCCTACTGGTGACACCTCTGAAGATCACACCATGTACTGGGAGAATGACCTCCTATATAGTGAGCCTAAGTCACCTGTGAATGGGGCAGCATATGTGTTGGTGGTCCCCCAAAGTTACAGAGCCTTCCTACTGGGAATACCACTGGCAGTACATCTGGGGCAGGACAAGTCCTTTGTTAAGCTTGTCTTCCACTTTTATTGGGCCCCTTATGAATATATCCTCAGATACAGTCTGCAGGACATGTCTCGCCTGCCAGACTGGTGTGAAAAAAGGGAAAAAGCTAAAGGTTCAGCTGAATCCCTTACCTGTCATTGGCACCCCCTTTGAAAGGGTGGACATCAACATTGTAGGACCCTTGGCCCTCAAAACTGCCTAAAGTAAGAGGTTTTGGTGGACAACACCACTAGATACCCAGAGGCCATTCCTCAGAGGACTGTGACTGCACCTGCAGTGGCTAGTGCCCTGATAGAGATTTTCACCCGAGTGGAGTTCCCCAACAAAGTGGTGTCTGACAGGGGCACCAATGTCATGTCAGTCTATTGGGGAAGAATGTGGGGTAACGTTCAAGTTCTTCACACCCTACCATTCCCAAACAAATGGGCTTGCTGAAAGATCTAAGAATACCCTGACCCTGAAAGGCATGATTATGGGCCTGCCTCAGCCCATGAGGTGGAAGTGGAATGTCCTTTTACCATACCTGCTTTTTGCCTATGCGGAGGTGCCACAGAAGGGAGTTGGGTTCATCCAATTTGAATTATTATATGGACCTTTCATTCTGGTGGAGGAGGGGTGGAGACAAGATACCAAGGCTACCCCCCCCCCCCAGGATGTAGTTAGCTACATGCTAGCCCTTAGAAATCAGATGACCAAGTTCTGGTTGAAGACTTCTGAGAACTTGGAGGCCAGCCAGGAATACGTGAAACTCTGGTATGACCAGAAGGCCACCCTGGCAGAGTTTCAGCCTAGCCAGAAGGTGTAGGTGATGGAGCAAGTGGTTCCTAGGGCCCTTCAAGGCTGTGGGATAGGGTCAAATAAGATGAATTGAGAACAAAGGAGGATTCCTACCTCAAGACCCCCAGAAACCCCTTAAGGGTCCTCCACATCAATTGCCTCAAACCCCACTACGAGAGGTCTGTGTTTACCATGTTGTTGGCGACAAATGATGGGGAAGAGGAGGAGAGTGAACCACTCCCTGAACTCCTCTATTCTAAAGAGAAAGATGGGTCAGTGGAAGGTGTCAACCTCTTCCCCACTCTGACCCAAGAACTTCAGAAGGAATATCACCAGTTGTTGGGACAGTTTGCTTCACTGTTTGCCCTCACTTCTAGGCTTACACGCTTGTGTACCCGTGATACAGATACTGAGGACAGCATGCCTGTCAAAAGCATAATATACAGGCTATTAGACAAAGTGAGGGCCAGCATTAAGGAAGAAGTGTCCAAGATGTTGGAATTCATAGTAACTTGAGCACTCCAGTAGTCCCTGATACAGCCCAGTGGAGCAGGTACCCAAACTACCCCACCAGGCACTGCCCCAAAACTCAGGTTCTGTGTGGACTACAGGGGGCTCACCTCAATCAAAAAGACTGAGGCTCACCCCATCCCCCGAGCTGATGAGCTCATTGACAGATTAGGGTCTGCCAAATTCCTGAGTACTTTTGACCTTACCTCAAGATACTGGCAGTTCGTCCTAACTGAGGGGGCCAAGGAGAGGTCAGCTCTCTATCCCAGAGGGCCATTTTGAATTTAAAGTGATGCCCTTTGACTTGAAGAATGCCTCTGGCCCCTTTCTGAGGTTAGTTAACCAGGCCTTAGCTGACATGGAGGCCTTGAGTGTTGTCTACTTGGATGACTTAACTGTCTATATTAGCAGCTGGGAGGAAAACTTGGTTCACCTCCAGGAAGTGCTTCAGGTCTAGCAACAGGCAGGCATGACTATCAAGCCCAGTAAGTTACAAATAGGGCAGGGTTCTGTGGTGTTCATGGGACACCTCTTGGACAGGGGTAAGATGCAGCCCCTCCAGGCCAAAATAGAGACTGTCATGGCCTGCCCCCTCCCTAAAACTCAGGCAGAAGTGAAGGCCTTCCTGGGCCTCACTGGATACTACAGGAAGTTTGTTAGGGGCTATGGCACCATTGTTGCCCCCTTAACTGAGTTGACTTCCAAGGGATAGAGGATTGTCAGAAAGCCTTTCACACCCTCAAACAGGCCAGGTGTACAGCCTCTGTACTCAAGGTCCCTGATGATTCCCAGGAGTTTGTTGTGCAAACTGAAGCCTCAGAGTTTGGCATAATGGCATTGTTATCAAAGTTGAATGAAGAGGGCCTAGATCAGCCTGTAGCCTTCATCAGTATGAGTCTACTTCCCAGGGAAAAGAGGTGGAGTGCTGTTGAAAGTTAAGCTTTTCCTGTGGTTTGGGCACTAAAGAAGCTGAGACCATACCTGTTGGTGACTCCCTTGCAGGTTCAGACAGACCACAGACTCCTCAGATGGCTCATGCAGATGAGGGGTGAGAATCCAAAATTGTTGAGGTGGTTAATATACTTGGAGGGAATGGACTTCATGGTGGAAAACCATCCTGGGTCAGACCACTCCAGTGCTGATGGTTTGTACAGGTTCTTCTGCCTTAGTGATGAGCACTCCCAGGAGGTTGGGTAGTGCTTCCCACTTTCAGCTCGGGGCACATGTTAGACCTGTCAACCTTAGGGTGGTCTTCCCCCAGACATTTTGCCTTCACCCTCCTGGTTTTAAGAATTAGTTTTTGCTGCCATTAGAACTCTGTGTATTTTAACACTGCTAACGAGTGCTAAGGGGACATATTGAGGAGGATGTGGGGGACTGATCGGGTACAGCCTCCTCTGGGGGTATCGCTGGAGTCAATTTTGGTGGGTGGAAACTCTACCAGGGCCATCACGTGCCTATACTCTGCTCTGCGACATCGGTCCACAGAAGCGAGTGCAGAACTATGAGACTGGTGGAACCTAGAGCTTGAACTAGACATCCCGACCAAAGTAGGACTAATGCCTTCAAGCTGTTAGGCAGGTGACGTGCATTGCGCGTTTTTGCCTTCTTCAATTTCAGTATTTACATCCCGCCTATCTTACCCCAGAGAGGATTGGTAGGATGTTCCCTGGTACACCTGACACATGCCCCTGATGTGGCGCAGCAGATGCAGATTTTCCCAACATGGTATGGTCGTGCATGGTGTTGCACCCCTTTTGGGTGCAGGTTGCGCAGGCTGTTTCAGAGGTCACGAACAGTCTGCTCCCATTAGACCCTGTTCAATGCCTACTCAATGTGGGAAATATCACCAAAAGGGTTGCCAGAATCTGGCACTGATTTTGGCTAAACGTTGCATCACCATGGCCTGGAAATCTGCCACGGCACCTCCACTGAAATAATGACTGACAGACATGCGTAATCAGGCGCTGGCCGAGCTAGGGGTCCACAGACAATTACGCACAAGAGGCGAAAGGGTGAAGCCACTGGGAGGCTGGGGCACTTATTTAGAGAAGCTAGAGAGGCATGCACTGATTACCACCCTCCTTGAAGGCACTGTCACCAATCCTACCCAGGTAGGGAGGGCGGGAACATCACCTGACTTAAGACACAACTGACCACCAGGGGGGTCGAGGAGAAAGGCTGAACATAGGTACTGAATGGACCCTGAGAGGCATCAACAGGGTCACTGGCTTTGGGGCACTCCAATCACTGCTAGAATACCATACAAGGCCCGCAGGGGACATAGATTGTAGTGTAAGCTGAGACTATTCAGAAGGATACACACAGTAGGGGGTTTGGGGAGGGGTGGTTTACACAGTTACATTTTTGCCTAATTGTGTTTATCATGAGATGTCTATGTATTTGTAACAGTTACCCTCTTACAGGAGAGGAGGCACTATTCCGTTGGTACTGGCAATCACTTTATGTCATCCTAGCTGCGACTGAGGGCTCTCCAGGGACAACGGACCTGCATAGGAAATATGTGCAAACCCTGCATGCCGTATTAGAAGGAGGTATGGATAGATGTGTTTGAAATGTACTTGACTTCCTTCCTCCGATATGGAGTGTTATCACTGTACACTAGATGTGGTTCTGTCTACCATGTGAAATGAAAAGGCAATAAAGATATTAAAAAAAATAAAAGAGGTACTCTATTTCCCTAAACTGGTGTGGGATTCTTCTTGTGTTGTATTTTCACTTTATTACAGTTTGTGTGCTGCATAAATACTTTACACATTGCTTTCATGTTAAGCCTGACCACTTTGTGCCAAGCTACCAGAGGGTTAAGCACAGGTTAATTTATTGACTTTAGTGGTTCACCCTGACAGGGATCGTAACTGTTGCTTGAGCAGGGATAACACCCCACTTAACCAATAACTCAGTTTCTCACAATCTGAAACATGCTTGGGAGCTTTTACTAAAGAGGACGGGTCATTGTAACCACATTAGGATATTTTGTGGATTGTATGATTATAACATTATGTAAACTGTAAATTGTTACATGATGTTCTTTTCTTTTAATGATGAGGCTTCAAGTACACCCTTGCTTTAAAGATGTGTGCTGTAACTTAAGACCTAGAACATGATTATTGTTTCTTTTTAATATATGAAATATTGCTGCTTTTTGGTGTGTTTTGAAGTGAAATAAACTCATGATGAAAACAATATGGAGATTTGCAACATTTCTGCAAAATTACATTAAATTAAGCATGAAGACGTTGTGAGAAATCAGCCCTTTTTGCGTGGTGTCCTCCACTTTTGCTGAATTGTATTGCTGGTGTTACCCAAAACCGGTCCCTGGATGCTTGCTCCGGTCCAGGGAAGACATGGCTTGGCAGTTCGGGCTGGACTGTTCCCATGAGGAACAGGGTCAAGACCGATTTGCATATGGCTGGGTCTGAACTGGGGTGGCGAAGTAAGCTAAAGAACGATGATGGATTCAACCCAGATCTGTGACTGGGGGTGTGTGTCTGAAAAGTTTCAACGCTCCGTCCATCATCTCTTTGTGTTGGTTTAAGAAATGCACACTGGGGTACTGTTGTCCACTGCCCAGTGTGTGTGCTCTGACCCCTAAAATGTATAGAAATTGGCTAATCCATGATTGGCTTATTTGCCTTTCTTATGTCTTAAAAGGTTTACAAAAATTAGCATCCTATTGAGTGTTGCCCTTCTACTATTAACTGCCATGGGGTGATAATTTTGTAAATGATATATAGGACACAATAATTATGATAGACAATATTCTGAGAACTCCATTTTGGTAAAATAATTTGTACCAGATTACAAAATCAGTATTGTCAGAACCCGCCCGCACTGCGGTGTATTTTGGCAAATTGCACTAATGAGAAAAAGTCAACTGTACACGTTAACATTCTGACAAATTCTGTTCACACATTTATGTATACACAAATTCTTATCTTTGCACAAATGCAAAATTTGTACATCACCAACTTGCGCTAACCCAGATCAGAAATATAAATGTTAAGAATATATCCCATAATTTTATTATTCATTGGTTTACTGTTATTGAATCCAATCCAATGATTTGTGTTTTTTTTATTTTTCTACGTGCCTATATTTTACTTCGTGTCTTTCAGCCAGTCCTTAAAAACCCCAAATAAATTCCAGAAAATGTCAGTTCACTTCTAATCGTCACGCATCGCTGAATTCCCCTCGCATTGCAACCATTTGTCATACTTCACACTCGACTTCATCTGCCAATTTCCATATTCCTCACTGACAATGCTTGTCACTTCAACACGCACTCATTCGCAACTCACGGTGGCAGCATTACCAAAGTTATTGCAAGGGGACATCACCTGAGCATGTTGCTTATTTCAGCCAGTTTGACTTCCAGCTGGTGGGTTCCCGTAACAACCATAACCGCAATGCCTTAATTGCATCGGAGAACGAAAACACAGAAGGAAGAACACAGCCGGGCAACGGGGCCAATGAAGTTATCATCACCTATAGACGGCTGTCAAAAACCGGCAGTGATTATGGAAGGGATTTGATCTCTCTAACAGGAGGGCACATCATGCCAGTTTTGATGAACAATTTTGAAACAGATTATTTTTGTTTCGTTTCTTGTATCCCATAGATCTATTTTTCTTGTCAGTGTTGCTATATCGTAGTCTAAAATTAGAGTTTTTAAAATATTCCAAGCTGATTTAGTGGCATTTTTATGCTTTATGAGTGAGAACGAGCCGGTGCATCATTTAGCCATTTTTTAGAAAATGTTGTGTATGTTTTTATTGCAAGTCATATATGATATTATCTGTCTCAGGGCTTTTACTTTTTTTTTAAAGTATATATGTTATGTATTTGATTGTTTTTATTTTAAAATTGATTTAATTGTGAAAGAACGACTAGGAAAAGCCTTTCTGCGCTTTCTTCCCATACACAGGGGCATAGATACAAGGAAGTGGCGGAGTGAGGCGTTAGCCGTCATGGCTTAACTGCTCACTCCGCCACTTCAGAAACGCAAGGCTGCACCATATTTACAACAATATGGTGCAGCCTTGAGTTCACCCTGCGCTGGCGCTATAGTGCAAGGGTGTCTGTATGCAGGGAAAGATTGTTTATGTGCAGGAAGGTCCCCCTTCCTGCACATAAACAATCTTTAAATGCATTTTGTCACTTCTATGTGTGTTGCTTAATGCAGCACATATGGAAGTCACAAAATGTCATTTTTTAAAAGATTGTTTATGTGCAGGAAGGGGGACCTTCCTGTACATAAACAATCCAAGGCTTTGCTTTTTCCATGTGTGCTGCACAAGGCAGGCACGAGGAGAAATAAAGCATTTCTCCTAATTTCGCCAAGTTAAAACCAGGTTTTCCATGGTCTTAATTTTGGCACTGCCTCCTATTTACGCTGCGCTTGTAAATTGGGGGCAGCGTCTAAATCAATGGGTGTTGCGGTGGAACGCCCACCGCAACACCCACTGCCCACCCCTTTCACGCTAAGCATAGCGTAAACGGGGGACTAATTTACAAGGCAGAGTTCAGCCTCGTTAAGTGGCTTAACGATGCTTTGTAAATAAGGCAAAGCCCCTATCGCCACGGGAACGTAAAAAAAAGTGATGTTCCCGTGGCGACAGGGGCTTGTACATATGCCCCACAGATTCTTATTTTGCCATAGTTTGAAAGTCTCTCACTCTGACGATAAAACAGCGTGTTACACTTAATACTGTGGTGTGATGTGATATTTCTGACACCATTCCATATAAGATAAGTGAAGGTCAAGGCAGCCAGACTTTTGGGAAGCAGAAGCAACTTGCCGCTTGAAAGCTGTCTCAAGCGGTACTCGAAATCACAATAGCACAGCCAAAGAACTGGAGTGTGTACAATAAAACATTCAAGTGTGTAAGTGCGTGGCATGAAACCTGTCAAGTAGGCATGGACAGGAAATTGAAAAAGAGCAATGTTAGAATCTTGCTTTATAGAAGCATCTGTTAAGTAATGTAAATTACAACCCATCATCACACTTTAATTTAAATATAATTCAGAGAACACACATTTATCACGTCTGTTCACCATATAAGCACATGTAATATTTAAAAATTAAAAAGCACACTTTTGCAAATTTCACTGGAAATGCCCATGATTACTCTACTGAGGGAGTAAGCACTGCTGGAAATCTTGCCCAATAGCAGATGTTCCAAAATATATTAATAATAATCTATTGTTTAGGCCTGGCTATAGGAAGGATTTCCTTTTTCAAAAAAGTAGCTGATCGAAATCACACAAAAAAAATCATTCAATTTCAGGAGACTGGTGTGATTATAAACATTTCCATTATTTTCTCACACATTTTTATTTGAGGATAAATCACAGCAAGTGAATAATAGTTAACAGGGCAAGAACACTGTCAATCTGAGAACAAAGGAAAGTAGAAATGCTAGTCAGTCTTAATGGCCCATATTTACTAATCATCTCTGTTGGAGATAAAAACTCACAGAATCATCGGATTGTATTTGACTAATTGGAACAGCCTGGTTTTCTGTGGTGTGTTTTGTACAAAAAACGTAAATGTTAAAAAGGTGAAACAAAATCAGAGCTAAGATCACCAGTATAAAGGAGCAAAGGACAACACTCCACACATTGGACAACAATCATGGAGTTAGGTATTCTGTGAAACAGTCTGTGACTGCATTAACTTGGCCAGAGAAGAAGACAGAGAAAGATCAGGCAGAGAGTCACACTACTGGATCGAATGTTAAAAATTCAAATTCCCCTCCCCCATGTTTTTTCTATGTACCATAGGCGATAGAAATACTGCCAATTTACTTGGTACTGCTCTACACCATACATTACACCATACTTAGTCTTACTGGTAGTACGGCTATTTTCGTGTTCTTGATCACATTTTTCTGCTTCGTAATATTGTGGACGCATCCCTTTGCTGTGTGCCCGCTCATCTGTCTAACTTCTCTGACTCTGCTGTACCAATTTGCTCTGTGTAATCAACTGTATTTTCATGTGTATCTTGTATTGCTTGGATTTTGCTTGTATCGCATGTATTTCTGAATTTTTGCTCCTTTTTCATTTTTAACTAATAAAAATACTTGAACTAAAAAATATTCAAAGAGCATTAAACGTTTTTGGGTATTTTTGTATTAACTAAATCAATATTTCATAGCAAACACTCATTGGAACAAATGTGTTTCTTTGTATGTGAACTACAAGAAAGAAGATATATCTTCAATAAAAAATAATAATACATTTTTCTATAAAAGCTTTACACACAATATAGACATGCATCAGTTTAATTTGAAACGGGATTCCACGTCTGTCACCCTTGGATTTATACTCCATCTTTGCTGACCACAGTCAAGACTAGCGTTGAGTCTTTTTTCCAGTTGGACCAGCCTCTTTTCTGTAAAATGAAGATTCGAAAGAAGAGTGTTTAAAAGTAGCCAAGTCTTAAAAAATGGTACATGACTTCAGAGGAGGAGTAGTTAATTATATAAATGAGTGACCATCATTTTCAATTGCTTTAAAGCAGTAGTATCCGTTACACAACATTATAGCTCAAGAGTTTGTCAAACTCTGGAAAGTGTATGAGAATAAAAGTTGCCAAGCACGCTTAGACAAAGACATGTATTCCAACATTAGGGTCATTAGTCATTCTACTGCAAAGTAATGATTTTTTTATTTAATTAGTAGAAATGAAAGTCACAAACCAAACCATGATGTGCATTTATTCAAATATTTATTGTTTTATATAATAAAGTTTACAATACATGTAAAAATATATTTTTTCAAAATTACTTTGATTTTATGTAAATACATTGTTCACAATATCAGTATCCTTTTCTTTGTCCCGTTTGTCTGTCCAGATCAAACATGTGATGTTAATTGTAATGATTATGTATCATTGACTATTTCACAGTCATCATTAACTGGTAGTGACCTTCACATAGTAGCAATGTGTAGTATAGAACACACAACGACCAACTTGCAAACTACTGTAGAACTATACAGTTGCCTTTCACCAGACTGATCAAGGCAACAAAATTGTGACTTCAGTATAACAAATGGGATTTCTTAGATACATCTAGTTCTTTTATGGGAAGAATTGTAGTTCCCTTCTGCCAAAATCTTTGGATTCCCAATTGTAGTCATGGGCCATCCTCAAACAGCATTGTCCTTGTCAACTATGGTTGTTTTTCTATAAATAATATTAATGTAGATATTTGATATTAAAATGTTAAAGACATTCGCATTTTAACATAAGTGGTACAATGAAAATACACATCAAAGCATGCACATTGAACATCTTTCCATGCCGATTTCTTATGGAAATGCAGAATTTTACAAAGTAATAAAGGTATATCCATACATATATGTAAACAGGCAGCTGGATATGTAACAAATTGTTTATGAATCAGACACTACATGTTTATATGGTTAATTCGTTATGTTGAGTGAAGGAAAGCGTGCCATCATATGTAGATAATAAAACATATGTTAATATAATGAAAGACTTAAGTGACTTACCTGTCAAAATCAACTATATCATAATTAAGTTTATGTATCATGTGATCCTTTCTAAAAATCAACCAGGTTGTAGTAATATTTGTCAAAATACTTCTTCTCCTATTTAAAAAAACATTTTATTTTATTTTATTAATATAATCCAGATTATAAATAAATATGTAACATAATCTTTTATAAAATTACAAGAGTAATTTTTGAACAAATTTGAAGAATGGATCAAAATATTAAACTGACACATTTATAAACATTTTACTAAATAGCTGCAATGTTAAAACCATATGTTTATAATAATAAACATTATTCTAGACACACACCTTATGCTGGTTCAAGTATGCAGCTGGCCTGGGTGCAGTACATTCCCTGAAATAGTGTGCAATGGGCAGGTATGCACCTAGTGCACCAAGTTAAAGGCACACCGTCAGTGAGCCCTATAAACAACACAACCCCAGAAATGTTACACAGATTTAAAAAGTGCATTATCACCAGGGAAGGAATTATGGCACTGAGCAGACGTGAGTCTAGCCAAACCTAGGGCTTCGATGGACTACTTGAAAAGTCCCATTACTCATTATACGATTTTACGAGCTGAAATTCCCTCTAGCACAGATTTTTGTGGAAGAAATCCTGCCACCCTTTCCAACCATCATAGTGTACAAGGTGTTTAGGTGACTGATTTGCAGAGAAAAGTTGTTGCCCTAAGTACAATGGTACTTCTTGTTCTTGCACCATGCAGCTGAAGATGATATTTTGGCACATAGTAGGTAGAAGACGGAACTGACATCCCTTAGTATGTGCAGTAATGAGGAGTACTGAAGATTCTGGTCGCCCCTGGCAAATTTCGCTTGGCTTCAAGGTTGTGAAGGCATCTATCTATCTATCTATCTATCTATCTATCTATCTATCTATCTATCTATCTATCTATATGGATATGAACTATCTATATGTTTCTTTGAAAAGGGAGCTTTATACAGAAGGGCTTTAAACATGTCTCAGAGTCAAAAGAAAGAAAGTTAATGGCAAAATAGATAACCAAATTATTCTTATTATGTTACCCATGAAATCACAAGCTATTGCTGTTTTGCTAAGAAAATGTTATAATTTGATAACATCGACATATTTGAGTAATAACAGTGTAGCTACACACATGCCTCTGTAAACAATTGTTATTTCCCTGTTGTAAGAAGGTGCCTCTTTTTGTATGGTCACCCAAAGGTTTTTCGCATGATGCTGCTGGTTTTTCTATTCTAAGAGTGCACTGAGGCCTGCTGATCAGACCTCAGTGCCAGTGCCCTGACTCCAAAACATGAATGTTACATTGTTGCTACCCAATTGGCATAGGCTAACTTACCTGTAAGTCCCTAGCATATGGTACCCAGGGAACTGAGGGCCTGTAAGTTAGAGAATACCCCTCCCAGGGATTTCAGCACTGGTTATGCTATGCTGGGGGTGACAAGAGTAAAGCGAGGCACCCAGTCTACTATTGGAGACTGAAAGGGCAGTTTTAAACTGCTTGCCAGACTTTGCCATTTAAAAACCATGGGAAAGACCACTGTTCCCCTGAAACATGTCTTAGTTACCCCAATGGCAAGCCTACTGAGACCCAAGGGAGGGTGCTGCATATTTCATGGCAGAGCATGTGTTTTACATGTTCTGACTGTAAAAACCCAAAGCTGTTGTTTTTACTGTGGATAGACTTGGATTATATGCTGATCCCTCAGTTGTGCTAACTTAATGGTGCGACCAACGTTGGTACTCCAAGATATCAAACAACTTGTTACATTAACCCCAACTTGGTTCTCAAGTTGAACTTAATGTAACAAGTTATAGTTTGTAACTTTTGCAAAGTTGCCACTTTTTTACTTTGAATTTCCTGTGCCTTTAATGGTTGCACATGGAGCCTTAACCCGAGACAGCTTTCTGACCTCTTGGGGAGATGTGCTAATGGCCCCCATGAAAGGAGACAATAGGGGCCTGCACTGGAGAAAAGTGTTACTCCCCCCCACTCCTGCAGTAAACCTCACAGGTGTTGGCCCAAAAGACGAGTTTCAAAACTGAAGCTGCCTTTGAAGGGCAAATAGGGAACACTTGGGAGAGGGGCAACCCATTGTTTAGCCAGACTATTTGGCACCTGGGAAGGAGAGGGGGAACCTGTTGTCAAACCAGTTTTCCAGAGGTGGTTAGCCCCCTTGGTAGCCACAACTCTGGGTTGGGCTAGGGAGCTCTGGATGCCGAGAAAAAGATTCTGCCATCTTGTGAGTGGGCAGAATAGTGTGTCCTGGGATAGCCATATGCCACTCTTACTAGGAAGTGGTCATCAGGAGAGAGGGAATTTGGTAGCTGATTGGCTACTATCCTATCCTGATGGCATTTCCTGTGCATAAGTAGGGCACCCCTGGCACCCAGAACTCAGATAGCTACTGGACTGGAGGAAGGACCAAAGAGGGGCTGCCCTGCTGCACTAAGTTCCTGGAGAAGAGAAGCTGCATTGACGTGGCCTGCTTCGGCTGCACCTGGTGACTGGCAAAGGAGAGGGACTGTGCCTGCTGTGTCCTGCCCAAGTAGAAGTCATCTCCAGAGCCAGCCAGAGCAAGAGGCTCCAAGGGCCAGCCGACTGCCTCCTGTTTGCAGCACAGTGACACAACAACTCAAGAAGACTGCTGGGGCAAGTTAGTAGCCCAAAGTCTTCCACTTGCCACCAGTCTCTGCCTTGCAGCACCACGGACAAGGACCCAATGCACAAGGTTCCACCGAGTTCTCTGAGGCAGGGAATGTCATCAAAGACAAACTGGGACCCCCGGAGTCTGAGTTATCAACCCAGTAAGGATTGGCATGTAACCGCGGTACTGGGTGACTGGTAGTCCAGTGGCAACTGGACTTCTGCCAGCACTGAGAGGACTTTCAGTGATGTTGACCCTGTGTCCAGGACCCCCTCATCACCTTTGTGGACCAAGGAGTCTCTGTAGGAAGACCCCTGTCAAATGCATCGCATTCACAACACCCTTGAGCATCTTCAAGAATCCTGAATCCTCAGCCTCAGGACCTCTCCAATAGGAATCCTTTTGGAACTGCTGGAAGACTGCTTCTTCTGAGGAGGTAAATGTTTCTGAGGGCCTTGCTGCTTCCCCGACTTGCTCCCTGCCTGAGTTAGTCACCCTAAGTAACTTTAACTGACCGCAATACAACTTGCCCAATGTTTTGCTCAAAATGTTTCTAAGTGTAAAATTTATTTTCCAATACCTGTTTGTGGTTGAGTGAAATGCCTTGATGTACTATATCTAGCAAATTCTATATCTCCAGAACGCTCTGGTGGATCTTTCTTTTTCATTGTGGTGTCAAAAAATACCAAAAAATGCAATGCATTTTTTTACATTGGTGTCGGATTTCTTAGGTGTCTTGTTGATTTCTTCTGTAATTGTTTTCATGCTGTTTAAATGCTTTACACTTGTTCCTTTATGTAACCCTTGCTGGTCAGAGCCACAGCTACCCAGGGTTGAGCTGAAGGTTTGACAAACAAAACATAGGGGTCCTAAAGGGACTGGTGAGAGTATTACACGATGAGGTCGCACAACCAACACAATATATAATACACCCCATTTCCTCACACCTGTGCAGAGTCTAGCCTCTGGAATTCAAAATAGATATTACGCTACCTTACACAGATCCCCTGAGGGAGAGCAAAGAGCATGTTATTGCTCTAGCATGCAACAGGAGACCTATGAAGACCCTTGTAAATTGAATGGAGGACTCTAAAACACATTGAAACACCGGATAAGAAGAACAAAGTAGGTTCCTTAGAACAGTGGAATTTATTCTGAATAATTATTATCTATAATCAAGCAGATGAGAGTATTCTGAATCAGACATTTCAGTACAACATTAGCTAATCTAAACTGAATACATGGTTTTAGTACAGCACATATTTTAGCATATTATTCATTAAAGACAGAGCAGACAAATGTAAGACAATGTATAGTCTGTACTAAATGTAACAGTTGCAATAAGAATGGGCACTGACAGGTGTTAACCAGAGATGTACCTGCATATAGTCATATATTTCTGATCAGCAGAAATGAAGTATTCACCTAGCAAGAAGGACTACAAACACTGGACTTTGAAAATTTAGAACATTTCCATCTATAGAGCATCTTGGACATTTAGGTCTGGCTTGCTCAATTGGTTGTCTCTGATTACTGTGTAAGAAACCTGATGACACTCAGGTGCCGAAATCTCTTACTTCATTGTAGCTATGTTACGAGTTCTTCAGCCTGGAAACATACCCAGTGCTAGATGTGTGAGAAGCAAAACCTTTGTTGCTGGTGCGAGGTCTGAGAAGGACACATGAAAGAGAAGCACCCCAAAGCATGTCTGAGGTTTGCAACAATGGATCCATATCCCCTCTCTAGAATAAGTTTAGAAAATGAAGATCCAAACCATCCCACATTGTTCCAGTTCCAAGTTCTTCATGGCCAGGGAAGGGAGTGCTCCTCATAGTACTGGAAGGATGGTTGAGTGACCAGGGCTGGAGTCTGCCTGACGCTCAGCCTCCCAGAGGTAAGGAGACATCACCTGAAGCACTTGCTGATGGAGGTCAGTCAAGTGCCTAGAAACTTTACTGCCTGTTGAGGGAGTGAAGGACTCGGCCTGGCCCTGCATGAGAGGATATTGTCCAGGACGAGCAGCCCAGCATTTGTCCTGGTATGAAGAGTAGCCAGAGAAAGTGGGCTGCCTGAGAAAGCGAAACCAGGAGCAATTTGTGTTGAAATGGGTCTTCTGATCTCTCTTCGCTGTTCCCAACAAGAATCACGAAAACCTGTGTACATTTAGGGATCTAAACCAGGTTGGACTACAACTGCCTTGCTATGAGAACTGGCTCAGGTTAGGCTGCAAACACTTGCCTTTTGCATCGGCTCATATTGGGTTACAATTTGCAACTGTCTCACTGCATGCAGTGGCCCAAGTTGGCTGCAATTGCCTTGCCATGTGCATCAGCCAAAGGTGAGCTGCAACTGCCTTGCCATAACATCGACCTTGTTGGGCAAATGCTGATGATGCCAGCCCACAGCCCCAGAACCTGCCAAGTGGCATGAGTCTGTCCTTGAAGGCCATGCACTTCAAGGCTGAACACAGTGATGTGCCTGGCAGACATATTATTTTGTCATATATGTGAGTTGTTGTCAGGAATATGGGCTCACAGGGCAGACAAGGGGTCTTTTTCCACTGGTATCCTAAGGACCCTATGCTTCAGAGCCCATTAAATATTTTAGCACTTGACTCTCTTGATAGTGAGGCAGAGCAGTCCAAGGCTTACTCAAGGAAATCACTGGGGGTTAGAGACTCAGGCCCTCATTTATGGGGATTTGGTGTAGGGCAATTAAGCGAGTCATCTTGCTGCGCTGCCCTACACCAAAGTAAAAGGGAAGGAATGCCCCGTATTTATCCAATACGTTGCATTTGTGTCCTTTCCCCTATGCTGACACTGTTTCAGCAGCCTAGCGCCAACACAGGCATCCTTCCACCATGGTGCAAGAGTGCCTGCATTGTCGGCATGCTTGTTTTTGTGCAGAAAAAGGCTCCTTCGTACATAAAAACAATTCTGAGAGGCAGCAGAATGCAGCACACATAGATAGAGGAAATAACATGGAGAAATTTTGATATTTCTCCTTTTACATCTCATCCCAGGAGGTGTAAGATTTTGATGCATTCCCAGGTATACAAGCCCTTGTAAATCTTTGGAATGCGTCAAAACCATGGGAGTTGTGTGAGACTACTCACCTCAACGCTCATAGAATGCCTCCCTTGCGCAGTGTAAGGCAACCCAGCAAATTGCGCTGCATTGCCTTACTCAAGATTTACGAGGTCACTTAAAGCCAGGCATTGTGGCTTTGTGTGTCTTCATAAATCTGACTCAGAGCCTTGCATCATTCATGTACCAATTTAAGTGGTGCAAATGTGATGCAAGGCTCTCATAAATATGTGCTGCAGTGCTCTAAAAAGCAACAAACAACACTTAATAAATCACTGTTGAGTCAGTGTTTTTTCTTATAAAAAGTAAAAGTACTTTATCTCACACACACTACTAAATACTATTCCAAAATTTACAAATAAATAAATAATTGCGTGTTGAAATGCCTATGGTGACATTCTCCAAAGGGCTCACTAAAGGGAGGTCCAACTGATCAGGTAACATCCTAAATGTACCCTGAACCCACAGTTCTGAAAGCACATTTAACAGTTTGTGCACCAGAAAGCATTGAACCATCACAATAACAACTGATGTGCTTAATAAAGTATAGTGGATGCAATTCATACAAGTCATGTCTACTGGCCTTATCAAAATGCCATCAGAATAGTTAACAATAGAATTATAAGGTCAAAACACAATCCAACAAATGCTAAAGCATATGAAACCATGTTAGGGTGGTATCATCGTCCCATAACACAAACTGTTATTTCTTCAAGAACATTAAAGATTTCAGTGCTCAATACTGTACAGAGTATGAATTTTCTATATATATATATATATATATATATATATATATATATATATATATATATATATATATATATATATATATATATATATGTATATATATATGAAGCTCGTGCCCGGGAGGGTTCGTGAACCCTCCTCGGTGCTCAGATATATAATTTTTTTCTTTCTTTAATTTCTCAGCAACTGCTGAACAGATTTACACCATTTAACAAAAAGGGCTCTTTCTGAACCAAGGGCTACCTTTTTGCCAAATTTAGTGTAATTCCGTTCAGCAGTTCGGGCTGTAGCTTTGTCTAAAGTTTCCTATGGAAATTAACATGGGGAAAATGCGTTTTGGGACCCCCCTTTTTTCTCGGCCCCCGCTTGACGAATCACCCCGAAACTCTAAAGACAGGAGCTGACCGGAGCGGGCCACTAGTTCTGAAAATTTCACGAAGATTCATCAAACAACGCCAAAGTTATTGGGAAAAAAATAAACGCTTTTTTAAAAGAAACGAGGTCCTAACTATAACTACCTACTGGCGACTGCCAGTAGGTAATATATATATATATATATATATATATACATATATATATATATATATATATATATATATATATATCCATTCACAAAATCGCCCAACGTGGAGACGCCACAAGACTCAGGGTAAACAGCCTTTAATGTGAGGAACTTCAGATCGGTAACAGCGACAGTTCAAAACCACTGCATCTCCAGCCCAACGCATTTCGAGCACTCCTGTGCTCTTTTTCACGGGCAATAAAGGCAGAACACACGGCTACTGAAAGGACGCCTTGATAAGCAATACAAGTCCCACCCATGTGGGCTTGTGCCGAAGGCATGCTGGTACTTGATGTCCCTTCATTGTTAATCACAGTGGATGCCGGTGTTCGCCTCAATAATTAAAAGGTATTCCCCCAGTGGGTCGGGTAAGTGCTGCCATTCTCACCATCTGTTGTCATACTCCTCGCACCGGCCCCTCAGTCCCTTGGTGCTCCAAACTTCAAAGCACCCGGTCCGTACATATGCAGCAGGGCGTCTCTGCGACCTAGGCCAGGCTGCTTCAAATCCTTTCACAAAATCGCCCAATGTGGAGACGCCACAAGACTCAGGGTAAACAGCCTTTAATGTGAGGAACTTCAGATCGGTAACAGCGACAGTTCAAAACCACTGCATCTCCAGCCCAACGCGTTTCGAGCACTCCTGTGCTCTTTTTCACGGGCAATAAAGGCAGAACACACGGCAACTGAAAGGACGCCTTGATAAGCAATACAAGTCCCGCCCATGTGGGCGTGTGCCGAAGGCATGCTGGTACTTGATGTCCCTTCATTGTTGATCACAGTGGATGCCGGTGTTCGCCTCAATAATTAGAAGGTATTCCCCCAGTGGGTCGGGTAAGTGCTGCCATTCTCACCATCTGTTGTCATACTCCTCGCACCGGCCCCTCAGTCCCTTGGTGCTCCAAACTTCAAAGCACCCGGTCCGTACATATGCGGCAGGGCGTCTCCGCGCCCTAGGCCAGGCCGCTTCAAATCCATTCACAAAATCGCCCAACGTGGACACGCCACAAGACTCAGGGTAAACAGCCTTTAATGTGAGGAACTTGAGATCGGTAACAGAGACAGTTCAAAACCACTGCATCTCCAGCCCAACGCGTTTCGAGCACTCCTGTGCTCTTTTTCAAGGGAAATAAAGGCAGAACACACAGCTACTGAAAGGACGCCTTGATAAGCAATATAAGTCCCGCCCATGTGGGCGTGTGCCGAAGGCATGCTGGTACTTGATGTCCCTTCATTGCTAATCACAGTGGATGCCGGTGTTCGCCTCAATAATTAAAAGGTATTCCCCCAGTGGGTCGGGTAAGTGCTGCCATTCTCACCATCTGTTGTCATACTTCTCACACCGGCCCCTCGGTCCCTTGGTGCTCAAAACTTCAAAGCACCCGGTCCGTACATATGCGGCAGGGCGTCTCCGCGACCTAGGCCAGGCTGCTTCAAATCCATTCACAAAATCGCCCAACGTGGAGACGCCACAAGACCCAGGGTAAACAGCCTTTAATGTGAGGAACTTCAGATCGGTAACAGCGACAGTTCAAAACCACTGCATCTCCAGCCCAACGCATTTCGAGCACTCCTGTGCTCTTTTTCACGGGCAATAAAGGCAGAACACACGGCTACTGAAAGGACGCCTTGATAAGCAATACAAGTCCCGCCCATGTGGGCGTGTGCCGAAGGCATGCTGGTACTTGATGTCCCTTCATTGTTAATCACAGTGGATGCCGGTGGCCGCCTCAATAATTAAAAGGTATTCCCCCAGTGGGTCGGGTAAGTGCTGCCATTCTCACCATCTGTTGTCATACTCTTCGCACCGGCCCCTCAGTCCCTTGGTGCTCCAAACTTCAAAGCACCCGGTCCGTACATATGCGGCAGGGCGTCTCCGCGACCTAGGCCAGGCCGCTTCAAATCCATCCAGGGGGTGAGTCCATGACTGCACTGTGCACTTTGTCTGACGTGCTATGTGCCCTCCTCTGGCCTGGTTAAACTTCCACAGTACATCAGTCTTGTGGTCCAGGACCCATGTCCCTCATTTGTGACATGCCCACTTCTCCTCTGATACGCATATGTGTGGCCCTTACAGTCAGGAAATTGTGTCACTTGGGGACTGTGTCATTGCATTTAGCTTCGCTCAAGGTGGGGGACAGCATTTGTTCCCGTGACTATGTTGTGGGATTCATGTGTGGGTCAATTGCTTACACAATGCCTAAGTTCTGACATGTAATCTGGGTGTAACTTTGATATGTGGTCCACTTGCTGATCTGAATCACCACATGTCCCTGGGGAATTTGGCACATACCCATGCTGCCGGTGGGAACAATGTTTGGGCCTCAGGAGTATGTGTATCAAGTGTGTCACACGTGCTTAGCCACAAGCCTACTGTCCAGGACTCATTCCTCTTACAGGTGGAGCTGGACAGTCATGCCTACTCCAGGGCATACAATACACTCTGTACTCCCACTCCCGTGTACCATCTGGCATGTTGTGATCAGTGAAATGTTCCCTCAGGTGTCTGCCTCTGTGTCATTGTGCTGTGTCCTCGTTGTCAGGACTACTGGTATGTTTATCGGTTAGGGCTCAGCATGCCAGCGGAGATGTGACCATGATGAGACGAAACTTCTGTGATTTTTAGGTGTCTGATCACTTGACTGTGCACACAGGTGTATGCGACTGTGACTTTCAGGCAGCTGTTTCTCATTCACAGCACACTGTGAGGTGCTCATGTTCAGAGAGTTGTGTTTCATGTCCCCCATATGTCCAATTGGTATGACGTGGACAAGTAGTAGTACTGATGATGTGGTTTTGGGGGATGGACATGTGCACTTGTCAGTTACATGACTTGCATTCCCCATGTCCTAGGATTGTGACACAGTGCAGACTGTTGTTGGCTGGCTGCCATGCCCATGTGACTGGAGACAGTGATGTATGACTTTGCACGCATGCCTGTGTCATGGCATTAAACTTCCTAAGAGTGATCCTGCAGGGGAGTGACATGTGCAACATGCACCCCATTGTGGCATTGACTATCCGGACATGGGTGCATCATGGTGTGTGGTGCTGGTATGCATCACATGCATTTCTATTTAGACTCTGGCCATCCCTTCATCCGGACACCTGCACTGACTTAGTGGCAAGAGATGTGTTGTGTGCATGTTCACATACTTCACCGTGTTCCCTGCAATGTCCAACAACTGTGTAGGTGGTGCATGTGTCCACACTGGGGTCTTACCATCAGACAGGCACCAGACAGATGGGTGCAAGGGCAGGAGGGGTGTGAGTCCCATGGTTGACCATCAGACTGACAATTGGCTTCCACAAATCTGTGTGAGGACTTTAGGCAATGTTCAACTAAGGATGCCTGGGCTGGCTCTGTGATGTGCTATACTTACTGTGGTGTGTGCGTTCAGTGCAGGTGACTGATGTTTGTCTGTTTCCCTAATTGTTTGCAGATACATCCACGGCCACAGGAGGGGACAGCTCCACGGACCAGGAGGAGCAGCAGAGCCAGACTGGGTCAGCGTCCGACGCAGTGGTCAGAGGGACCCAGTGGCATGGAGGGCGAGGGGAGCCACACCGAGGAGTCCTCAGCACCATCCACCTCAGCTGAGGACCACAGCAGCTCGGAGGATGAATCCCTTGTGGAGGCGGGTGTCAGCAGCCACCAAAGTCAAGCTAGTCTGTCTGGCCCCGCCACCACCACCACCACCACCGCCCTCCCATTGGCTCCCATTCCTGAGGTCCGTGGAGGCTCCCGTGCTCGGGAGCGTGTCTCCTTCATGCCAGGCACCGCACCCCCTGCCTCTGTGTCCCCTGCTGCCCTGAGTGAGGAGTCTGTGTACCTCCTTCGGCAGCTCCATGTAGGGCAGACAGCAATGCTGACTGTCCTCCATGCACACACCACTCTGTTGACACAGCTGGTGTCGTTCATGGAGGGCATCTCGATGGGTATGTCTGCCCTACAGAGGAGCAATAGGTCCATGGACTCCTCCCTGACGGCAGCAGTGTCCCTCCTCCAACAGTCCCTCACCCCTCCCACCTCTGCCCCATCCACACTTCCTGCCACCCTACCTGTCCAAAGCACATGCACACCTGCACAATCACCCAAACACACAGACACGAGCAGCACAGACACACCCAAGAGAAAGGCAAGACGTGCACACAAGCATCCTCAGGGGACTGATACCACAGACACAGGGGATGGGGAACACACACACACACACAGGCATCCACAGTCACTCCGCAGTCCTCCAAATCCTCTCCCTCCAAGACCCCTTCCCTTGCCTCACCTGCTACCCCACATACACAGCAGCTCTTCCTGTGTGACCTCGGCCTCTTCCCCTCCAATCCTGCTGATCCAGCATACCGGGGAAGAGGAAGCCCACCCACACAGAGGGAGTGCTCCTCGCCCCCGGACACCCTCCCCCAGGCGCAGGCAGACACAGGACCCCATTAGGAAGTCCCCCGGACCAGGAAGAGCAAGACCCCACCACCACCACCACGCAGCTCCACCACCCAGTCTCTCTCCTCCATCCCCCAGTCCACCACTCCACAGGTTCCCCCGCCACACCCTGCCCCAGGTTCCCCCACACACCGATACCGCATCCCCAGACTGCTTAGGCCCTCCCCCCCTGCCACTTGCTCTTCCACACCCAACCCAGACGCTCTGCCTGTTAGTGCCACTGGTGTGGGGACCGGGTCCCCCTCTCTGTCCTACCCACCTCATCTGCCCACCCTTCCACTCCCTTGGAGTTATGCACTGCAGTGGAGTCCACAACCACCCCATCTGACTTGGGCACTGCAGTGGGGACCCAGTCCACTACATCAGACCAGCCCACTGCAGTGGTTGCAGCACCCACACCAACTGACTTGTGTAGCACAGTGGTGCTGGCCCCCCCTGAGTCAGACACCTCCACTGCAGTTGCCGGTGACACTCCTGCACCCACCACCCCTTCACTGCCTCACTCTGCCATCCCCTGATCCTGTCCCTGCGGTGCCTGGCCTGCCCCTTGTATGCCCCTCCAAGGGGGATGTCCCCTGTCCGTACCAGTGCAGGCAAGCAATGGGTGACCAGTTGTCACTTGTCACCCTGTTGGGACATGGATTTTGGACTGGCCATTGGCCTTAGTTTCTTTTGGACGTCAACTTTTAATTTTACATTAGCTGAATAAAGCCTCTTTTTGTTTAATTGAGTAGCATCCTGCATTTGCAGTTGTTATAGTGTTCAGATCAGGAAAATGAAGTGTTGCTGTGATGGACTCCATGTGGTCCATGGGATATGTGTCCTGTTCTACTCTGGATCTATGGCATCTTTTGCTGCA
This sequence comes from Calotriton arnoldi, assembly GCA_963921515.1. Classification (NCBI taxonomy): domain Eukaryota; kingdom Metazoa; phylum Chordata; class Amphibia; order Caudata; family Salamandridae; genus Calotriton; species Calotriton arnoldi. Next base: position 987,757 of record CAWUFW010006951.1, on the reverse strand, counting down.
GTCTGAGGGTGTAATGTTCAGCATTTGACACAGGGATGTACGTTTTGCATTTGTAAAGGAACATCTTTGTCTTACACTGATGCACATCTGGTGGGCTTACCACTGTTCAATGTTCCGATTTCCCAGACTGTGTGCCCATCTCCACTGGACATGCAGTTTTGCACATCAATGTTGAAGGACTCATCTGTGTATACAGTGCAACTGGCTTGACACGTGTTTTGGGTGTATGCAGATGACTGACGTGACACTCCCGTACCCAGGCTGATGTGAGCAGAGCCTTCTGTGTGTTGTAGTTGTTGACTGACTGACAGAGTGTTCTGCTGACATGTTTGGGTCGTGCACAGACAAGTTTTGGCACAGCGGACCTTCCACAGGAGTGGAGTGCCCTCATGGCAGTGTGTAATCCCGTGACATTGCATGTGCCCATGTTGTGTGTTGTGTAAGCATGTCTGTGCGTGTTCCCTTCCCTTTTCCTACACAGGCTGTGTCCCTAGGGATGTTCCTATTTGTGTTGCTTGCAGAGTTGGTCTGTGTTCATCCAGCATCTTGGACCTGGTTTCTCTGTGATGTGGTTGCATGGCAAACTAATGTTCATGAGGTTGTCACCCCAGGTTGTCTTTGTTGTCAGGGCTGGGGATGTGGGCAAACGGTGATGGGACACATTCAGGATTCCCCTTGGCACTTGTTGTTTACACAAGTCATGTGAATTTCAGTTTGTGGTAGCTTTCAGTGAGTGTGACACGGTGTGTGTGTGACTGCTGCCACTCCTCAGGGTCAGAGCTGCAATGTTGGAAGTTGTGTACGTGTGTTCTTTGTTTGTCACCTTGGCTTCTTCGTAGGTGTGTGACTATGGCCAGGATCCCATTGATTGTGGTGGATTTCACATCATGCCCATGTACGGCGTACTGTGCTGTGTGTCAGACATTGACAAGTCTTATTGACTGGCCATGTGCGATGGGTATCTGCACCTTAGTTCCCCCCACCACCCCTGGGATTGTCATGGGTGCATGTGCACTGTCACCAGTCCATGTGAGCTTCACTGCTGCACATTGGTGGAGATCAGGGTGTGTGGTGTTGAGTGTGCAAATGTGAGTTGTTGCACGGCTAGACCCCTACCTCCATATTGGCCTTGGCTGGCAGGCCGTGCTGATTGATTGGAGCTTGTGTAGGTGTGATGGTAGTTTGTTGCTCAGGACACATGGCTGTGGTTCACAGTGTGAACGACATCTACCTTTGTCATCACAGTGGGATTGTCATGCAGGCTAGTGTCAGCACAATGTGGGGTCCCTGGGGGTAGTGCTGTGGTGGGTCTGTCTCTTGCTGTGTTAGTTGCTGTTCCTACAAGCTTGTGTGACATGTGTAATTTGGCCTCCCTCTCAGCTGACGATGCCTGATTGCCCACATATGGGTATCCGATCCATGAGTAACTTTTTATGGCACTGTATACACATCTGTGTGATTGGAGTTCAGGCCTCCTCATGTGTTGTGTGGTTGCCTGGGGACACTGGCACACCCCCCCATCACCTGTTGTGTTTGAAATGCAGTGTGAGTCTGACTGTTTGTGTTTGTGCATTTGCACCACTGCATTGGCATTTCTGTAGTGTGCCATTGTCTGTATGTTGTTTGGTGGCTTTCCCAAGCTGTCCCTGGGACTCCTAGGTCATCAGTCAGCACAATGATCATGGTTTGTATGTCCCATTGATGCCATGGTATGGTATTTGTTCACCTGACATCGACAGTCTCCACAGGATATCTACATTTGTGTGTCCATTGGTGCAGATATGTGGCTCAGCATTATGATGGTCACTTCTGTCATTGTGTTATTTGTGAATATTGACAATGTGGTCCCCCATGGGTGATGTTTGTATGCACATGGCCAAAACGATGTTTCTGTGACACTGCACTGTTTGCCCCGCCCAATCTATGTTGCTATGGGACACAAGCACTACTATGCCACTGATGTGTTTGTTGTTGTGTGACCAGGATTCATCCATACAGTTTGGCTTTCGCAGCTTTTACCATGACTACACTTACCTTATGATCACCGTGGTGATGGTGCTTTTGGCCCCATTGCCACACTGTTCAAAAGGTGCATCAGCTATGGACCCCACACTTACCTTTTGGTCACTGTGATGATGGGGTGTTCGACCCCATGGCCACAGTGGTCGTGGTCTGCTTGCATTGTGGAGGCCACACACATTTATGTGTGACACATGTGATAGTGGGTCACATTGTATGTTCAATGTCATGTTCAGTGTTGTAGGCATTTGACACAGACTACACACGCTTGTCATGGTGTTGGGGGGGATGTAATTTTTTGTCATTCCTTATGTGGGAGTATGCTGCTTGTGTCATGCATTACCCGTCCTATGAGTAGGGGTGGTGGTAGTGGCAGGCATCCAGCCCCCTGAGTAGGGGTGGTGGTAGTGGCAGGCATCCAGGCCCCCATGAGTAGGGGTGGTGGTAGTGGCAGGCATCCAGCCCCCTGAGTAGGGGTGGTGGTAGTGGTAGGCATCCATCCCCCTATGGGTGGGGATGGTAGTAGTGATAGGCATCCAGGCCCCCATGAGTAGGGGTGGTGGTAGTGACAGGCATCCAGCCCCCCTGAGAAGGGGTGGTGGTAGTGCAGGCATCCAGCCCCCATGAGTAGGGGTGGTGGTAGTGGTAGGCATCCATCCCCCTCAGTAGGGGTGGTGGTAGTGGCAGGCATCCAGCCCCCCTGAGTAGGGGTGGTGGTAGTGGTAGGCATCCATCCCCCTATGGGTGGGGATGGTAGTAGTGATAGGCATCCAGGCCCCCATGAGTAGGGGTGGTGGTAGTGGGAGGCATCCAGCCCCCTATGGGTGGGGATGGTTGTAGTGACAGGCATCCAGGCCCCCATGAGTAGGGGTGGTGGTAGTGACAGGCATCCAGCCCCCCCTGAGTAGGGGTGGTGGTAGTGGTAGGCATCCAGCCCCCCCTGAGTAGGGGTGGTGGTAGTGGTAGGCATCCATCCCCCCCTCAGAAGGGGTGGTGGTAGTAGCAGGCATCCAGCCCCCCTGAGTAGGGGTGGTGGTAGTGGTAGGCATCCATCCCCCTATGGGTGGGGATGGTAGGAGTGCTAGGCATCCAGGCCCCCATGAGTAGGGGTGGTGGTAGTGGTAGGCATCCAGCCCCCTATGGGTGGGGAGGGTAGTAGTGACAGGCATCCAGGCCCCCATGAGTAGGGGTGGTGGTAGTGACAGGCATCCAGCCCCCCCTGAGTAGGGGTGGTGGTAGTGGTAGGCATCCAGCCCCCCCTGAGTAGGGGTGGTGGTAGTGGCAGGCATCCATCCCCCCCTGAGTAGGGGTGGTGGTAGTGGCAGGCATCCAGCCCCCCCTGAGTAGGGGTGGTGGTAGTGGTAGGCATCCATCCCCCTATGGGTGTGTATGGCATTGGTGATTCCCATCCCACCCCTATGGTTGTGCTGTTGCTAGTGAACGTCATTTGTGCATCCCTATGTGTGTGTGACATATTTTGGGTACGTGTAGTTTGTTTGTATTGTTGGTGTTTGACTTACCGCCTGCGCCGTACGCGTCCGTACCAGTCCCGGTAATAGATGTAGAGTATAGGTAGGACCTGCGCGATGGGATTCATGGTTGGGTCGTCTCGTTCGGGTTTCTCGTGTCTTCGACTCGTACTCGTCGCTGGCTTGTTCGTCTCGTAGCCGTGGATCGTCTTGTGGCGCGAAACGGAGCTTATGTGCGGCTCTCCCGGTAGCTGAAACGTGCCGGATGTAGCGACTGGTTTGGCGCGTACGGAGCGCGCATCGTACTGGTCCGGCCGGAAGGTGCTGTGTATTTGGTTCCATGCGACTCGATTCGGCATTTACGGATCCAGGCTCGGGCGGGGAACAGGAGCTGTATTGGGTGAGTACGGCTCGCTCGGGAAATGGGTTGTTATACGCATCGTACTTGTTCGTCCGGACGGATGTACGAATCGGTCGGGAAACACGCATTCAGCTGGGTTTTTTTCCGGACAAATACTGTTAGGTGCCCTACCGGCCGAGATCGGAATCGGCCCCTTTGTCTCAAAGGCAGGGGGAGTTCATTCCAGTACTGAGGGCCTAGGTAAGAAAGGGCTTTTCCCCCTAATCTAGTCCTTTTAACTCGGGGAATCGTCAGGAGATGCTTGGATCCTGAGCGGAGAGATCTCGAGGGGAGGTAAGGAGTGAATTTCTTCGCAAGATAGGCATTGCCAAGGTCAAACAGCGCTGTATGAATAATACAGCAGACTTTGAATCTTATCCGTTGCCGTATTGGGAGCCAGTGGAGCTGCCGCAGAAGTGGTCGTGAGGCAGTTCTGGCGGGGACCTTAAGGACCAGTCGTGCCGCCGTATTCTGGACTACTTGTAGTCTGCTGAGCGAGGCCTCATTCGCAGAGATCAGCAGACCATTACAGTAGTCCAGATGGCTTAAGACAAGTGCCTGAGTCAGGGTCTTCCGTGTAGAGTCAGGAAGTAAAGGAAAAACTCGGCGAAGCAGGCCCAAAGTATGGAAGCAGGAGCCTGCAGTCTGAGCCGCATGCTCCTTCAGGGTTAATGATTGGTCCAAACGAACACCTAGGTTTTTTACAGTGGATTTGGGGATGGGGGGGCACCCAGGTCAGTCGGCCACCATTCCGGTGTCCATACCCGGGAGGCCTCGCCAAAAAGCAGGATCTCTGTTTTCCCAACATTACATTGGAGGAAGTTACTCTTCATCCAGTGTGAGATGGCTCTCATACCTGAGGCGAATGTCGACTGTACAGAGAGTGTTAGTTCTTTGAATGGAAATAGCAGCTGTGTGTCGTCGGCACATGATATGGGAGTGAACCCATGTGCGCTCAGGAGATTGGCCAAGGGGGCAACATAGATGTTAAACAATGTGGGGCTCAAACATGAGCCCTGAGGCACTCCCTTGGACAATTCCATCGGGGCCGATCGATATGGACCCAGGTTGACGGTCTGATAGCGCGCGGATAGGAAACTCATCATCCACTGAAGGGCAGAGTTCTTTAAACCAATCTCCTGAGCAATATGGGGTGTGAGACCGTGTCGAACGCGGCAGATAGGTCCAGCAGCACCAGAATCGTGGAATGGCCCTGTTGACAATAGCTTTCTTCATTAAAGAAAGGCTCAGTACTAGAAGTAAGCTTCCATTCACCAGTAAAAGTTTTGCAAAAGTTACTTCTATTAACCAGTCTTTTCTTTTGCTTTTCTCCTTCATAAAGTGCATTGTTTTATTAAATGTTTTCATTCTCTTCAATACCAATATAAATAATTTTCGTTTCAATTCAAAAGCAGTATCTACTACACTTTCAATCTGTTGCTTCTTCTTATACGCTGCTGATCGTCTTTTATACTTTTTAGAATCTTTTAATACATTTTGAATTACTCTATTTTGAAACATACGTACACGTATGTCTTTAAATTGTTTCTGTCTATTTGTGACATGTGTTCTTTTTCCCAAAATGAATGTTTTTTTCCATTGCATCTCTTTATTTGCTTCTACTTTGTTGTAAAATGTCTTTTTTCCTTTCATTACTAGTGTCTTTCTTTAATCTCTCTACAACTTTTTAAATACATTGTTTAGTTCTCTTACCAGAAGAGACTTGATCCTCAGTAACATTTTGGTGTTTTTCTAGTCCACTCTTTTTACTTTTCATTAAGTACTTCTGTTTTCTTTGTTCTCTTCTCTTTTCATGTCTTCTTGCCATCTTCAATTTATAATCCAATCAAAATATTTTCCAAAAAACAAAGAATAGTTTGATTAGTTTGTTACATCAATTTACAATTTAAAATTAATAACATCTCAATATTGAAAATAACAACTAAGCAAATAATTACAATTACATTGCTATTGCATTTATAACAAATAAAAAGAGAAAAGTGTAAAAAGAAGCAAGACAACTGCAAAAACAGAAGGAAAGGTGCTCACAGAGAAAGAAAGAGACAGAAAAAAAGAAAGGTTTAGAAACAGCGAAATGAAATACACAAAGAACACAGCTACTGAAAAATGTAAGAAATGCAGAAAGAAGCAACAGAGGCGCAGAAAGAGGCAAGAGAGGTGCAGAAACAGGCAAGAGAGGTGCAAAAAGAGGGAACAAGGGTGCAGAAAAAGGCAAGGGAGGTGCAGAAAGAGGCAAGAGAAGTGCAGATAGAGGAAGAAAGGTGCAGAAAGAGGCAAGTGAGGTGCAGAAAAGGGCAAAAGGGGTGCAGAAAGAGGCAAGAGGAGTGCAGAAAGAAGCAAGAAAGGTACAGAAAGAAGGAAGAGAAGTGCAGAAAGAAGCTACAGAGTTGCAGAAAGAGGTAAAAGAAGTGCAGAAAGAGGCAAGAGGGATGCAGAAAGAGACAAGAGAAGTGCAGAAAGAAGCAACAGAAATTTAGAAAGAGGCAAGAGAAGTGCAGAAAGGAGCAACAGAGGTGCAGAAAGAGGCAAGTGAGGTGCAGAACATGGCAAAAGGGGTGCAGAAAGAGGCAAGAGGAGTGCAGAAAGAAGCAAGAAAGGTACAGAAAGAAGGAAGAGAAGTGCAGAAAGAAGCAACAGAGTTGCAGAAAGAGGTAAAAGAAGTGCAGAAAGAGGCAAGAGGGATGCAGAAAGAGACAAGAGAAGTGCAGAAAGAAGCAACATAAATTTATAAAGAGGCAAGAGAAGTGCAGAAAGGAGCAACAGAGGTGCAGAAAGAGGCAAGAGAAGTGCAGAAAGATGCAAGAGTAGTGTTTGAATGATTGCATGAGTGCAAGGCTAAAGCCTGGGTCATTGAAAGAGCGCATAGGTAGTGTCTGAGTGAATGGTTGAGTTTAAGAGTACTGCCTGACTGATTACATGAATACATGGGTAGTGCCTGGGTGAATGTATAAGTGGAGAAGCACTGTCTGGGTGATTGGATGTATGCATAAGTACTGCCTGAGTGAGTTTATGATTTGAAGGGTAATGTCTGGGTGATTACATCAGTGCATGGGTAGTGCCTGAGTAAAAGGATAACTGTAAGAGTAATGCCTGGGTCATTGAATGAGTGCATTGGTAGTGTGTAGGAGAATGGTTTAATGCAAGAGTACGGCTTCAGTAATTGTATGAGTATATGGGTAGTATCTCGGTTATTTCATGAGTACAGGAGTAGTGCCTGGGTGATTCCATGTGTGCAGGGTTACTGACTGGATGAGTGGGTAAGTGCATTGGTAGTGCTTATGTGAATTCGTGAGTGCAAGACTAATATCTGTCTCCTTAGATACGTGCATAGCTAGTACTTGAGTACAAGGATGACTCAACAAGTAATCTGTGGGTCATTGTATGAGTGCAACAATAGTTCCTGAGGGAATGGATGAGTGCATGGATATTGCTCGAGTAAATCTTTGAGTGCAAAAGAACTGCCTGGGTGATTGCAGAATTGCATAGGTAATACCTGATTGATTGAATGTGTGTATAGGTAGTTCCTCCTTAACTGTATGAGTGCATGGGTTTTGCCTGAGTAAAATGATGAGTGTAAGAGTAATGGCTGGGTCATTGAATGAGTGCATGCATAGTGCCTGAGAGAATGGATGACTGGATGGGTAGTGCCTAAGTGAATAGTTCAGTGCAATAGTAGTGCCTGGATGATTGCATGAGTGTAGGGGTTCTGACTGGGTGATTGGATCAGTGCATGTGAAAAACCTGAGAGAAACTATGAGTGCAGAGCTAATGCATGGTTTATTGCATGAGTGTATAGATAGTGCTTGAGAGAATGGATGAGTCCATGGGCAGTGCTTGCGTGAATGGATTAGTCCAACGGTAGTGCCTGAATCATTGCATGAGTGCATGCGTACTGCTTGACAGAATGGATAATTGAACGGGTAGTGCATGAGTGAATGGATTAGTCCAACTCTAGTACCTAGGTCATTGGATGAGGGCATGGCTACTGCCTGAGAGAATGGATGAGTGCATGAGTAGTGCCTGAATAAATGGATCAGTATAAGACTAGTTTTCTGTGTGATTCCATGAGTGAATCGATACTGCCTGAGTGCTCCTATGACTCCAAGGGTAGCAACTGGATGATTGTATTAGTGTATGGGATATACCTGAGAGAAAGTATGAGTGTTAGGGTAATGCTTGGGCCATTGCATGAGTGCATTAGTAGTGCCTGAGTGAATAGATGAGTGCATAGGTACTACCTGAGTGAATGTTTGAGTGGAATAGTAGTGTCTGGGTGATTACATGAATGTATGGTTAATGCCTGAGTGATTAGAAGTGTGTATAGGTAGTGCCTCCTTGATTGCATTACTGCATGGGAGTGCCTGAGTGAATTCACGAGTCCAAGAGTAATACCTGCCTCCTTAGATCAGTGCATGGCTAATGCTTGAGTACAAAGATGTAACTCTCACTATATTCCAGAAAGCAAGCATGCATGTGTCTGTACCTTTTCCTAGTGGCATCATATATAAAAGAAACATACAAATACATGAATACCAGTGTTTTATACCTCTACCATCTTTATAGGCATAACACGTGTGAGAATACATGTGCAAGCAGACACATACCTCAGTCATAAGACTATATAGTCCCTTAAACTTGACAGACTGCACTTCCCATTTCAAAGAGACACCCAAAATTATGCGGCGTATTTGAATTGTACATTTCCATACACCAATACAAGCTAACCTAATCACTAATCCTTCTACAAACATGTCTTAAACCTCACTTTTATGCTACAGCTTCACTATTCAGCACCTACTGAGAGTGTTCGGCCGAGCCAAATACAAAACAGCAACTTTTTCAATGTGTCGTTAAAAGTTTCACTATATTCCTTCAAGCATGCATGCATGTGTCTGTACCTTTTACTAGTGGCATCATATATAAAAGAAACATACAAAGAGATGTATACCTGTGTTTTATACATCTAACATCTTCAGATGCATAACATGTGTGAGAATACATGTGCATGTAGAGACATACCTCAGTCATAAGACCATAAAGTCCCTGATCCCTGACAAACTGCACTTCACATTTCAAGGCGACACCTACATTTATAAGGTGTACTTGGAGTGTTCTTTTACATACACTGATGCGAGGTAACCTAATCACTAATTCCTCTACCAACATTTCTTAAACCTCACTTTTGTGCTACAGCTTCAACATTGAGCAACTACTGAGAGTGTTGGGCTTAGCCAAATACAAAGCAGCAAGTTTTTGAATATGTCTGTTATAAGTCTCACTATATTCCAAAAAGCAATCATGCATGTGTCTGTACTTTGTCCTAGTGGCATCAAATATAAAAGAAATATACAAATAGATATATACCTGAGAACTGCCTGACAGATTCTATGACTCCAAGAGTAATGTCTGGGTAATTATATCAGTGCATGGGTATTATCTGAGTAAAAGGATAACTGTAAGAGTAATGCCTAGGTCATTGGATGAGTGCATTGGTACTGTGTAGGAGAATGGTTTAGTGCAAGAGTACTGCTTCAGTAATTGTGTGAGTATATGGGTAGTATGTCGGTGATTTCATGAGTACAGGAGTAGTGCCTGGGTGATTCCATGAGTGCAGGGTTACTGACTGGATGAGTGGGTAAGTGCATTGGTAGTGCTTATGTGAATTCATGAGTGCAAGAGTAATATCTGCCTCCTTAGATCAGGGCATAGCTAATGCGTGAGTACAAAGATGTAACTCTCACTATATTCCAGAAAGTAAGCATGCATGTGTCTGTACCTTTTCCTAGTGGCATCATATATAAAAGAAACATACAAATACATGTATACCAGTGTTTTATACCTCTACCATTTTTATAGGCATAACACGTGTGAGAATACATCTGCAAGCAGACACATATCTCAGTCATAAGACTATAAAGTCCCTTAAACTTGACAGACTGCACTTCCCATTTTAAAGAGACACCTAAAATTATGCGGTGTATTTGAAGTGTACATTTCCATACACGAATACGAGCCAAGCTAGTCACTAATCCTTCTACTAACGTGTCTTAAACCTCACTTTTGTGCTGCAGCTTCACTATTCAGAAACTACTGAGAGTGTTGGGCCTAGCCAAATACAAAACAGCAACTTTTTCAATGCGTCTGTTAAAAGTCTCACTATATTCCTACATGCATGCATGCATGTGTCTGTGCTTTTTACTAGTGGCATCATATATAAAAGAAACATACAAATAGATGTATACCTGTGTTTTATACATCTAACATCTTCAGATGCATAACATGTGTGAGAATACATGTGCAAGTAGAGACATACCTCAGTCATAATACCATAAAGTCCCTGAAACCTGACAAACTGCACTTCACATTTCAAGAAGACACCTACATTTATAAAGTGTACTTGGAGTGTTCTTTTACATAGACTGATACGAGGTAACCTAATCACTAATACCTCTACCAAGATGTCTTAAACCTCACTTTTGTGCTACAGCTTCAATATTGAGCAACTACTGAGAGTGTTGGGCCTAGCCAAATACAAAGCAGCAAGTTTTTGAATATGTCTGTTATAAGTCTCACTATATTTCAAAAAGCAATCATGCATGTGTCTGTACTTTGTCGTAGTGGCATCAAATATGAAAGAAATATACAAATAGATGTATACCTGAGAACTGCCTGACAGAGTCTATGACTCCAAGAGTAATGTCTGGGTAATTACATCAGTGCATGGGTAGCATCTGCGTAAAAGGATAACTGTAAGAGTAATGCCTGGGTCATTGGATGAGTGCATGGGTACTGTGTAGGAGAATGGTTTAGTGCAAGAGTACTTCTTCAGTAACTGTATGAGCATATGGGTAGTATGTTGGTGATTTCATGAGTACAGGAGTAGTGCCTGGGTGATTCCATGAGTGCAGGGGTACTGACTGGATGAGTGGGTAAGTGCATTTGTAGTGCTCATATGAATTCATGAGTGCAAGAGTAATATCTGCCTCCATAGATCAATGCATACCTAGTACTTGAGTATAAGGATGACTCAAAAAGTAATCTGTGGGTCATTGTATGTTTGCAACAGTAGTTCCTGAGGGAATGGATGAGTGCATGGATATTGTCTGAGAAAATCTTTGAGCGCCAAAGTACTGCCTGTGTGATTGCAGAATTGCATAGGTAATACCTGATTGATTGAATGTGTGTATAGGTAGTTCCTCCTTAACTGTATGAGTGCATGGGTAGTACCTGAGTAGAAGGATGAATGTAATAGTAAGGTTGGGTCATTGGATGACTGCATGCATAGTGCCTGAAAGAATGGATGACTGGATGGGTAGTGCCTAAGTGAATAGTTCAGTGCAATAGTAGTGCCTGGATGATTGCATGAGTGCAGGGGTACTGCCTGGGTGATTGGATCAGTGCATGGGAAATACCTGAGAGAAACTATGAGTGCAAGGCTAATGCATGGTTTATTCCATGAGTGTATGGGTAGAGCTTGAGAGAATGGATGAGTGCATGTGTACTGCCTGAGTGATTCTATGACTGCAGGGGTAGTGCCTGGATGATTGTATGAGTTTATGGGAAATACCTGAGTGAGTGTTAGGGTAATGCCTGGGTCATCGCATGAGTGCATGAGTAGTGCCTGAGTGAATAGATGAGTGCATGGATAGTGCCTGAGTGAATGTTTGAGTGGAATAGTAGTGCCTGGGTGATTGCATGAATGTATGGTTAATGTCTGAGAGATTAGATGTGTGTATACGTATTGCCTCCTTGATTGCATAACTGCATGGGAGTGCCTGAGTGAATTCTTGAGTCCAAGAGTAATACCTGCCTCCTTAGATCAGTGCATGGCTAATGCTTGAGTACAAAGATGTAACTCTCACTATATTCCAGAAAGCAAGCATGCATGTGTCTGTACCTTTTCCTAGTGACATCATATATAAAAGAAACATACAAATACATGTATACCAGTGTTTTATACCTCTACCATCTTTTTAGGCATAACACGTAGGAGAGTACATGTGCAAGCAGACACATACCTCAGTCAAAAAAGTATAAAGACCCTTAAACTTGAAATACTGCACTTCCCATTTCAAAGAGACACCTAAAATTGTGCGGCGTACTTGAAGTGTACATTTTCATAGACCAATACAAGCTAACCTAATCACTAATCCTTCTATCAACATGACTCAAACCTCACTTTTGTGCTGCAGCTTCAGTATTCAGCAACTACTTAGAGTGGTGGGTCTAGCCAAATATAAAACAGCAACCCTTTGCATATGTGTGTTGTAACTCTCACTATATTCATAAAAGCATGCATGCATATCTCTGTACCTTTTACTAGTGCATCATACTTAAAAGAAACATGCAAATAGAGGTATGCCTGTTTTTTATACCACTACCATGTTCATAGGCATAACACATGTCAGAATACATGTGCAAGTAGAGATATACCTCAGTCCCTAGACCATAATGGACTTTGAATTATGCAGCGTGCTACACCTGCACCTTTCCACACACTCAAACAAACTGCCATAATCACTAATCCATCTGCCAATGTACACGTTACTGTGCACAAACTATTTCAAATATCATTTCATTACAATAAAACAAACTACAATAGACATCTGTACATTTCATAACATATTTCAAACATCACACTTCTCTAACAATTTCCACACTTTAAAATTTATTTTTTGAAATCTAAAAATATCACTACAAAGAGTAAAGCACTGCTGCATAATACATAACACACCTTATAAATGTGTTACTCACCTTTGAAATAGTATTGCAGAATATCAAATATCAGAAACTCATCAAAGATTTTCTTTTTCACACAATAAATGCAATGCAGCACTCTCAGCAAGGTGAAACCAGTAATGGCAAACGTTCCCTCTCTTTTTGCACACAAATAAATGTAAGTAACAAATCAATTGCTTCCTACATTATTTCAAATTGTGAAACACATTTCTATTGGTTAGACATATTAACCCTTTCTAACTGTCTTCAAATAGGGCCTGATTCACATAACTAACTTACGTCAAAAACGTAAACGTAAATGTAAAGTTAGTACTTTTTAGGTATTCACAGAATACACTTACTCATTTTGGTATTCACAGAATAGTACTAACTTTACGTTTACGTTTTTGACGTACGTTAGTTCTGTGAATCAGGCCCACTAACTTCTGTGAATACCGAAATGAGTAAGTTCATTCTGTGAATACCAAAATGAGTAAGTGTATTCTGTGAATACCTAAAAAGTACTAACTTTACGTTTACGTTTACGTTTTTGACGCAAATTAGTCCTGTGAATCAGGCCCATAGTGCTCAAACTGGTTCTGTAATTTTCTGGAGTTGCGACTCCACCGCGGTTCCACAGTGTAGCATCACGATGGAGCCGCAAACCCTTACAGGAGTTCAAAAACCTATTTCTAATAATACTAGTATACTTTTTTAACAACACACTTCTTCTACACATACTACTGACTTAGAAAACCTTAATTTAGTAACATATCACTTATATTTAAGTTTCTATTTCACATTTTAAATCCACAGTTAAGTTTCAACCCTTCCCCCATTCTGCTTAATCCCAGTTTCCATAGTAACAGTTTCTGCAACATTCAACTGTACTGGCAGGTCACAAGTTCACCATATTTTCAAGTTCAGCACACAAGCTTACAAATGCAAACAGCAGATGTGGTTGACTTTTGCAAAATATTACCTTATCCTATCTACTGTACCTTTCAAATATTTTTTAATAACCAATCAGAAAGATGATTCCTCAGCACAGTTACATGCATCCTATTTTTGAGTGCACAGTGTTGATGAACAGCCAATCACTTATCGGCTTTTTCAAAAACAACATCTTCTCCACCATTTTAGATATTTCTCATTCTACCAACTGACTACCTCAGCTACAGACATCTTTTTATTCCTTCCAGACATCCCTTCAAGATGCTCACAGTGTGGATTGTAGGGCACAGCTATGTTTTGTGGTGCAAAAGGTCTGCTGAACAGAGAGGTATTGACAAAAACCTAGGTTTGCAAAATGTGGATATTAAATGGATTGCACAGAGAGGATTAAAGTGGCACCAATTGTTGCCTTTGGTTAAAAGCTTTCTGCATCTCCAACCCCCTGACTTCATGATTGTGCACCGTGGTGGCAATGACCTAGGCATATTGACTGGAGTAGGACTGGAAATGCTCATGAAGGATACCTTTGCACAATTGATGTTGCTTTTGCCTCAAACTGTGTTTGTATACTCTAAAATAAGACAAAGACAGAAATGGAAGTGGTCAAATCAATTCTGTCCACAGTTTGAGAAAGCTAGAAAGAATGTCAATAAAACTGTTTCTGCTTACCTCAGAGACCATAGGATGGGCTCCATCTATAACAACAATTTACGTTTTGATATGGATGACATCTACAGAAGTGATGGAGTTCACTTCACAGATGAAGGAAACAGAGTGTTTCTCAACAACCTTAAGCTGTGCGTCCGCACTTACATGTAGCTTCAACAAAGTCAGAATTAAACCAAGGGCTCTTTTTAGAGCCACACTATAACCCAGCAGTAAATCTTTTTTTTTTTTTAAACATACATACTCTTTTATATTTTTTGTGGCTTCGCGAATCTGTCGCGAATCCGCAAAACAAAAGCACGAATTCAATCTACTACAACACAATACACTCTTCAAGTTTAACTTAACATTTTTAATTTATTACATTATTAATAACTATCAAATTTATTGTGATTAATAACTTCAATCTCACTAGCTTTTTAAAAAAAGGTCACAAATGCAACCCAACCTTCTAAATTCTATACTATTAAATTATTTATTTCAGGTGGATCCGCAAATCCATCGCAACATTACACGGGGGGCGCGCTGAGAGCTGCGATGGGGTCGCGACTTCAAACACGAGAGAAAAAAAAATGCCCCCCAGTCCCATTACTCAAAGTCTGCCCGGGGGATCCCATCCCCGAGGCCCAGCCATTTTTAAAAAAACTAGCCACTTGCCCCGCCTCCGGGCATTTTTTTGCCCGGGGGACCCTATCCCCCGGGGCATGCGCTCACGTTGGGGACCGCGGGGGAAGCCCCAATGCCTGAAAAAACAAATTGAAGGAGTATGCCCCAGAGAGCCAAAGGCTGCTACGGGAAGCGCCGATGAAGAAAATACCAGAGAAAATTTCTTTGGTTTAAAAAGACCCCTCACTCACCAACCTAGTTGGTGACATGCTTCATCATTGGGGTCCCACCCGAGCAGCCGAATGCCACTCGGGTGTGCTACGACACCTGATTACAGTGGAGCGGGTATTTTGAGTGAATCAGTGAAGTGGTGATCATAAAATTGTCTTTATTGTACTCCGTTACTTTTATTATGGAGCAAGTAAGACAAGGTTAAAAAAATGAGTACACAAGAGTATTACCGTAGTGGACCTACTTGTCCACAGGTAAAGACTGTTGGTGGTGAAAAAGTGAAAAGTGATAAGTGGGTCTACATGTTTCAACCTACAGTGTATATTACTAGGTTTTCATCAGGACCTATGACCCGGGCGGTGTACACACGCTAAGGTGTACCCAACCCTCGGTCACAATTAAAATACCATACTGTGTACTTACAGGATGGAAACCCTTTCAGTCTTCACGAAAGGAAACAAAAAATTCTGAAAAGAAAAAAGCACATAGATACCATGCAGCAAATTAATCATGTATCCATGAATCAACATATCCGTGCATATCGCACACAGGTCGCTCCCGTAATCAAAATGCATGTGCCTGGTGTCAATGCTCATCTAGCACCCAAAATGTGTGAGATCACACTCATGACAGGGACAAACAATACATAGCGACAAGTGTCTAAGTGAACCCAACAAATGCGTGGTGTCATACCTCACTTGTCAAAGGTGTGCCAGTTGTCAAGGTACTATTTAACCCGGTAGATTCGAGAACAAGGAAAAAGTTCCTCTTGATAAAGCATAGTACATATACTCTAATTACTACAGTAAAACGAAAAATTGAATAAAAAAAAAAAAAAAAGGGGAAAGAGATATCAAGGCAGAGGCTTACACAATGACGAAATTACGTCTTGCCTCATGGTTACCGTGGGGATGGATGCTGACTTTAGTCAAACTCTGCGGAGAAGCAGAAAACATTTAATGATGGTATAACTCTTCCATTAGAATAGTTGAAATGCCCCCAGGTCCCTGCAGCTCCCCGCCTCCTGTGGGAGCTGGCATTGCTTTTGGACAAAGGGAGCTGCTGACATGCAGCTCCCTTTGCCCAAAAGCAATTCTGCTTCGCTTCATCGAAGCAAGAGCAGTTTTGCTGCTCTCGCTTCCATGAAGCGAAGCAGAAGTTTACTATGGCAGGGCGGGAGAAGTGCTCCCACCTTGCCATAGCAAACTGCAATGTCTCGGGGTGGGCACCCTGGGACATTGCTGGAGCCGGCCCTGGGGGTGGCGGTCCGCAGGGCCATGGAAGGCTCCTGGAGGGGGGGGGCCGCGCAGGCCCCCTCCCAGAGTCACCCCATGCAGTTTTCATTGAAAGCCCCGGGGAGGTGGTGGTCCCCAGGGCTGCGGGGGGCCGCGTGCCCCCGCATAATATTAACCATGCCCCGGGGAGGTGGCGGTCCCCGGGGCTGCGGGGGCTCCCAGGGGCCCCCACATAATTATTAAGGATTGCCCCCCGGAACTGGCCCAGCCTGGGGCTCAAAAAAACAAAGCGCAGGAGACCGCACTTCGTCTTTTGGCGGGATTCGCGTACCATACGCAAATCCAGCTGAAATTATTTTTAAAAAATGTTTTCTTGGCCCTCAGGGTCCCTGTGGGACCCCCTGAGCAGGCCTAGAGGGTCAGGGAGTTTCCACCCTGCCCCCTTTTTCTGTTTTTTTACCTTTTTTCTTGTGACTCGGTTCAACCGACTCACAAGATGGCTGCCAACACTTTTTGGTTTGGAGTGTTTGCAGCCAACCAGAATAAAGCTCGTGCTCGGGAGGGTTCGCGGATCCACCGCGGTCACCAGATATCGATATTTTTTTATTTTTGAATTTCTCAGGAACTACTGAACGGATTTACACCATTTGGAGCAAAGAGTGCGCTCTTGTCCAAGACCTATCTCTCTGTCAAATTTGGTGTAATTCCGTTCAGCAGTTCGGGCTGTAGCTGCGACAAAAGATTCCTATTGAAATTAACATGGAGAAAACTAATTTTGGGACCCCCCTTTTTTCTGATCCCCTGCTTGACGAATCACCCCAAAACTTGCAAGACAGGAGCTGACCGGAGCGCCACATTAATTTTGAAAATTGTGCGAAGATTCGTCAAACGGCACCAAAGATATTGGCAAAAGCAAAAACGCTTTCTGAATAGAAACAAGGTCCTAACTATAACTACCTACTGCGACCGCCAGTAGGTCAGTAGGTAATATATATATATATATATGTGTATATATATATATATATATATATATATATATTATCTACTGGCGGTCGCCAGTAAATAGTTATAGTTAGGACCTATTTTCCATAGGAAATTCGCAACATTCTATTTCCAATACCTTTGGCGCCGGTTGACGAATCTTCGCGAAATTCTCACAACTTATGGCCCGCTCCGGTCCGCTCCTATCCTGAAAGTTTCGGGGTGATTTGTCAAGTGGGGGCTGAGAAAAAAGGGGGGTCCCAAAACGTGTTTTCCCCATGCAATTTCCCATAGGAACCTTTAGTCGCAGCTACAGCCCGAACTGCTGAACGGAATTACACCAAATTTGGCAAAAGGTAGCCCTTGGTTCAGAGTTGTGCCTTTTGGTTAAATGGTGTAAATCCGTTCAGTAGTTCCTGAGAAATTTGAAAAAGAAAACACATATATATATGGGCGGAGCCTAACCACACATGTCATCGTGAGATCTGATTGGCTGTCAGCACTTCATCCTGGAATTGCTGGCAGCCATCTTGGGACCAATATAAATGATAGTACCCCATTGAAATGCATTGTAGTGAATCGAAGATTTTGAGGGTTACCAAAAGGAGAACTATAAAGGGTGATAACAGCCTTTAGTTACATTAGAATTCATTTGTTGATGGTACCATACTAATTTCAGGAATTGTGGTGTGTTCTAAGGTGATTTTACCCTGTGAAAAACCTTCTGCTGGGATATCATGAATCATGTTTGAGAGAAAACTATTTTCACATGCTTGTCCCATACAGTTTTGGAAGGTGCTCCAGAAGCTAAAATGAGAGCATATTTTCTGTAAATTCACATTATCTTTCTCAGTCATGTGAGAATGAAGTCTGACATTCTCAGTAAAACATGTACATCCAACAAGGGCAGAGACTGTCAGTTGATTCCTTTGTGTTCTACTGCAGCTTCCCAGAGTGTTTTAAAGAACAACTAGAGTGCTAACAGCCTTACTTATGACAAAAGTATGGCACACCTGAAGCCATCTTGATTGGAATAAACTGGTAACACTTTTTAATTTAAAAAGGAACAAAATGATGGGGTTCATTTTGTCATAGAAATTATGGTTAGTGCTGTATAAAGAAAAATTAGGACATGTTTCAAGTGTGATCTCAAATATCTTCCTGTTATATTTCAACAGGAGCAGCCTGTCAGTTGATGCCTTTGTGTTCTACTGCAGCTTCCCAGAGTGTTCTAAAGAACAACTAGAGCGCTAACAGTCTTACTTATGACAAAATTATGGCACACCTGAAGCCATCTTGATTGGAATAAACTGGTAACTCTTAAAACATTTAATTTAAAAAGGAACACAATGAGGGGTTCATTTTGTCATAGAAATTATGGTTAGTGCTGTAGAAAGAAAAATTAGGACATGTTTTAAGTGAGATCTCAAATATCTTCCTGTTATATTTCAACAGGAGCAGCCTGTCAGTTGATGCCTTTGTGTTCTACTGCAGCTTCCCAGAGTGTTCTAAAGAACAACTAGAGCGCTAACAGTCTTACTTATGACAAAAGTATGGCACACCTGAAGCCATCTTGATTGGAATAAACTGGTAACACTTAAAACATTTAATTTAAAAAGGAACAAAATGAGGGGGTTCATTTTGCCATAGAAATTATGGTTAGTGCTGCAGAAAGAAAATTTAGGGCATGTTTTAAGTGAGATCTCAAATCCTCTTCTATTTCATTAGAAAATTCTGACATGCAGATTGAAACAATCACTTTCAATACCAGCAGTAGACTTCCTGTTAACTCCCTGGTGAGCAGTAGCTTTACTACAGTGATCTAATGAATAACTAGAGTGCTAACATTCTGAATTTATGGCAAATGTGTGACACATCTGAATGCCTTCTTGATGGAATCAAAGTAAAAAACTAAAAGCATTTCCTACTGAGGAGACTGCACTAAATGACGAAATTAGGAAACTTCATAACAAATAAGTCTCCCAAGATGGCCACCAGAGAAAAAAGAGCCCAAATGTAGCACAAATATCACCCAGATGTAGCCCACATATAGCCCAATGACAAAAGTGTGCAAAACACTTTTTATTTTTATTTTTCTGCAGTTTTATATAGTGCAAACTGGTCAGGTATTGGAGCGTTACATCTTACTTGGACCCCTTATTGCGTATTTTGCACAAAGTACATAAGATTGATCTTGCGAAACATTGAACTTTACGATTCTGTTAACCTGAAGTTGCTCTGAACCGGGCTTTGTAACACCCGTTTTTACCTACTGGTTTTAATTAATTCTCACTGTATTGTATTAGGAAAGAGGATTTACTGTTTTTATGTACACTTTTATGATCTATGTTTCTAAATCAGATCAAATAAAGTTTAATGAATTCTATGGCAGGACGGAGGCGAGGATTATGCATATCTTTCCTCACTTTATTTGCATAGCAGTTCAAAGAAAACGTAACACAACAATCATTAAACAAAAGACTACACAACCCATGAACCATTAGGGGGTAGTCTCCAAGGCAACTATAGTCCAATCATATCACAGTCCATCGTATATAATATCGTGACGTCCCTTCCGCTTCCTCTTTCTTCACTGCTCGTCAGTTAAGTGCATTCCTTACATTCTTGGCTTAATCTGACGTTGTTGCTGTTTGTATAGCGGTTTCTGGTGCACGTTATTAGCATTATTGCCTTGGTATTGTTTCATATTCCCTGCGCAGCAGGCTCTTGCCCGAGCGCGTTCTCCCCCTCGCAGTTTCTGCCGCTGTGTGCTCTGCGCATGGTGAGATCCTGTCAGGCGCGTCTGGTCCGAGCGAGGCCGCTCCGTCGAGCGCTCCCGCTGGTCTTTACGCGCGTTTGGGAATCCGGTCTCTCCTTTAGTGTCCGCTTAATTCCCGACCAACCCTCGCCTAATTTTGACACCGCTACGCGGTGATTTCCCCACATGGCCACGTTAGTGACCAGCGCCACCTGGTGGTGGTAATTGGTAATGCGCCTCAGTCTATTCTTATAACAGCTTCGGGGAAAGCCCAGCTGTTGGAGCACCGGCGAGGGGGCTGTCTTAAGGATTTTAAGGGCATTTGTTGTGTTCTTACACCCTCTGCTATCATGTCTTCTCCAGAAGACCATTTTTACTCCTCCTACCAGGAAGTGGAGGAGGAATGGCCCCCCAACTTCTCCCTCCAGCAGTGGACCAAGCCCTCTGTCTGGCTATTTCTAGGGCACTGGCTCCTCTTAGGGATCAGGTTGATAAGCTGGTGAAAAGCATCCCTGGGGTGTTCAGTGACCCAGATCTGGTGGTGGCGGGTCCAAGTAGCTCCCAGATGGGGAATAAAAGGGCCGTTAAGCATAACGTGGGGCACTTGGAAGGATTTGATAAACTTACGGAGACCTTCCTCAAGAGTGCGCGAACGCTAAAACATGCACGCTGCCGGGAGGAGGAGGGGCCCGGAGAAAATTGTGACACTGTCATCACTATTGTAGACCCCGACGGTGGGTTTCCCTTAGAGGGAGAGGGTGTATCGGAGGACGATTTCTCCTCCGATGAGGATAAGGACTCGGGCGTCCCTGGCGTCCAGAGTCCCACTCCTCTCAGTCCCCGGTTGGGGAGGGGGTCCACTCGGACATGTTCGAGCCTACCCAAATTTACCATCCTATGTCGGCAGAGTGGACACCTGACGCCAAAGTGGCAGAGTATGTGGTGGGGAAAATCCATCAACCCCTTGAAAGGGAGGTCAGGAATAGGATGAGGGAGAATGCCCCAGGCCCTCACTGAAGGGGAAGGTGGCACACACGCCTGAAATTGATGAGAAACTATGTACCTTTTTCTCCAAGTATATGAGGGATCCCAAGAAAGGAATTGATAGGTCTTGGACGTGGTAGGGCCCTTGACCCAAATTATTCAATTGACTGAGCGTTCCAAAGAGTCAGGATTCCCTTTGTCCACGGATATTGTGGCTGGTTGGGCGCACTACCCTAAACCCTAAAACACACCCCCTCCACTACCCAAACACCACTGCACTACCCTAAACCCTAAAACACTACCCCCAGCACGACACCCTACACTACCCAAACATAACTGAACTACCCTAAACCCTAAAACACTACCACCAGCACGACTCCCTACACTACCCAAACACCACTGCCCTACCCTAAACCCTAATACACTACCCCCAGCACGACTCCCTACACTACCCAAACACCACTGCACTACACTAAACCCTAAATATACTCCCAGCATGACCTCCCACACTACACAAACACCACTGCACTACCCTAAACCCTAAAACACTACCCCCAGCACGACCCCTACACTACCCAAACACCACTGCACTACCCTAAACCCTAAAACACTAACCCCAGCATGACCCCTACACTACCCAAACACAACTGCACTACCCTATACCCTAAAACACGACCTCTACACTACACAAACATGACTGCACTACCTAAACCCTAAAACACTACCCACAGCATGACCCCCTTCACTACACAAACACCACTGCACTGCCCTACACCCTAAAACAATACCCCAGCACTACCCCCTACTCTACCCAAACACTACTGCACTAACATAAACCCTAAAACACTACCCCAGCACAACCCCCTACATTACACAAACACCACTGCACTACCCTAAACCCTAAAACACTACCCCCAGCACGACTCCCTACACTACCCAAACACCACTGCACTACCCTAAACCCTAAATCTACCCCCAGCACGACCCCTACACTACCCAAACACCACTGCACTACCCTAAACCATAAAACACTACCCCAGCATGACCCCCTACACTACACAAACACCACTGCACTACCCTAAACCCTAAAACACTACCACAAGCATGACCCCTACACTACTCAAACACCACTGCACTACCCTGAACCCTAAAACACTACCCCAGCACGACCCCCTACACTACCCATACACCACTGCACTACCTAAACCCTAAAACACTACCCCCAGCACGACCCCTACACTACTGCACTACCTAAACCCTAAAACACTACCCCAGCACGACCCCCTACACTACCCAAACACCACTGCACTACCCTAAACCCTAAAACACTACCCCCAGCACGACCCCTACACCACCCAAACACCACTGCACTACCCTAAACCCTAGAAAGAAACCCCCACCCCATGCCCAATCCCCTTACCTCTCACTCCTCATGGTTCCTCTCTCTCGTGGTTCCTGCTTCACGTCATCTCTGAGGGGCGGTGCACGTCGTTGTGAGGAAACGGAACAGCCTCTGTTTCCTTACAACGACATGGATTGTCTACATGTTTTTAGAACGCATGGTCATTTACCATACATACCTTTACAACAAAATTTGTTGTAAAGGCATGCGTGGTAAATGACCATGCGTTCTAAAAATGCGTAGTAATGACTTCGTGATGTACAACGCATGCATGGTAATGCATGCGTTGAAATGGTATCGCAAAGTAAAAAGTCGTTGTAACGGCTGTTTACCGATCGAAGCTGGCCCCTGTTCTTCAGTGAGACGTTTATTTGATTAATTAGGAGGAAGGAATGTGTTTTTTACGAAAAGTGCATTCCCGGCTGTTGTATTGTGAAAGTGTCCGCGTGGCCTGGTTTCACTTCCGGTGAGAGAGTGGAAGAGTCTGTTTGGATCTAAAGGAGTTCTGTTGTTGGACGGGGCCGGCGCGACATGTCATCAGAAAACATAGCTAATGGAAGTGTCCTCCCTGAAGTGTGGAGCAGTGCCATGAGAGGTCAACGAGTGTGCGTCCCACCGCAGTATGACCGTACCGCGTGACCCATGTGCCGCCTCCAGGGTACGGGAGGCAGAAGCGGCATCGCAGGTCCTCTTGAAGACCGTTGTAGCACTAATTCTACATTTTGGTACTAGGGCATTTTAACTTCGTTGTTCCTGCCAGATACAAAGAGAAGATCCTGTGTTATTCAGTGCCCTCGTTACCTTTTGTGGGTTGTGGTGCTTGTCACTTCGCTGCCCCGCCGGTGCACACGACTGGGCACCCCACCTCGTGTGCCATCTGCAGGGCCTCTGCCCTCGGATCACTGGTTTCGGTTTCTGGAGTGGCAACATAAACAGTTGCTCCCAAAGGACTAGCCTGAACTCTTAGGTGAATATCCCCTGCACCAGCATTCCATGGATATTCTTTCCTAGCTCTCCCACGTCAACGAGCACGGCTCCGCTCGAGACACCGTATGACGTCATCGGAGCCATAAGAGGACCTCGTCGGCGTGCTGACGTCAGTTCCACCTATTTTTCCGTGCCACCGAGGCAAACAGGGGACCGAGACATTTTCACATGTATACATAGTATAATAAATATATATATATTCACTGAAAAAACCATAGGTTTCAGGCACGTTATAGTTAGAAATTAGCATTTAAAAAACCTTAGAAATTCACTGAAAAAACCATAGGTTTCAGGCACGTTATAGTTAGAAATTAGCATTTAAAAAACCTTAGAAATTCACTGAAAAAACCATAGGTTTCAGGGCGTTATAGTTAGTTGGACATTTCACTCGTACAAAACCATAGAAATTCCCCCGTTATAGTTAGTTCAGCTAACTATAACTCGCACGCCCGCAATGCACTGCTGATGACGTCACATATTACATCACTCATGACATGGTCAGTGACATCACTCATGACATCACTGATGACATCTCAAATGACATCACTGATGACATCACTGATGACATCATCCAGTGAATGTGTGTTTTTCTGAAAATTAAATATGTTTTATATATGTATATCTCAAGGTCGATGGAAGAATAAATGGGTATATAAGTGTCTAAATGGATGATTTTTTTGTAAAATTGATTGTATAACTGACTAAGTGTATCTTAGTGAATACATGGGTTAGTGAGTAATGTTTAAATATGAAAATATCTGTATCAGTCTCTCACTTTGTGTATAAGTGGCTGCATGGGTTGGTGAGTAGCTACATGAGTGTCTATATGGGTTATTAGTTGGTTTTTGAGTATCAGTATGAGTGTCTGAGTGTCTGTATGGTTCGGTGGGGGTATTACTTAGTGCATAGATGCATGAATGAGTGACTCACTGTTTGTATGTGTTGAAGACAGCATGTGTGCAGGACTGTATAGGTGGATGAGTATGTGTATGGGTGTGTTAGTGAGTGAATGACTGTCTCAATAGTGTCTTTATGAGTAACTACATATGTTTTAAACTAGTATATGTGAGTATTGGTGTATATAAGTGAGTATATGTAGAGTGAGAGATTGGAAGAGTTCCTGTACAAATAAGTAGGTGTTTCTATAAGTGATTGTTTAAGAGAGTAAGTATGTGTAAGTTTCTGTAGAAGTAAATGTGGTAGTGTGTGTATAACTGTATATGCAAGTAAATGGATGTTTGATACTTTGTTTGCATGTGTGACTATGTGTGTGAGTAACTCTATGGATGAGTGGCGGTGTGTAACAGGATGTATAGGTGTATGAGTACATATGATGAGTGAGTACATGTATGAGTGACTGTATAGGGACTGTTGGTGAATGAGTGGATGTGTGTGTAGATCTTGGAATTACTGAATAGGTGTGTTGTAACTGGTATTGGTATGTCCATTGTTTTGAAAATGTTAGTTTGTATTTTTGAGTGTGTGTATCAAAGGTTATATTAGGGTGAGAGGAGGTCTGCCACTCTATCACAAGGATGATGTCATCAGTGATGTCATCAGTGATGTCATTTGAGATGTCATCAGTGATGTCATGAGTGATGTCACTGACCATGTCATGAGTGATGTAATATGTGATGTCATCAGCAGTGCATTGCGGGCGTGCAAGTTATAGTTAGCTGAACTAACTATAGCGGGGAATTTCTATGGTTTTCTACGAGTGAAATGTCCAACTAACTAGAACGCCCCTGAAACCTATGGTTTTTTCAGTGAATTTCTAAGGTTTTTAAATGCTAATTTCTAACTATAACGTGCCTGAAACCTATGGTCTTTTCAGTGAATATATATATATATTCACTGAAAAACCATAGGTTTCAGAGGCGTTATAGTTAGTTGGACATTTCACTCGTACAAAACCATCGAAATTCCCCGTTATAGTTAGTTCAGCTAACTATAACTCGCGCGCCCGCAATGCACTGCTGATGACGTCACATATTACATCACTCATGACATGGTCAGTGACATCACTCATGACATCACTGATGACATCTCAAATGACATCACTGATGACATCACTGATGACATCATCCTTGTGATAGAGTGGCAGACCTCCTCTCACCCTAATATAACCTTTGATACACACACTCAAAAATACAAACTAACATTTTCAAAACAATGGACATACCAATACCAGTTACAACACACCTATTCATTAATTCCAAGATCTACACACACATCCACTCATTCACCAACAGTCCCTATACAGTCACTCATACATATACTCACTCATCATATGTACTCATACACCTATACATCCTGTTACACACCGCCACTCATCCATAGAGTTACTCACACACATAGTCACACATGCAAACAAAGTATCAAACATCCATTTACTTGCATATACAGTTATACACACACTACCACACTTACTTCTACAGAAACGTACACATACTTACTCTCTTAAACAATCACTTATAGAAACACCTACTTATTTGTACAGGAACTCTTCCAATCTCTCACTCTCACATATACTCACTTATATACACCAATACTCACATATACTAGTTTAAAACACATGTAGTTACTCATAAAGACACTATTGAGACAGTCATTCACTCACTAACAGACCCATACACATACTCATCCACCTATACAGTCCTGCACACATGCTGTCTTCAACACACACAAACAGTGAGTCACTCATTCATGCATCTATGCACTAAGTAATTCCCCTACCGAACCATACAGACACTCAGACACTCATACTGATACTCAAAAACCAACTAATAACCCATATAGACACTTATGTAGCTACTCACCAACCCATGCAGCCACTTATACACAAAGTGAGAGACTGATACAGATATTTTCATATTTAAACATTACTCACTAACCCATGTATTCACTAAAATACACTTAGTCAGTTATACAATCAATTTTACAAAAAATCATCCATTTACACACTTATATACCCATTTATTCTTCCATCGACCTTGAGATATACATATATAAAACATATTTAATTTTCAGAAAAACACACATTCACTGGATGATGTCATCAGTGATGTCATCAGTGATGTCATGAGTGATGTCACTGACCATGTCATGAGTGGTGTAATATGTGACATCATCAGCAGTGCATTGCGGGCGCGCGAGTTATAGTTAGCTGAACTAACTATAACGGGGGAATTTCTATGGTTTTGTACGAGTGAAATGTCCAACTAACTATAACGCCCCTGAAACCTATGGTTTTTTCAGTGAATTTCTAAGGTTTTTTAATTGCTAATTTCTAACTATAACGTGCCTGAAACCTATGGTTTTTTCAGTGAATATATATATATTTATTATACTATGTATACATGTGAAAATGTCTCGGTCCCCTGTTTGCCTCGGTGGCACGGAAAAATAGGTGGAACTGACGTCAGCACGCCGACGAGGTCCTCTTATGGCTCCGATGACGTCATACGGTGTCGCGAGCGGAGCCGTGCTCGTTGATGTGGGAGAGCTAGGAAAGAATTTCCGTGGAATGCTGGTGCAGGGATATTCACCTAAGTGTTCAGGCTAGTCCTTTGGGAGCAACTGTTTATGTTGCCACTCCAGAAACCGAAACCAGTGATCTGAGGGCAGAGGCCCTGCAGATGGCACACGAGGTGGGGTGCCCAGTCGTGTGCACCGGTGGGGCAGCGAAGTGACAAGCGCCACAACCCACAAAAAAGGTAACGAGGGCACTGAATAACACAGGATCTTCTCTTTGTATCTGGCAGGAACAACGAAGTTAAAATGCCCTAGTACCAAAATGTAGAATTAGTGCTACAACGGGCTTCAAGAGGACCTGCGATGCCGCTTCTGCCTCCCGTACCCTGGAGGCGGCACATGGGTCACGCGGTACGGTCATACTGCGGTGGGACGCACACTCGTTGACCTCTCATGGCACTGCTCCACACTTCAGGGAGGACACTTTCCATTAGCTATGTTTTCTGATGACATGTCGCGCCGGCCCCGTCCAACAACAGAACTCCTTTAGATCCAAACAGACTCTTCCACTCTCTCACCGGAAGTGAAACCAGGCCACGCGGACACTTTCACAATACAACAGCTGGGAATGCACTTTTCGGTAAAAACCACATTCCTTCCTCCTAATTAATCAAATAAACGGCTCACTGAAGAACAGGGGCCAGCTTCGATCGGTAAACAGCCGTTACAACGCCTTTTTTACTTTGCGATACCATTACAACGCATGCATTACCACGCATGCGTTGTACATCACAAAGTCATTACTACGCATTTTTAGAACCCATGGTCATTTACCACGCATTCCTTTACAACGAATTTTGTTGTAAAGGTATGTATGGTAAATGACCATGCGTTCTAAAAAACATGTAGACGATCCATGTCGTTGTAAGGAAACAGAGGCTGTTCTGTTTCCTCCCAACGACATGCACCGCCCTCAGAGATGACGTGAAGCAGGAACCACGAGGAGAGAGGAACCATGAGGAGTGAGAGGTAAGGGGGATTGGGCATGGGGTGGGGATTTCTTTTCTAGGGTTTAGGGTAGTGCAGTGGTGTTTGGGTGGTGTAGGGGTCGTGCTGGGGGTAGTGTTTTAGGGTTTAGGGTAGTGCAGTGGTGTTTGGGTAGTGTAGGGGTCGTGCTGGGGGTAGTGTTTTAGGTTTAGGGTAGTGCAGTAGTGTAGGGGGTCATGCTGGTGGTAGTGTTTTAGGTTTAGGTTAGTGCAGTGGTGTATGGGTAGTGTAGGGGGTCGTGCTGGGGTAGTGTTTTAGGTTTAGGGTAGTGCAGTGGTGTTTGAGTAGTGTAGGGGTCATGCTGGTGGTAGTGTTTTAGGGTTTAGGGTAGTGCAGTGGTGTTTGTGTAGTGTAGGGGTCATGCTGGGTGTAGTGTTTTATGGTTTAGGTAGTGCAGTGGTGTTTGGGTACTGTAGGGGTCGTGCTGGGGGTAGATTTAGGGTTTAGGTAGTGCAGTGGTGTTGGGGTAGTGTAGGGAGTCGTGCTGGGGGTAGTGTTTTAGGGTTTAGGGTAGTGCAGTGGTGTTTGTGTAGTGTAGGGGTTGTGCTGGGGGTAGTGTTTTAGGGTTTATGTTAGTGCAGTGGTGTTTGGGTAGTGTAGGGGGTAGTGCTGGGGTAGTGTTTTAGGGTTTAGGCAGTGCAGTGGTGTTTGTGTAGTGAAGGGGGTCATGCTGTGGGTAGTGTTTTAGGGTTTAGGGTAGTGCAGTGGTGTTTGTGTAGTGTGGGTGGTGATGCTGGGGATATATTTAGGGTTTAGTGTAGTGCAGTGGTGTTTGGGTAGTGTAGGGAGTCGTGCTGGTGGTAGTGTTTTAGGGTTTAGGGTAGTGCAGTTATGTTTGTGTAGTGTAGGGGGTCGTGTTTCAGGGTATAGGGTAGTGCAGTGGTGTTTGTGTAGTGTGGGTGGTGATGCTGGGGATATATTTAGGGTTTAGTGTAGTGCAGTGGTGTTTGGGTAGTGTAGGGAGTCGTGCTGGTGGTAGTGTTTTAGGGTTTAGGGTAGTGCAGTTATGTTTGGGTAGTGTAGGGTGTCGTGCTGGGGGTAGTGTTTTAGCACTAATTTTTCTTTCTACAGCACTAAGCATAATTTCTATGGCAAAATGAACCCCCTCATTTTGTTCCTTTTTAAATTAAATGTTTTAAGTGTTACTAGTTTATTCCAATCAAGATGGCTTCAGGTGTGCCATACTTTTGTCATAAGTAAGACTGTTAGCGCCCTAGTTGTTCTTTAGAACATTCTGGGAAGCTGCAGTAGAACACAAAGGCATCAACTGACAGGCTACTCCTGTTGAAATATAACAGGAAGATATTTGAGATCACACTTGAAACATGTCCTAATTTTTCTTTCTACAGCACTAACCATAATTTCTATGACAAAATGAACCCCATCATTTTGTTCCTTTTTAAATTAAATGTTTTAAGTGTTACCAGTTTATTCCAATCAAGATGGCTTCAGGTGTGCCATAATTTTTTCATAAGTAAAGCTGTTAGCACTCTAGTTGTTCTTTAGAACACTCTGGGAAGCTGCAGTAGAACACAAAGGCATCAACTGACAGGCTACTCCTGTTGAAATATAACAGGAAGATATTTGAGATCTCACTTAAAACATGTCCTAATTTTTCTTTCTACAGCACTAATCATAATTTCTATGGCAAAATGAACCCCCTCATTTTGTTCCTTTTTAAATTAAATGTTTTAAGTGTTACCATTTTATTCCAATCAAGATGGCTTCAGGTGTGCCATAATTTTGTCATAAGTAAGACTGTTAGCGCTCTAGTTGTTCTTTAGAACACCCTGGGAAGCTGCAGTAGAACACAAAGGCATCAACTGACAGGCTGCTCCTGTTGAAATATAACAGGAAGATATTTGAGATCACACTTGAAACATGTCCTAATTTTTCTTTCTACAGCACTAACCATAATTCTATGACAAAATGAACCCCATCATTTTGTTCCTTTTTAAATTAAATGTTTTAAGTGTTACCAGTTTATTCCATCCAAGATGGCTTCAGGTGTGCCATACTTTTGTCATAAGTAAGGCTGTTAGCAGACTAGTTGTTCTTTAGAACACTCTGGGAAGCAGCAGTAGAACACAAAGGAATCAACTGACAGTCTCTGCCCTTGTTGGATGTACATGTTTTACTGAGAATGTCAGACTTCATTCTCACATGACTGAGAAAGATAATGTGAATTTACAGAAAATATGCTCTCATTTTAGCTTCTGGAGCACCTTCCAAAACTGTATGGGACAAGCATGTGAAAATAGTTTTCTCTCAAACATGATTCATGATATCCCAGCAGAAGGTTTTTCACAGGGTAAAATCACCTTAGAACACACCCCAATTCCTGAAATTAGTATGGTACCATCAACAAATGAATTCTAATGTAACTAAAGTCTGTTATCACCCTTTATAGTTCTCCTTTTGGTAACCCTCAAAATCTTCGATTCACTACAATGCATTTCAATGGGGTACTATCATTTATATTGGTCCCAAGATGGCTGCCAGCAATTCCAGGATGAAGTGCTGACAGCCAATCAGATCTCACGATGACATGTGTGGTTAGGCTCCGCCCAGATATATATGTGTTTTCTTTTTCAAATTCTCAGGAACTACTGAACGGATTTACACCATTTAAGCAAAAGGCACGACCCTGAACCAAGGGCTACCTTTTGGCAAATTTGGTGTAATTCCGTTCAGCAGTTCGGGCTGTAGCTGCGACTAAAGGTTCCTATGGAAAATTGCATGGGGAAAACATGTTTTGGGACCCCCCTTTTTTCTCGGCCCCCGCTTGCCAAATCACCCCGAGACTTTCAGGATAGGAGCGGACCGGAGCGCTCCAACAAGTTGGAAAGTTTCGTGAAGATTCGTCAACCGGCGCCAACGTTATTTCAAATAGAATGTTGCGGATTTCCTATGGAAAATAGGTCCTAACTATAACTATCTACTGGCGACCGCCAGTAGATAATATATATATATTATCAAAGCGACTGTTCTCACATAAGAGACAGACTCCTGCACCCTCGGGATAGCTGAAAGGGATTTATTTTTGAGCCACGGTGATCCAGGTAACGCGTTTCAACTGCACAAGCAGTCTTTGTCAAACCTGTTTCGCCGCCATTTTGTTGACTATTTATAGCATTCAAATTTTAAAGTGACAGTGCATAAAAGTGAATAAAGTTTGAACAAGGATAACAAAGTGACAATGCAACCCTTTACAAACAATGACATTGACAGAGTAGAACCGATAAGCCTTGTTGTCTACATCATATGCAGAGGATATAAAACATATAAAATATATGTTATATGAAAATAGAACATTGGCAAATATGTACAAACTTATCGAAATAAATTTCCATTGCCTTCAACAAGAAATGGTATAAAAACGCCAGTAACATAAAAAGTGTTAAAATCACCTCTTTGTTCATCACAGGCACTTGCCCAACTGGCGACATATTTGCACCATCCGACCCAAATTTCCTGGCCCGTTCATAACTCTCTAACACCAAATGGTATACTTAATACTCCAGTGCAATGTCTGTTCTAAAACCCAATAATCAGTGCTACATTCCTGTTCAAACGACATTGACTATGCAACTTTCTTGGACCATATGGCCCACAACATGTGCAAATGAGCGTAGGAATTTTAAATAAAATATTCCCAAGTTGAGGCTATAGCTACCAAAATCCTCTGTAAGCCTTATTATTTACATGCATGGCAATCACAAGCAAGTGCCTTTACTGAATGATGCTACTGTAGCTGCCAGACCCCATATTTGGACCGCTCAAAATACCCTAAAACAAAATATTATTGCAGTTGCTACAGTAGAATGTCCCTAAAACATTTAAAGTGATCTGTGCATTGTGCCATAATTGCGTCACTATTTTGTTTACATAGTGTCAACTTTCAATGCCCAAAATTAGGGAGGGATCCAACTCAAGTCAAATCACATTGAACATTATCAATCCTATATTCAATTGTTTGTTCCAGTCATGAAATGAAGGGCCAGTGCACGGTCCCTTTACTTATTGTCACAGTGGACCAATCACCTTGTGGAGAATTTAAAGTGCTATGGGCCAGATGTATCAAGGAAAATTGCGTTCGCAAACGCCGAAATTTGCAGAATTTCGGCGTTTGCGCACGCAATTTTGCTTAGTGGTATGTATTAAGGCAAAACTGCTCGCAAAATAAGGAATCGCTAAATTTGCGATTCCCTTATTTTGCAATTGCATTTAAGGAATCGCAAATTGCGATTCCTTAAATCCAATGTAAGAAGCACCAAACAAGTGCAATTTGGCCTTAAGGAATCGTGAAATTACCACCAACTTCAAGTTGGTGGTAATATGCATTTCTTTGAAAAATGCACTTTTTAGCATTTTTCAAAGTGCCATGTGGCGCACATACATGCCCTTAGGGCATGTATGTGCGCCACATGTGCACACATACATATTTCAGGGGTGCAACAGGGTGTCAAAAGGACACCCTGGCACCCTTGAAATTGCATTCTCAATTTGCGATTCTCTAATTGCGATTCGCAAATTGAGAATGTCTTCCCATTCATTCCTATGGGCCTCTACGTCCATAAGAATGAATGGGAAGGTATTCCTTAATTGCAAATCGCAATTTGCAATTCGCAATTAAGGAATATTAAGGAATCACAATTATTATTGCGATTCCTACAAACATAGCATTTTGGGATTCCTTAATAGCAATTCGCTAAAATTCGCTATTAAGGAATCGCAAATACAATCCTTGATACATCTGCCCCTAAGTGCTTAAAAAATGTGCAAAAATTTCATGATATTAAAAAGGAGTGTACTAGATCATTTTAATCTCACTTAATTATATGTGCGCAAGAGAGCTAAAAATCAGACTTGCATTCCTGTCTGTAATCAGTTGGAAAGGAACTGCCATCATCAATCCTATTTACATGTTCACAGGTGTACATAGAGCTCTTCCTCGGTGTTGTGCCCATTAGGGATCTTACAGTTAAAACGTACAATGTGTCTGGATTCGAGCTGCCTCAGGCATCTCTCCCTGTTACCTCCTCTGAGTCTTTGTGGCACTTGATCTAATTCAAAGTATCTCAGGTCCTCCAAATTATTCTCGTGAGACTGTTGAAAATGTCTTGCCTTGGGGTATGCCTGGTCCTTGTTTTTAATTGCTCTGACATGTTGTTAGATCCTCTGATGTACTGGTAAAATGGTGCTTCCTATGTACCACTTAAAACAGCTACATCTCAATGCATATACTACGAATTGACTTCTACGAGTCAAAGGCTTCATGATGTGCCACTTCTTATCTGAGAATGTGCTTGTGATTCTTTGCTTTTTGGGTGCTTGGCAAATAACAACTGTTCTCTGGGTTTAGCATTGGCTTTGTCTCTTGCTGCTCTCAATACTGTCTTACTGTAGCCCCTTTGTTCGAACCTGTCATTGAGTTGATCTTGAGCTTGACACAATTCAGCAGGGCAGCTACAGTTCCTCTGCATCCTTAAATTTTCCACGTAAGGAATACGGTTCACCAATTTTGGAGGATGGAAGCTGCGGGCATGCAGTATTGTGTTGCCCGCAGTCTCCTTGCAGAAGGTTTTGGTTTTAATTTTACCTTCCTCAATTTATACTGTTAAATCCAAGAACTGGACTTCCTCCTTGCTAAGGTTTGATGTACAGCTCAGATTCAAGCCATTTTTGCCAATGCTCTCAATAAATGTCACAGCTGATTGTGAATTGCCTCATCATCAATATAACGGGTCCAAAGGACCACGTTATCGGACCTTTCTCTGGCATATTGTGTGGTGAGCACCTGCTCCTCCCACCAGCCTATATGCAAATTAGCATAGCTGGGGGCGAAGCAGGTGCCCATTGCTGTCCCTCTCGTCTGATGGTATAGATCTTTACCAAACAGAAAGATGTTATTTTTTAGACACCAACCCAACATGTCTATTAGCATTTCAGTGTGCCTGTACAATGTTAGGGGTCGGGAGCTCAGAAAGTATTTCACTGCCCTTATTCCATCTTCATGAGATACGGGTATATAGGGTGGAGACGTCTAGAGTTATCATAAGACAGCCCTCCTCCCAGTTGATATCATATACCTTCCTTAAGAAATCACCGGTGTCTTTAGTAAAGGATGACAGATTTTTCACAAAGTCCTGTAAAAAGAAATCTAAAAACCTGGAAATATTTTCAAATAGGCTTCCAATCGCTGATATTATTGGGCGACCCAGTGGTTTTGTCATGCTCTTGTGCACCTTAGGTATAAGGTACAGGACAGGTGTCACAGGAAAATCAATTTTGAGGAATTTATATTCAGGTTGTGAAATAAGGCCTACAGACCTCCACTGATCTAACTGCATGTAAATAGCTGGTAACTACTTTTTGCAAAATACCCTTGTCTACCCTCTGGTAGCATTGCCTGTCCCTAAGTTGTGATTTTGCTTCTTCTTGATACATGTCAAGGGCCACAGAACGATGTTCCCACCCTTGTCCGCCTGTCTAACAAGTATGTCAGGCCTTGCTTGCAACTTTTCCACCAATTTGCCATACCCTATGTATGTACCCTATATATATTTCTACACTTACTACTAAACAACTACAACACCCCCAAAATGGTATGGCTAAAACATCCAGCACCAAAAGGGTTTGAAAACCTTTGGCAAGGTCATTAATTCCCAAGCCCAGCAGACTTTGGGTGGCACTTCAAATAGCAAATGGACTCTCTTGGAGGGTGCTGGGGTCTTACTGTTAGACCTAGCCAACCCACAGCACAAATTAACTTGTATTGCCGTATCCCTGCCAAATATGCACATTTTTTTCTGGGACCCACAGGGGCCTATGGGACAATCCTTGCTTTGTTCTCCATATAAGAGGTTTATTATTGTTTTATTCGGGGTGTGGGTGCCTTGTCCAAAGCAAGCACCCTTGTTGGTGTTCATCAAGGGTTGCAATGGAGCCCCAGAACCCCCTTGGACCCGCTCACTCTGGTGCCAAGCACAGATCTGCCAGCCTCCTATTCTTCTCTCCTGGCCGCAGACAGGGCAGTAAGGGTCGTCCTTCTCAGGTTCAACCAGCTCTCCCTCGACATGGGGATGGGGAGCAGGGAGGTGGCTGTGGGCCTCTTCAGAAGCTTTACAATAAGGAACACTCTGGTGCTCTGCTCTACCAAGGGGTGCTGGTCTTCCCCAGGGGCATATCAATGGAAATGGGGAGAGAGCCACAGGTGTCCCCATGGCAATTTTCTCCCTGGGGTGCTGACTTTTTCTTTGGTCCTTGTTGATCTTTGCAAAATGTGGCCTAGTGATGTATAGTCCTATCTGCACTGGAAGCCTGCTGGATAGTTTCCCTGCGAAGGAAAGCAGCAACTGCTGCTTTTCCTGCCCCACTGGGCCAATTATGATAGGAATTTTATTTTTTTGTTCCTTGTGGCGTGCTTTAGTCAGAGTCTATATTTTTGGCATTCTAGCCTCTAACATTTCCAGGTCTTGCAGGAGATTGATTTTCTATTGCACTCCCTCCAATGAGAGGGATACTTCAGGGCTTCCCTTCTTGCGTTTATTTAAAAGACAGGTTTTGGCAGTTACCACTTACAACCATTTTAACAGGGCTTACAGTGAGAGTGACTTAATGTAGAAATGTAAAAAACAAGTGGTCTAAAAACAAAAAATCTGAGGAGGCAAAATTGGTCAGAATCCAATACCTCAAAGTGGTGTAAATATACTCTGCGGCCCATATCTAACATCTAACTTTCTCTACTGTAGACACATTTAAGTCACCATCTACAACAGATGTATAGAGAAGATAAGTAGGCCATACAGGGAGTTCCAATTGCACAGCACATATTTTGGGGGAAGCACAGCCTCTTTAGTACTGATTATCAGTGGTGAACAGTTCAAAAGCCAGCAAGAGCAGAGAGACGAAAAATGGGTGAGGGGGAGCTAAAATTATGTAATTCCTTACCAATACTTATAACATCCTGGTGCCTGAGTAAAATAGACAATGTGACCGTTTTTCTCGTTGTGTGTGATATTACTGAGAACCTCTAGGGAAAAATTATTCATACAGTATTAGTAGTTCAATGCATTCAATTTTATATATAATTTATTCAGTAAGTCTCCGCTGACCATCTTCAATAGTGAAAACACTACTTTTGTTTCATCTGTCTCAACGTGAGCAGAACCTTTAAAAAATTTTAAACGGCAAAAAATATTGTTTTGAAATACTTTACAAGTTGCAAGTTAAGTGTGGGCAATAAAGGGCACTGTGCATGAAAGAAATGATGCACTGCAATAAAAATGATTTCTTGAGCCTGGTCGAGAAGGCTTTCGAGAGTTGCATAAAGAGTTGTGTATGGCGTGCATGTAAACAAGACACATAAGATGTAGTCAACAGCTAGTAAAGTATGAAGAACGACTAAGACAAGAGTCCCATTTATACACTAGGAAACTCCCCCAGTTGAGTTTTAGATGGAGTGAAATATATTAGAGAAAAAAAAGTTCATGGGTAATGATGAATGTGCAGTTGGGTTGGTATACAAGACAAGTGTTTGTTATGCCACTGGTGGCAGACAATTGAATACAGATGATTTCATTGGATTTGTGGAACTGCTTGACCTTGCATGGCAGAGGACATCTGTGAATTTTGTTTTATGAACTATTTTTCAACAGTTTGTTTAACACATGAATAAAGTATTAAAAAGAGCGCCTGCATCTAGATGTACTCAGTGATGTGGACTGAACATTTGAGGTTAGATTTGTGCTTTGGTACAATAGATCGACACTCAGTGTCTTCACTGGTAAATACCATGTTTGTTAAGAGGAATTGGGTCCCTGCTCAAATTTGTGTCAAGTCTGGTGTGAGATTGTCATCACTTGAAGCCTTTGTGCATAAAGTAAAAGAAACCCAGAATAAACACAGAGTCAAGCATGATAATGAAACATGGTGGCTTCTTTGGGTTGGTTTCGTTTTTTGTCGGCTGATTTTCAGTGAAGAAGCTGAGTTGTAGTTGCTAGAAGAATGGTCTGACACATAGCACTATACATCATTATGCGAAGAAGTACATGAAATGGGCAGTGGAAGCACAGATTGGACATTGATGTTTGGTCTCTGTTGCCACGTGCTGACCTACCATTCCTTACTCTTCTTAATGTGTCACTATATTTTGCAATACCATCTAAGTCTTTTGCTAATTACCAGCATCTTTTAAAGTGTGGTTTCCCGTACCCACCTGAGGTTCTAAAAAAGTGAGGTTGTTGAAAGGGGGTGGAGGAGGTTGGAAGTGTGGCATAGGTTGTTGATAAGGGCCTGTCAGATAGTTCCAGGGTGCCGGTGGCCACCACTGCTGTTGTGGTGGTATGAAGTTCTTATAAATAATAAAAAAACATGACATGACAATTTCAAAAGCGTAGCCGAATTAAGGTGTGCTGGAGGCACCCACAATTCTTCCATAAGTTCAAAGGATAGTGAGTCCAGAATGGATTCCGTCTCTGCAGATGGTGACTCCACATTTGGAAAGTTTAAAAGTTCCACGGAATAGACATGAGTCTCGTTATCAGCCGATGCTGAGGAAAAAGCCTTTTGACCAGCATCCGTGTTATTAGAGCCAGAGTACGATAATTCTGGTGCTGAGTCACCAATCTCCCCCATAGGGAGTGGCCCATATCTTGCTTTCTGAAGCAGCCGTAAGCCCAAGGGGCAACTCCAAAAATGGATCATTATAGAACATCATCATGTTCATGTCCACAGGAAACGGCATCCGCAGAGCAAGGCAAATATCCACTGCCCATTCGATGGGGCACCATAGGCAATGAAGCACTGGTTGCACGCAGATTAACCAGGCAGGTTGAAATGACAATGACCTGTCAGTGTCCAGTTCCTGCAGCAAAAAGATACTGAAGAATCGTACCATGCGCTCACGGCTCAGCTGGACCAGTGGTAGTTTCAGTGGGCTTTGAGATGAAACATCGATTGTGAAGGAGCAAAAATAGAATCAAAATACCACAAATAAGGAAAAACACCAAGGGCATGCCCCAAACACACTGGAAAAAATGGAATGAATAAAAGTTGGTATTATTCCAAAAATCTTTTGAAAGGAACTACCCAAGCCAGTTGCCACAACTTCAAAAAAGTGAGCAATGCCAGCAGTATTAGATGCATAAAAAATGCGGTGGACTAATTTGGACTAATTCACCGAAATGCAATAGGAGGTTGGTGTTTAACAAGGACTGTATCACTGGATGTCCTTGCAACTTGTAATTTAAAAGTTTGTTGAGCAGATGTTAGTGCTGTATCTTTTTGAAACAATAGTGCTTTGAGTCTCTTTAGCTTGTTAAAGTCTGCCTTCAAAGTTGGAATGGAAGGCCACAACGAGCTATCGAATCTCCCTTGAGTGGGAGGGAGGAGCACGTTATTACTGCAGGTCACTATTTGGGAAACCAATAGAATATATGGGATCATGGCCTTTATTCCACAACAGTCCTGATCGTTTAACATTATATAGCTTCCATTCAAAAGGACATGGATGAGGGGGACAATTGAAGGCACTGGTATTCCTTTTAGAAAACAGGCCAAATTTGCTACTGACACATTACATGCACCATGAATGGTAACATGTTTACAAACTAGTGAATGTCCGACAGAAGAATCACAATCCTTTCCAGTAAGGAAGACTTCTTTATTGGCACATTCACAGTGATAAGAAAACCATAACTCATTAATGAAGCTGCCTCCTAGGGGTTCATATCTACCGACAGAGAAAGGTTTCGTGTAAGCTGTGAACTGGAATGTCAAAATTGGCAAAGATATTATGCCATGTATTAACGAGACAGCGGAAGGTGTTTCTGCTATTGTGAATGTTCTAATTTCTTGAGATGCAACATGGTGTATGTGGTATCTTTCTTAGCCATGAGTTGTTGTTTGCGTGTTAGGGTGAAAGGTAAAACTAGCTGGGTTGAATTAAGGTAACATCAAGGCACACAACCATTCTTAAGGGTTTGAAGTGTCCAGCTAAACTGCATAATAGATCTAAGTTGACTTTGCCCACGGTATAATGTAGTGTCCACCGTGGGACTCTTTTCTGACTCTTATACGCAACCCTCTTACATCAATTTGGGGCAGCCTCCATTTAATGTAATATTTCTAAAACCCGAGTGGTACCTACACACTTTGGTAATCTTTCATATAAACATGAGTGCAAACAACAATCAAGGAATATATATACTGACACTGGTTTCTGTGATATTTTTTTTATTTTTCTCAAAAAAGTTCTATATGCAGATAATAGTATAATGAATATAAGTGCAGGCGACGCAGTGCCCAAGTGTGACAGACATATATCAAAATATATACATAAGAAGCAAGATATAAAAGTTCACTGGTTATGTATTTGCAAGGAAAAACACGTGTATATTCCATTATAACATTTGAAACAGTTATTTCTCAAAACAACCAAGTGAAACCATTTGTCGACGTTTCGACCGCTGTAGAATCTTGGGGTCTCCTCAGGACAATAGTCGTCTGACTTATTACCTGCAAATATATTTAAGAGACCGAAACCAAAAAGGGGATCATCAGTCTATTTTCACTTAATTTACCAAGTATATATGAACCATGTCACCTTAACTTACCAAGAGATATCTATCCACTGGTCAAAGTGTAGACCAGTCTGGGGGCTTGTCTAGATATACTGTTTAATTTCTCAGTGGAATCCTATTTTCAAGGGGTAATTCCAATGTGACCACCAATACCGTTGGGCATGTCTCAGTCTGCCTGTGTGTGCTTTTGAAAAAAATACACATAGTCTATTTGTCCTACATGGTACAGATAACACTGAATGATACATACTGTGTGTACCGCATCACCATGCACTCCCATGCTCGTGTGTGAAGGTGCATTACAACATAGGCACGCACAGTGGTCAAGTCAAAGAAGTGCATTGCATGCATACAATGAACAATCGTGATATTCCATATGCGGATAGCTACAGCAACTATTGTAGTCACATGTGTGAGATTCCTCATGCAGTAGTCCAAAAACAGAGTGTATCATATACAATCCATATATAAGTCCTTGGTCTACCTTCTATACAGATCAAGGGTCGATATACACTGTCCAAAGAATCACTATATCCGTGTGTTTGCCAACATATCTGTAAATAAGGCCCATCTTCCTTAACCGCGGGCGCTGAGTGTAGGTGATTATATCGCCCAGGCAAGAACAGACCGACTTGTTAGATCATGAACGACGTGTTATGTACATAACATCACGTGCCAGGGAGTGACTCATAATACAAAGAAAACCAGGTATCATGCGGGTGAAAAGAGGGAGATCGCAAACAAATCAAAGGTTACTACATGTATCCAAACTTTACCCGTCTTTCAAGTAATTGGCAAGACACGTAGTTCGTCTGTATCGATAGTCTGCAAATACATGACAGGATATCATTTTTTATCCGGTCAACTACACGTGGTCAGGCCACATTCCATCAAAATGATGTATCTGCACTTACAGGAAAATTATGGATGCGATGTGTCAAGATTCCATATTGTTCCCATATGTTTTGAGCTCCCTTGTGGGGGAGTGGGACAATGTTCCCATTGTGTGTAATTAAAAAGTGTGCATTGAACACCGGCTCTATACAAATAGTGATGTCCATAATTATGCTAACCTGATAGCTCACCAAAATTAGCAAAATTAAGGAACAGATCCTCTAATTCAAAAATGGTGTAATGTTCCAGCTACAAGAGCATGGAGTTTACAGTTTCAACATCGCAATCATCAAAATGTAGCCCAGGTACAATTACCTCACTCATAGGAACCCTACATACATACGGTATCTGCAGAATGTCCATATGACCGTATATATCGTAAGGTACTTTATCCCAAACAATTCCATCAGTTACTGGAACAGCTGAAATGTTCCCAAGGGACAAGTCCCATTTTTAGCTTATGTAAAGATGAATGAGGCGTCAACACCTCATCGACCAGCTCTGTGGTAGAGCATTCTGGAAGATAATGGCCATTAATCAGCAAATAAAAAACAGTCACAAATCCAATCTATAGGAATAGAAAAACCAAGGAAAGTGTTTTCCAAACATACATCCAAGGAGGGACCAGATAAGTGTGTTTCAGCCATGAAAAGAAAACACAGATCCGTGTAGGAGGAGTCTCTAAAATGGAAAAACCATCAAAAGAGTCTGAAGAAAAATCATCTCAGTCAACATAATACCCAGAAGCAGTTCTGGTGCCTCAGTTAAAGTAACAGGACTGGAAAAATCCAAAAGCGGTGGATCCGTAAAATGGCATTAACTGCAGAAGATGCAGTAGTAAGAGTAGTACTCACTTCAGCTGTGTTGCTGGTAGTTGTAGCTGATGCAGTAATGAACTGTAGTGCATTTTCCACCTCCCTAGCTGGGGAGGAACAGCTTTGGTGGTGCTCACTAGCTGTAGAGGAATTTCCTGTATGGTAGCGAGAGGAGTTAGGGAACTACCCAGGTCTCCTCGTAGCCAACTGTTCAGAATTGGCCACATGATGTAAGTTGATGTGATCAATGGAGCCAAAATGATTGTTTTTAGAACCAAGAAGTGGTGGCAAGATTACAGTTCTTGTACCTTGAATGCCAAGGACTGGCACCGCTGCTTGGTATAATGGGCCAAACTCCTTCTTTACCACCATCTTCTCTCGCACAAGATCCCCAACTTGTGGAATCCAGCCGGAAGGTTCTGGTTTATCCTTTATCCCTGCAGATGCAGATGTCTTCAACTCCTCATTGGATTGGCTTTCACTAAAGTTTTGTAAATC
This sequence comes from Calotriton arnoldi, assembly GCA_963921515.1. Classification (NCBI taxonomy): domain Eukaryota; kingdom Metazoa; phylum Chordata; class Amphibia; order Caudata; family Salamandridae; genus Calotriton; species Calotriton arnoldi. The sequence continues at coordinate 946,013 of CAWUFW010006951.1, read as the reverse complement.
CTCTAAGACAGCATAATGATCATTTACGTCAAAGGGCATGGCTGGCAGGGCAGTGTCTGGAACTTACATTTTTATGCCAAAGAGGACCTCATATGGGGTCCGGACACCCAGAGATATTTTAGGGAGATTTTTAAGTGCTCTTTGTACTTCATACAGGGGGTGGATCCAACTACACCCTCTGCCTAATACTCTAGCTGTTAAGGACTGCTCTAAGTCATGGTTCATTCTTTCCACAATAGAGTTGTCCTTGGGCCGATATGGAGAACAATAAAGCACCTGTACCCCCAGGGAAGCCATAGTATCACAGTAAGCTTTCGAGACGAAAGCTGGGCCCTAGTCTGAAAGGAGTGTGCTGCATGCATGTGTCCTGATAAAGACTTGCATGTCTTTAATAAAAGTGCGAGCATCAGCCGAATGCCATGGCAAAACCCAGAGGAACCTCTAGTAAGAATCAACTGCATCTAGGATCAATTTAAATGCAATATCCAAAATAAGAGAAATACAATGGTCCAAATAAATGCAGCCAAAAGGTTTGTTAGAAATTAACAGCTGTGTCTGCAATGGACGAGCCATGGTGGAAGCTTTAATTTGTTGACAGATGTCAGAACAAAGGCCTGCTGATATAAGCCATGCCACCAATAATGTTGCTATAGCAACAAAATTGTGGCAGCCACACCTGCATGTGCGGAAGCAACACCTTCATGCGCAGCTAACACTAAAGCTAGTATGCGGTCTTGGCTGGGAATCAAACGATCACCAACTCCTGAAATTATTACAAAGGGAATGTTTTGTTCACTTAAGTGGTATGTATATTTATTAGGCTTGGCAGTTCGGACAGGACTGTTCCCATGAGGCACAGGATCAAGACTGATTTGCATATAGCTGGGTCTGAACTGAGGTGGTGAAGTGAGCTAAAGAACAATGATGGATTCAACCCATATCTGTGACTGGAGGTGAGCGTCTGAAAAGTTTCAGCGCTCCGTCCACTATCTCCTTGTGTTTGTTTTGTTCGCCCTAAGTTGGCTGGGTATGCCCAGACGTGGGTTCCTTGCTCACTTTGCCACTGGATTCCAGCTAGCCTGGCTGATGAGGGGTGTTACCCCGAAACTGGTCCCAGGATGCTTGTTTCCGGTTCAGGGAAGACCTGGCTGGCAGTTCGGGCTGGACTGTTCCCATGAGCCACAGGATCAAGACTGATTTGCATATAACTGGGTCTGAACTGAGGTGGCGAAGTGAGCTAAAGAACGATGATGGATTCAACCCATATTTGTGACTGGGGGTGAGTGTCTGAAAAGCTCCAGCGCTCCGTCCATCATCTCCTTCTGTTTGCTTTGTTCGCCCTAAGTTGACAGGGTATGCCCAGACATGGATCCCTTGCTCACTTTGCCACTGGATTCAAGCTAGACTGGCTGATGAGGGGTGTTACCCCAAAACCGGTCCCAGGCTGATTGTTTCCGGTTCAGGGAAGACCTGGCTTGGCAGTTCGGGCTGGACTGTTCCCATGAGGCACAGGAACAAGACTAATTTGCATATAGCTGGGTCTGAACTGAGGTGGTGAATTGAGCTAAAGAACGATGATGGTTTCAACCCAGATCTGTGACTGGGGGGGAGGACTGAAAAGTTTCAGTGCTCCGTCCATCATCTCCTTGTGTTTGCTTTGTTCGCCCTAAGTTGGCAGGGTATGCCCAGACGTTGTTCCCTTGCTCACTTTGCAATCGGTTTCAAGCTAGCCTGGCTGATGAGGGGTGTTACCCCGAAACCGGTCCCAGGATGATTGTTTCCGGTTCAGGGAAGACCTGGCTTGGCAGTTCGGGCTGGACTGTTCCCATGAGGCACAGGATCAAGACTAATTTGTATATAGCTGGGTCTGAACTGAGTTGGTGAAGTGAGCTAAAGAACGTTGATGGATTCAACCCAGATCTGTGACTGGGGGTGAGGACTGAAAAGTTTCAGCGCTCCGTCCATCATCTCCTTGTGTTTGCTATGTTCGCCCTAAGTTGGCAGGGTATGCCCAGACGTGGTTCCCTTGCTCACTTTGCAATCGGTTTCAAGCTAGCCTGGCTGATGAGGGGTGTTACCCCGAAACAGGTCCTAGGATGCTTGTTTCCGGTTCAGGGAAGACCTGGCTTGGCAGTTCGGGCTGGACTGTTCCCATGAAGCACAGGATCAAGAGTGATTTGCATATAACTGGGTCTGAACTGAGGTGGCGAAGTGAGCTAAAGAACGATGATGGATTCAACCCAGATCTGTGACTGGGGGTGAGTGTCTGAAAAGTTTCAGCGCTCTGTCCATTATCTCCTTGTGTTTGCTTTGTTTGCCCTAAGTTGGCTGGGTATGCCCAGACATGGGTTCCTTGCTCACTTTGCCACTGGATTCCAGCTAGCCTGGCTGATGAGGGGTGTTACCCCGAAACTGGTCCCAGGATGTTTGTTTCCGGTTCAGGGAAGACCTGGCTGGCAGTTCGGGCTGGACTGTTCCCATGAGGCACAGGATCAAGACTGATTTGCATATAGCTGGGTCTGAACTGAGGTGGCGAAGTGATCTAAAGAACGATGATGGATTCAACCCAGATTTGTGACTGGGGGTGAGTGTCTTAAAAGCTTCAGCGCTCCGTCCATCATCTCCTTCTGTTTGCTTTGTTCGCCCTAAGTTGACAGGGTATGCCCAGACATGGATCCCTTGCTAACTTTGCCACTGGATTCCAGCTAGCCTGGCTGATGAGGGGTGTTACCCCGAAACTGGTCCCAGGATGCTTGTTTCCGGTTCAGGGAAGACCTGGCTGGCAGTTCGGGCTGGACTGTTCCCATGAGGCACAGGATCAAGACTAATTTGCATATAGCTGGGTCTGAACTGAGGTGGTGAAGTGAGCTAAAGAACGATGATGGATTCAACCCAGATCTGTGACTGGGGGTGAGTGTCTGAAAAGTTTCAGCGCTCCATCCATCAACTCCTTGTGTTTGCTTTGTTCACCCTAAGTTGGCAGGGTATGCCCAGACGTGAGTCCCTTGCCCACTTTGCCACTGGATTCAAACTATCCTGGCTGATGAGGGGTGTTAAACCGAAACTGGTCCCAGGATGCTTGTTTCCGGTACAGGGAAGACCTGGCTGGCAGTTCGGGCTGGACTGTTCCCATGAGCCACAGGATCAAGACTGATTTGCATATAACTGGGTCTGAACTGAGGTGGCGAAGTGAGCTAAAGAACGATGATGGATTCAACCCATATTTGTGACTGGGGGTGAGTGTCTGAAAAGCTTCAGCGCTCCGTCCATCATCTCCTTCTGTTTGCTTTGTTCGCCCTAAGTTGACAGGGTATGCCCAGACATGGATCCCTTGCTCACTTTGCCACTGGATTCAAGCTAGACTGGCTGATGAGGGGTGTTACCCCGAAACCGGTCCCAGGATGATTGTTTCCGGTTCAGGGATTACCTGGCTTGGCAGTTCGGGCTGGACTGTTCCCATGAGGCACAGGATCAAGACTAATTTGCATATAGCTGGGTCTGAACTGAGGTGGTGAAGTGAGCTAAAGAACGATGATGGATTCAACCCAGATCTGTGACTGGGGGTAAGGACTGAAAAGTTTCAGCGCTCCGTCCATCATCTCCTTGTGTTTGCTTTGTTCGCCCTAAGTTGGCAGGGTATGCCCAGACGTGGTTCCCTTGCTCACTTTGCAATCGGTTTCAAGCTAGCCTGGCTGATGAGGGGTGTTACTCCGAAACCGGTCCCAGGATGATTGTTTCCGGTTCAGGGAAGACCTGGCTTGGCAGTTCGGGCTGGACTGTTCCCATGAGGCACAGGATCAAGACTAATTTGCATATAGCTGGGTCTGAACTGAGGTGGTGAAGTGAGCTAAAGAACGATGATGGATTCAACCCAGATCTGTGACTGGGGGTGAGGACTGAAAAGTTTCAGCACTCCGTCCATCATCTCCTTGTGTTTGCTTTGTTCGCCCTAAGTTGGCAGGGTATGCCCAGACGTGGTTCCCTTGCTCACTTTGCAATCGGTTTCAAGCTAGCCTGGCTGATGAGGGTGTTACCCCGAAACCGGTCCTAGGATGCTTGTTTCCGGTTCAGGGAAGACCTGGCTTGGCAGTTCGGGCTGGACTGTTCCCATGAGGCACAGGATCAAGAGTGATTTGCATATAACTGGGTCTGAACTGAGGTGGCGAAGTGAGCTAAAGAACGATGATGGATTCAACCCAGATCTGTGACTGGGGGTGAGTGTCTGAAAAGTTTCAGCGCTCCGTCCATTATCTCCTTGTGTTTGCTTTGTTCACCCTAAGTTGGCTGGGTATGCCCAGACATGGGTTCCTTGCTCACTTTGCCACTGGATTCCAGCTAGCCTGGCTGATGAGGGATGTTACCCCGAAACTGGTCCCAGGATGCTTGTTTCCGGTTCAGGGAAGACCTGGCTGGCAGTTCGGGCTGGACTGTTCCCATGAGGCACAGGATCAAGAGTGATTTGCATATAGCTGGGTCTGAACTGAGGTGGCGAAGTGAGCTAAAGAACGATGATGGATTCAACCCAGATTTGTGACTGGGGGTGAGTGTCTTAAAAGCTTCAGCGCTCCGTCCATCATCTCGTTCTGTTTGCTTTGTTCGCCCTAAGTTGACAGGGTATGCCCAGACATGGATCCCTTGCTAACTTTGCCACTGGATTCCAGCTAGCCTGGCTGATGAGGGGTGTTACCCGAAACTGGTCCCAGGATGCTTGTTTCCGGTTCAGGGAAGACCTGGCTGGCAGTTCGGGCTGGACTGTTCCCATGAGGCACAGGATCAAGACTAATTTGCATATAGCTGGGTCTGAACTGAGGTGGTGAAGTGAGCTAAAGAACGATGATGGATTCAACCCAGATCTGTGACTGGGGGTGAGTGTCTGAAAAGTTTCAGCGCTCCGTCCATCAACTCCTTGTGTTTGCTTTGTTCGCCCTACGTTGGCAGGGTATGCCCAGACGTGAGTCCCTTGCCCACTTTGCCACTGGATTCAAACTATCCTGGCTGATGAGGGGTGTTAACCCGAAACTGGTCCCAGGATGCTTGTTTCCGGTTCAGGGAAGACCTGGCTTTGCAGATCGGGCTGACTTTTCCCATGAGGCACAGGATCAAGACTGATTTGCATATAGCTGTGTCTGAACTGAGGTGGCGAAGTGAGCTAAAGAATGATGATGGATTCAACCCAGATCTGTGACTGGGGGTGAGGACTGAAAAGTTTCAGCGCTCCGTCCATCATCTCCTTGTGTTTGCTATGTTCGCCCTAAGTTGGCAGGGTATGCCCAGACGTGATTCCCTTGCTCACTTTGCAATCGGTTTCAAGCTAGCCTGGCTGATGAGGGGTGTTACCCCGAAACCGGTCCTAGGATGCTTGTTTCCGGTTCAGGGAAGACCTGGCTTGGCAGTTCGGGCTGGACTGTTCCCATGAGGCACAGGATCAAGAGTGATTTGCATATAACTGGGTCTGAACTGAGGTGGCGAAGTGAGCTAAAGAACGATGATGGATTCAACCCAGATCTGTGACTGGGGGTGAGTGTCTGAAAAGTTTCAGCGCTCCGTTCATTATCTCCTTGTGTTTGCTTTGTTCGCCCTAAGTTGGCTGGGTATGCCCAGACATGGGTTCCTTGCTCACTTTGCCACTGGATTCCAGCTAGCCTGGCTGATGAGGGGTGTTACCCCGAAACTGGTCCCAGGATGCTTGTTTCCGGTTCAGGGAAGACCTGGCTGGCAGTTCGGGCTGGACTGTTCCCCTGAGGCACAGGATCAAGACTAATTTGCATATAGCTGGGTCTGAACTGAGGTGGTGAAGTGAGCTAAAGAACGATGATGGATTCAACCCAGATCTGAGACTGGGGGTGAGTGTCTGAAAAGTTTCAGCACTCCGTCCATCAACTCCTTGTGTTTGCTTTGTTCGCCCTAAGTTGGCAGGGTATGCCCAGACGTGAGTCCCTTGCCCACTTTGCCACTGGATTCAAACTATCCTGGCTGATGAGGGGTGTTAACCCGAAACTGGTCCCAGGATGCTTGTTTCCGGTTCAGGGAAGACCTGGCTGGCAGTTCGGGCTGGACTGTTCCCATGAGCCACAGGATCAAGACTGATTTGCATATAAATGGGTCTGAACTGAGGTGGCGAAGTGAGCTAAAGAACGATGATGGATTCAACCCATATTTGTGACTGGGGGTGAGTGTCTGAAAAGCTTCAGCGCTCCTTCCATCATCTCCTTCTGTTTGCTTTGTTCGCCCTAAGTTGACAGGGTATGCCCAGACATGGATCCCTTGCTCACTTTGCCACTGGATTCAAGCTAGACTGGCTGATGAGGGGTGTTACCCCGAAACCGGTCCCAGGATGATTGTTTCCGGTTCAGGGATTACCTGGCTTGGCAGTTCGGGCTGGACTGTTCCCATGAGGCACAGGATCAAGACTAATTTGCATATAGCTGGGTCTGAACTGAGGTGGTGAAGTGAGCTAAAGAACGATGATGGATTCAACCCAGATCTGTGACTGGGGGTGAGGACTGAAAAGTTTCAGCGCTCCGTCCATCATCTCCTTGTGTTTGCTTTGTTCGCCCTAAGTTGGCAGGGTATGCCCAGACGTGGTTCCCTTGCTCACTTTGCAATCGGTTTCAAGCTAGCCTGGCTGATGAGGGGTGTTACCCCGAAACCGGTCCCAGGATGATTGTTTCCGGTTCAGGGAAGACCTGGCTTGGCAGTTCGGGCTGGACTGTTCCCATGAGGCACAGGATCAAGACTAATTTGCATATAGCTGGGTCTGAACTGAGGTGGTGAAGTGAGCTAAAGAACGATGATGTATTCAACCCAGATCTGTGACTGGGGGTGAGGACTGAAAAGTTTCAGCGCTCCGTTTATCATCTTGTGTTTGCTTTGTTCGCCCTAAGTTGGCAGGGTATGCCCAGATGTGGTTCCCTTGCTCACTTTGCAATCGGTTTCAAGCTAGCCTGGCTGATGAGGGTGTTACTCCGAAACCGGTCCCAGGATGATTGTTTCCGGTTCAGGGAAGACCTGGCTTGGCAGTTCGGGCTGGACTGTTCCCATGAGGCACAGGATCAAGACTAATTTGCATATAGCTGGGTCTGAACTGAGGTGGTGAAGTGAGCTAAAGAACGATGATGGATTCAACCCAGATCTGTGACTGGGGGTGAGGACTGAAAAGTTTCAGCACTCCGTCCATCATCTCCTTGTGTTTGCTTTGTTCGCCCTAAGTTGGCAGGGTATGCCCAGACGTGGTTCCCTTGCTCACTTTGCAATCGGTTTCAAGCTAGCCTGGCTGATGAGGGGTGTTACCCCGAAACCGGTCCTAGGATGCTTGTTTCCGGTTCAGGGAAGACCTGGCTTGGCAGTTCGGGCTGGACTGTTCCCATGAGGCACAGGATCAAGAGTGATTTGCATATAACTGGGTCTGAACTGAGGTGGCGAAGTGAGCTAAAGAACGATGATGGATTCAACCCAGATCTGTGACTGGGGGTGAGTGTCTGAAAAGTTTCAGCGCTCCGTCCATTATCTCCTTGTGTTTGCTTTGTTCACCCTAAGTTGGCTGGGTATGCCCAGACATGGGTTCCTTGCTCACTTTGCCACTGGATTCCAGCTAGCCTGGCTGATGAGGGATGTTACCCCGAAACTGGTCCCAGGATGCTTGTTTCCGGTTCAGGGAAGACCTGGCTGGCAGTTCGGGCTGGACTGTTCCCATGAGGCACAGGATCAAGAGTGATTTGCATATAGCTGGGTCTGAACTGAGGTGGCGAAGTGAGCTAAAGAACGATGATGGATTCAACCCAGATTTGTGACTGGGGGTGAGTGTCTTAAAAGCTTCAGCGCTCCGTCCATCATCTCGTTCTGTTTGCTTTGTTCGCCCTAAGTTGACAGGGTATGCCCAGACATGGATCCCTTGCTAACTTTGCCACTGGATTCCAGCTAGCCTGGCTGATGAGGGGTGTTACCCCGAAACTGGTCCCAGGATGCTTGTTTCCGGTTCAGGGAAGACCTGGCTGGCAGTTCGGGCTGGACTGTTCCCATGAGGCACAGGATCAAGACTAATTTGCATATAGCTGGGTCTGAACTGAGGTGGTGAAGTGAGCTAAAGAACGATGATGGATTCAACCCAGATCTGTGACTGGGGGTGAGTGTCTGAAAAGTTTCAGCGCTCCGTCCATCAACTCCTTGTGTTTGCTTTGTTCGCCCTACGTTGGCAGGGTATGCCCAGACGTGAGTCCCTTGCCCACTTTGCCACTGGATTCAAACTATCCTGGCTGATGAGGGGTGTTAACCCGAAACTGGTCCCAGGATGCTTGTTTCCGGTTCAGGGAAGACCTGGCTTTGCAGATCGGGCTGACTTTTCCCATGAGGCACAGGATCAAGACTGATTTGCATATAGCTGTGTCTGAACTGAGGTGGCGAAGTGAGCTAAAGAATGATGATGGATTCAACCCAGATCTGTGACTGGGGGTGAGGACTGAAAAGTTTCAGCGCTCCGTCCATCATCTCCTTGTGTTTGCTATGTTCGCCCTAAGTTGGCAGGGTATGCCCAGACGTGATTCCCTTGCTCACTTTGCAATCGGTTTCAAGCTAGCCTGGCTGATGAGGGGTGTTACCCGAAACCGGTCCTAGGATGCTTGTTTCCGGTTCAGGGAAGACCTGGCTTGGCAGTTCGGGCTGGACTGTTCCCATGAGGCACAGGATCAAGAGTGATTTGCATATAACTGGGTCTGAACTGAGGTGGCGAAGTGAGCTAAAGAACGATGATGGATTCAACCCAGATCTGTGACTGGGGGTGAGTGTCTGAAAAGTTTCAGCGCTCCGTTCATTATCTCCTTGTGTTTGCTTTGTTCGCCCTAAGTTGGCTGGGTATGCCCAGACATGGGTTCCTTGCTCACTTTGCCACTGGATTCCAGCTAGCCTGGCTGATGAGGGGTGTTACCCGAAACTGGTCCCAGGATGCTTGTTTCCGGTTCAGGGAAGACCTGGCTGGCAGTTCGGGCTGGACTGTTCCCCTGAGGCACAGGATCAAGACTAATTTGCATATAGCTGGGTCTGAACTGAGGTGGTGAAGTGAGCTAAAGAACGATGATGGATTCAACCCAGATCTGAGACTGGGGGTGAGTGTCTGAAAGTTTCAGCACTCCGTCCATCAACTCCTTGTGTTTGCTTTGTTCGCCCTAAGTTGGCAGGGTATGCCCAGACGTGAGTCCCTTGCCCACTTTGCCACTGGATTCAAACTATCCTGGCTGATGAGGGGTGTTAACCCGAAACTGGTCCCAGGATGCTTGTTTCCGGTTCAGGGAAGACCTGGCTGGCAGTTCGGGCTGGACTGTTCCCATGAGCCACAGGATCAAGACTGATTTGCATATAAATGGGTCTGAACTGAGGTGGCGAAGTGAGCTAAAGAACGATGATGGATTCAACCCATATTTGTGACTGGGGGTGAGTGTCTGAAAAGCTTCAGCGCTCCTTCCATCATCTCCTTCTGTTTGCTTTGTTCGCCCTAAGTTGACAGGGTATGCCCAGACATGGATCCCTTGCTCACTTTGCCACTGGATTCAAGCTAGACTGGCTGATGAGGGGTGTTACCCCGAAACCGGTCCCAGGATGATTGTTTCCGGTTCAGGGATTACCTGGCTTGGCAGTTCGGGCTGGACTGTTCCCATGAGGCACAGGATCAAGACTAATTTGCATATAGCTGGGTCTGAACTGAGGTGGTGAAGTGAGCTAAAGAACGATGATGGATTCAACCCAGATCTGTGACTGGGGGTGAGGACTGAAAAGTTTCAGCGCTCCGTCCATCATCTCCTTGTGTTTGCTTTGTTCGCCCTAAGTTGGCAGGGTATGCCCAGACGTGGTTCCCTTGCTCACTTTGCAATCGGTTTCAAGCTAGCCTGGCTGATGAGGGTGTTACCCGAAACCGGTCCCAGGATGATTGTTTCCGGTTCAGGGAAGACCTGGCTTGGCAGTTCGGGCTGGACTGTTCCCATGAGGCACAGGATCAAGACTAATTTGCATATAGCTGGGTCTGAACTGAGGTGGTGAAGTGAGCTAAAGAACGATGATGTATTCAACCCAGATCTGTGACTGGGGGTGAGGACTGAAAAGTTTCAGCGCTCCGTTTATCATCTTGTGTTTGCTTTGTTCGCCCTAAGTTGGCAGGGTATGCCCAGATGTGGTTCCCTTGCTCACTTTGCAATCGGTTTCAAGCTAGCCTGGCTGATGAGGGGTGTTACCCCGAAACCGGTCCTAGGATTCTTGTTTCCGGTTCAGGGAAGACCTTGCTTGGCAGTTCGGGCTGGACTGTTCCCATGAGGCACAGGATCAAGAGTGATTTGCATATAACTGGGTCTGAACAGAGGTGGCGAAGTGAGCTAAAGAACGATGATGGATTCAACCCAGATCTGTGACTGGGGGTGAGTGTCTGAAAAGTTTCAGCGCTCCGTCCATTATCTCCTTGTGTTTGCTTTGTTCACCCTAAGTTGGCTGGGTATGCCCAGACATGGGTTCCTTGCTCACTTTGCCACTGGATTCCAGCTAGCCTGGCTGATGAGGGATGTTACCCCGAAACTGGTCCCAGGATGCTTGTTTCCGGTTCAGGGAAGACCTGGCTGGCAGTTCGGGCTGGACTGTTCCCATGAGGCACAGGATCAAGACTGATTTGCATATAGCTGGGTCTGAACTGAGGTGGCGAAGTGAGCTAAAGAACGATGATGGATTCAACCCAGATTTGTGACTGGGTTTGAGTGTCTTAAAAGCTTCAGCGCTCCGTCCATCATCTCCTTCTGTTTGCTTTGTTCGCCCTAAGTTGACAGGGTATGCCCAGACATGGATCCCTTGCTAACTTTGCCACTGGATTCCAGCTAGCCTGGCTGATGAGGGGTGTTACCCCGAAACTGGTCCCAGGATGCTTGTTTACGGTTCAGGGAAGACCTGGCTGGCAGTTCGGGCTGGACTGTTCCCATGAGGCACAGGATCAAGACTAATTTACATATAGCTGGGTCTGAACTGAGGTGGTGAAGTGAGCTAAAGAACGATGATGGATTCAACCAAGATCTGTCACTGGGGGTGAGTGTCTGAAAAGTTTCAGCGCTCCGTCCATCAACTCCTTGTGTTTGCTTTGTTCGCCCTAAGTTGGCAGGGTATGCCCAGACGTGAGTCCCTTGCCCACTTTGCCACTGGATTCAAACTATCCTGGTTGATGAGGGGTGTTAACCCGAAACTGGTCCCAGGATGCTTGTTTCCGGTTCAGGGAAGACCTGGCTGGCAGTTCGGGCTGGACTGTTCCCATGAGCCACAGGATCAAGACTGATTTGCATATAACTGGGTCTGAACTGAGGTGGCGAAGTGAGCTAAAGAACGATGATGGATTCAACCCATATTTGTGACTGGGGGTGAGTGTCTGAAAAGCTTCAGCGCTCCGTCCATCATCTGCTTCTGTTTGCTTTGTTCGCCCTAAGTTGACAGGGTATGCCCAGACATGGATCCCTTGCTCACTTTGCCACTGGATTCAAGCTAGACTGGCTGATGAGGGGTGTTACCCCGAAACCGGTCCTAGGATGATTGTTTCCGGTTCAGGGATTACCTGGCTTGGCAGTTCGGGCTGGACTGTTCCCATGAGGCACAGGATCAAGACTAATTTGCATATAGCTGGGTCTGAACTGAGGTGGTGAAGTGAGCTAAAGAACGATGATGGATTCAACCCAGATCTGTGACTGGGGGTGAGGACTGAAAAGTTTCAGCGCTCCGTCCATCATCTCCTTGTGTTTGCTTTGTTCGCCCTAAGTTGGCTGGGTATGCCCAGACATGGGTTCCTTGCTCACTTTGCCACTGGATTCCAGCTAGCCTGGCTGATGAGGGATGTTACCCCGAAACTGGTCCCAGGATGCTTGTTTCCGGTTCAGGGAAGACCTGGCTGGCAGTTCGGGCTGGACTGTTCCCATGAGGCACAGGATCAAGACTGATTTGCATATAGCTGGGTCTGAACTGAGGTGGCGAAGTGAGCTAAAGAACGATGATGGATTCAACCCAGATTTGTGACTAGGTTTGAGTGTCTTAAAAGCTTCAGCGCTCCGTCCATCATCTCCTTCTGTTTGCTTTGTTCGCCCTAAGTTGACAGGGTATGCCCAGACATGGATCCCTTGCTAACTTTGCCACTGGATTCCAGCTAGCCTGGCTGATGAGGGGTGTTACCCCGAAACTGGTCCCAGGATGCTTGTTTCCGGTTCAGGGAAGACCTGGCTGGCAGTTCGGGCTGGACTGTTCCCATGAGGCACAGGATCAAGACTAATTTGCATATAGCTGGGTCTGAACTGAGGTGGTGAAGTGAGCTAAAGAACGATGATGGATTCAACCCAGATCTGTCACTGGGGTGAGTGTCTGAAAAGTTTCAGCGCTCCGTCCATCAACTCCTTGTGTTTGCTTTGTTCGCCCTAAGTTGGCAGGGTATGCCCAGACGTGAGTCCCTTGCCCACTTTGCCACTGGATTCAAACTATCCTGGCTGATGAGGGGTGTTAACCCGAAACTGGTCCCAGGATGCTTGTTTCCGGTTCAGGGAAGACCTGGCTTTGCAGATCGGGCTGACTTTTCCCATGAGGCACAGGATCAAGACTGATTTGCATATAGCTGTGTCTGAACTGAGGTGGCGAAGTGAGCTAAAGAATGATGATGGATTCAACCCAGATCTGTGACTGGGGGTGAGTGTCTGAAAAGTTTCAGCACTCCGTCCATCATCTCCTTGTGTTTGCTTTGTTTGCCCTAAGTTGGCAGGGTATGCCCAGACGTGGGTCCCTAGCTCACTTTGCCACTGGATTCAAGCTAGCCTGGCTGATGAGGGGTGTTACCCTGAAACCAGTCCCAGGTGGCTTGTTTCCGGTTCAGGGAAGACCTGGCTTGGCAGTTCGGGCTGGACTGTTCCCATGAGGCACAGGATCAAGACTGATTTGTATATAGCCGGGTCTGAACTGAGGTGGCGAAGTGAGCTAAAGAACGATGATGGATTCAACTCAGATCTGTGACTGGGGGCGAGTGTCTGAAAAGTTTCAGCGCTCCATCCATCATCTCCTTGTGTTTGCTTTGTTCGCCCTAAGTTGGCGGGTATGCCCAGACGTGGGTCCCTTGCTCACTTTGCCACTGGATTCAACCTAGCCTGGCTGATGAGGGGTGTTACCCCAAAACCATTCACAGGATTCTTGTTTCCGGTACAGGGAAGACCTGGCTTTGCAGTTCGGGCTGGACTGTTCCCATGATGCACAGGATCAAGACTGATTTGCATATAGCTGGGTCTGAACTGAGGTGGCAAAGTGAGCTAAAGAACAATGATGGATTCAACCCAGATTTGTGACTTGGGGTGAGTGTCTGAAAAGCTTCAGCGCTCCGTCCATCATCTCCTTGTGTTTGCTTTGTTCGCCCTAAGTTGACAGGGTATGACCAGACGTGGATCCCTTGCTCACTTTGCCACTGGATTCAAGCTAGCCTGGCTGATGAGTGGTGTTACCACAAAACCGGTCCCAGGATGATTGTTTCCAGTTCAGGGAAGACCTGGCTTGGCAGTTCGGGCTGGACTGTTCCCATGAGGCACAGGATCAAGACTGATTTGCATATAGCTGGGTCTGAACTGAGGTGGTGAAGTGAGCTAAAGAACAATGATGGATTCAACCCAGATCTGTGACTGGGGGTGATGACTGAAAAGTTTCAGCGACCCGTCCATCATCTCCTTGTGTTTGCTTTGTATATTTAGATGGACAGCCCTTAGGTAAGGGGGAGCCGTCTCACTTAGCATTAACAGCAGTCGAGATATCAACATCTATCCTCATTTTGGAATGACTAATCGCAACAACAGTAACAGTCACAACTGCAAATTTGGCCGCATCATCAGCCAGTGAATTCTCTACAACTTGTGCTCACACATGCTGATGACTCAATGTATGGTCCGACACTTCTATCCAAAACATTTTATGCTTCATTGTGTTGCCTTTAGAATCTTTGAATCCATTTTGACATAGTGCAAGAAGCAAAGCTTTCAGTTCAGCCAATTGTGCAGTGCAGTCCCCTAAGGGCTGAGTGTGAGCTTTTTGTGGTTGGAATTTGCCATCCAATATCACACCAACAACAGTGGCACACGCCGCTGAATATTGCTGTTTAGATCCTATAGCAGTCTGAGCTGAACCATCAGTATAAATATTATATTTATACTGTTCAAGAGGTAAAACTGTAGTGGCCATGGGATAGACATGGTCATATTGTACAAACTCCTGTGTCTGTAAAGACGGGTCAAAGACAAAGTCTACATCAACAGCTGTTAAGGATGTTGCTCACTGTATCCATCTAGAATGGGGGGCTTTAGCGTTAGGAATGCTAGCTTTTCTGACAGCCTCAAAGGATGGCATTTGAGTAACGACAATGATGTGTTTCCTTTGTGCAAGTGGACATTCTTTAAGAATAGCCATCTGCACTGCAGTCAGTATTTTTTCAGTGGATGCAAAACACATTTCCAGTGAGCAATATAAGTGCAATTTATATGCAATTGACACAGCCCCACCTTCGTTGAAGGTGATATAGGTAAATCCAATTGCACTTGCGATGACAAGGATGACCAGTTTAGTGGTATTTACACATGTAAGTAAGTGATGTGTTGCAATTAAGTCAAACTGTAAGGATTTGAATGTATCTGTATGTTCTGATGTCCAATGTGAACTCGAAAAATCAGGGTTAATTAATTCATAAAGTGATTTAATGCATTGTGCAATGTCATGAATGTAAGTTCTACCAAAATTAAGGAATCCTGTCAAGGACTGTAGTTTCTTCAAAGTATTTGGAGGTTGCAATTGTGCACACTTCTCCAAAAAGTGAGGCACAAGACTCTTCCCCTCATGTGTAAGTTAATATCCCAAGAAACGAACACTTAGAAATGCTATATGAGATTTCATTCAACGTTGAACTTATAGCCATATGCAGGGAATCCTAAAATGTATGCAATCCACTCTGGCCAAGTATGAGTTTAACTCATTTTCCATAAGGTAAATGTCATCTATATAAGACAATGCGTCAGGGTCAATATCATATAGAATTGACACTATGCATGCGGCAAAAAGTCCTGGGCTGTTTTTATAGCCCATGGCTAGTCATGCAAAGCAATGTTTAAAGTCAAGCACCGAGAAGGCTGTCAAATCCCTGCTTTCAGGCGCTAGTTTTTGGCTGAAAAAAACATTGGAAATATCCAAGGCTGTTTTGAATTTTTACGAACTATATTATTAATGAGTGCCGTACTGTGGGGTATTTTGTATTGCAAAAGTGCGTGCATGACTTTTTAATTGTATGTAGTCTAAGACTATGTGATATGAATGTTCCAGTTTTAACACAGGAAAAAGGGGATTATTCATCTGAGAGACACAGGGTTCAATTACTCGTGGTACTCCAATTGGGGGAGTGTTTATCTAAGAGGTGCTTTAGCATCTCGTTTAATGGCGTATTGTGGTTGCACTTACAGGAGAGTGCTTATCCCAGCCAATATGATTGTGATATAAAGCCCAGGCTTGGGTAAGAGCCTATTCTGCTACATAGGCGTGTTTGACTTCTTCAGCGACAGGGTAGAAAATGAAGGAATTATCCCATCCTCACCTTATGGGGATGTTTGGACAAATAGTAGGGGCGAATCGACCTCCGCTAAGAGGATGGCGAAAGACAAAGTTAAACTCTCCCAAAAAAGTACGCAAATGGTGAGCTGTATGTGTCCCTCAATTTGTATATCTCAATCATATAATCTATCTGGAGGGTCTACGCGACTATCTGGAGTTTCAACTGTAACAAAGTTATCAGTTGCTCTCACTGCCAGCAACTCCTAGAGATTCCAGCCTACCATAGTAATTTCTGCTGCGCTGTCGAGGAGAGTCATTGCCAAACTCCTGTTCAGGAGGAGGGTTCTTAGTGTTTGTGGCATATTTGCAGTTATAGCCACAACCATCTTTTTCTGAAAGTTGGGTTTAAATGGAGGAGATTTTTCTTCCTTTTTTATTTTCTCATCACACGGGCATTGTGAGTCCCTTTTCGTTTCACGTACTCTTCCTGTCTGCGATCAGATCGCCCTCCTCTCTCATACTGCTTGACAGATGAGTCCTGAAAGGAACGAGGAGAACGTGTATCAGAAATCTGATACCTGTCTGTAGCCTTGATTTGTGTGTGATCAACCAAATTATAGCGCCTCTCAGAGGGCTCCAGGGGTGAAGAAACTCCTCGAGGTTTTCTTTCTGTTTCTGTTTAGATTTGTCCCATGGTTTTCTAACAAACTCAGGGTTCTGCTTCGCTATCTTGTTGGAACTATGTTTGTCAACTGGTGGTTTAGTAAGTCTAGTTACCAAATTATTGCGTCCTGAAGTATAGTCATCAGCAATAATTATAGGCAGCTCATGTTCCTAGTCGGCTTGTGCGACCGCTGTGAGTGACTGCCTTATAGCCAGAGAAGCAGCTTCACCTTTAATGTTAGAAAGAATCATTGCAGACACTACTGGAATATTTCGTTTAATCCCCAAATCTAGGGCAGCAGCTGCCCGTGTTCATTCTGTATTTGTTTTAACACCTCCGGCAAGACTGACATAGACGGAGTACCATGACTTCTGGTATGGACTACTGCAAATACCGAACCCCAAGTGTTATAGTCACCTATAGTGGGAACCATTCCATGGAGTAAGCACATATTCAATATTCTGTGCTTGAGTTGTGGTAAAGGAAAACACAGCTTCAATTTGGTCAATTTTTTGGGCGATCCAAAATGGAATTTCCTCACGATTAGTGGGAATTTTGCTTATAACTAAATGAACAATTACAAGACTTATGGTTGGCCCTGCAGGCAACTGGGCTTGCCCTGGCAGACCAGGCCATGCTGGGACAGCCAACAAGATGCACAAAGCATATTGGGTTAACCGTATATACAATCTCACTAGACTAGTGCATAATTGTTGTAGCTCTTGAGCAGTGAGATTCGCTATAGTAGGGGATGGTGTGTAATCAGCTAATGCTGGCCAGGTCGCCCCAACAATACTAAGGGGGCTCATGCCTACTGGTGCAAGTACATGTGGAAGGGCGCCGCAGAACCAAGTTTGATGTTACCAATGTGAAAGTGGTATTTCTATGAGCACATATGCTCTGTGTTGTGCTGGTAGTGCAACAACTGTGTATTCATGGAATGTGTTGGTTTGAGCATCCACATCCGGAAAATTGACCCAAGAATAAAAGACTTCAAAGCAATATCCATTGTGTGCTTCAACCACGAAAATAAAATCACCACCTGCATTTGTAAGTCGATGATAGGTTACATGCGCATGGACAGCAGGTCTGCAGTAAACTGCAATGGCAATGAGGGCTGGCGCAGCCATGAATAGAGTGTAAATTGAAAGAAAGTGGCAACACAAAACTGGGTTATCTTTTTAAACTTTCAGGCTTGAAAAACCAACAGAATTAGGTGTGTCCTAAAATACTATGGAGGATTAATGGAGAAAAATCCACAACACCACGGACATCTCAGGTGGTAGGTATAAGGGGAATTATGGACACGCACAAGCACTACTCATAAGACCTGTGTAATAAGTGCCAGACCATTACTGGTAGCGGCATTTTGCAGGGATTCTGTTTTGAAACAGAACAATGCCTGAGATCGCAGGACATCAGAATGTAGGGACTGAGTTACCATACCACATCAGTACCTATGGTCCCAAATCTGACAAACTCATTGTGCCTTACCTGCCCTCCTAACCTTCCCAGAGTAAGAAGTAAATTGGCAACCCAGAACACAACTCTCAGATCGTCACCTTTCGTTTTCTCACTCATGCATGTCCATAATAAACAAAAGAAAGACGCAAGGCAAGTTTACAATATTTATTGAAACTATTGTGCTCTATCATGAAGCAACTGTGCTGCAATTAGGAAACATATCCAACTGAGCAAAGTAATCAGCATTATGAGCAAACTGTATGTAATGAAAAGCCCTACCATGGTGAATGATATATCTGCCTAAGCCTATCCTCTGTACGTGAGCACAGGGATATATCAAAGATCTCTAGCATTAGAACCGAACCCTATAAATGGAATTTGCAGTTAGGCGGTCTGCATCTCGGATTGAACCAGGCTGGTGCGCCCGTTCCAGGACCTTTCCCTTTGTTGGAAATCCTCCTCTCTGTTTTCAAAAAGGCAAGTCTTCATTTATATGATAAGTGCCATGTTGGAAAACAGCAGCTGTACCCCTGTGTTGTGTCTAAATGTTAGAATATGTTGCTGACCGATCACAGAAGCACAGGGCATGATGTCGTTTGACCTTGTACAAAATGTTCAGACTGAATCCCAGGAAGAAGTACTGAATAATAAAAACATGTGGAGCGTATTTCTGAAATTATGTTGTGGCACAAAATCAAAAACAAACTTGTTATGTGTAACGGTGCAAAGCAGGCTACAATGTGCTGTTAGGCTAAAATAAGAGAGAACCAAGTGGGCCCTAAAGGGATCTTAATACCAGAACTATTGCATTACTTATTTATTTATTTATTTCTATAGCACCAGAATCGGCCCTCGAAGGGGTATCTCTGCGCTGCGGATAGGCAGCAGAAAAACTGAGGAACTGGCACAAGATCAGAGACAGAAAAGAAAGGTCTTAAGGTGCTTCCGGAATTGGAGGTGGTCAAGGCATGTCTCAAGTACAAGGGGAGTTGGTTCCAGTAAAGAGGACCAAGGTGGGAGAAAGCCTTTCCACCCCATCTGGCCCTCCTAACTCGGGAACCACGAGGAGGGATTTGGTTTCAGAGCGGAGGGATCTAGATGGTGTATACGGCGTGCATTTGTCGGCCAGATAGGCGGGGCCTAGATTGTTTAAAGCTTTGTGGACCGTGCAGCAAACTTTAAACTTGATCCTCACACATACTGGGAGCCAGTGTAGCTGATGGAGGAGAGGGCGAGAGGCAGTCCGGGGAGGGGCATTTAAGACCAGTCGCGCCGCAGTGTTCTGGACTACCTGCAATCTGCGGAGCGAGGACTCATTGGCCGAGGCCATTGCAGTAGTCCAGACGGCTCAGTATTAGTGCCTGCGTCAGAGTCTTCCGAGTGGAATCGGGAAGCAGGGGAAATACTCGGCGTAATAGGCCCAACATATGGAAACAAGACCCGGCTGTCTGAGCAGCGTGCTCTTTCAGCGTGAGGCCCTGGTCTAGGCGGATGCCTAGGTTCTTGACAGTGGACTTGGGAGCAGGGGGGTACCTAGGTCCATCGGCCACCAGTCAGGGGTCCATAGTAGGGGGGCGTCTCCGAAGAGCATGACTTCGGACTTCCCCACGTTGAATTGAAGGAAGTTACATCTCATCCAATTGGAGCTGGCCTTCATTCCAGAAGAGAAGGCCGATTGCACAGAGGAGGTGAATTTATTGAAGGGAAATAGCAGCTGAGTATCGTCGGCGTAAGAGATGGGAATGAAACCGTAGGTTCTAAGGAGATTGGCCAAGGGAGCCACATAGATATTAAACAAGGTAGGGCTCAGACACGAGCCCTGGGGAACTCCCTTGGTCAATTTCATAGACGCGGAGCGATAAGGGCCAAGATTAATGGTCTGAGTCCTGGAGGAGAGAAAGCTCGTCATCCACCGGAAGGCAGAATCTCTTAGTCCAATCTCTTCCAGTCTCCTGAGCAATATCTCATGTGAGACCGTGTCGAACGCGGCAGAAAGGTCCAACAGCACCAGAATCGTCGATTGGCCCCTGTCTAGGTTCATCCTGATGTTATCTGTGACCGCTAGCAGGGCTGATTCGGTGCTGTATTTGGGCCTGAAGCCTGACTGGGAAGGGTCTAGACTGCCAGTGAGTTTGACATGGTTGGACAGATGTTTGTTAATTTGTTTCTCTAGTAATTTGCTCAGGAGAGGGAGAAGCGAGATAGGACGGAGATTGGAGTGATCAGTCATGGGGGCCTTGGAGTTCTTGCGAATAGGCATAACCTGTGCTGCTTTCCATTCCAGAGGGACGTGACCCTCTCTCAGCGAAAGATTGAGGAGAAACTCTATGTATGGAGATATTTGATGGGACAAGGAGGCTGCGACTTTGGCCGGAATGATATCTAAGGGTGAGCCTGATTTTACAATACGTAACATCGTTTCAACATCTCCCGAGGTCACAGGGGGGAAACTCTCTAATAGCTGAATGTTTAACTGTTCTGGCAAGTCATGAGTCAAGGCGACCGGAGGCTGGCTCCCTGATGAAACGATTTTATCGTATATCAGCTCTACTTTCTGGGAGAAATGGTGTGCAATGTCATTGCAAAGGGATTGTGAGGGGGCCTCTAAATTATCACATGCCGAGGGGTTAATAAAAGACTGGGGAATACGGTAGAGGGTTTTGGGAGCGTTTCCAGCCTGTGCTAGTTGAGACGCGATATGCGCTTTCCTAGCGGTCTTAATGTTTTTATGGTAGTCGGAGAGAGTGGCCTTAAACTATCTTTATCCCTCTCATCAAGGGTGCGGCGCCAGCGTCTTTCAAGTTTTCTTGTTTTTGAGTGCGAAGCTGAGGGGAAAACCAAACAGTCTGAGGGCGTTTTGAGGAGTTGGAGAAAGATTTCAGTGGCGCGTGCTGGTCTATGGCGCAAGTGATAGCAGAATTGTATTTGGCAAGAGCATCCTCTATATTGACAGGTGCGGAGCCCCAGGGTGCCAGGAAGGCGGCCTGGAAGTGTTCCGGGGTGATTTTCTTCCATTGTCTATGGGCAGAGTAGGTGGCAGGGGTGGGGCCACTCCTCTCCCTAGGGCCCGGGATAAAAAATTCAATAGATGCATGGTTTGACCATGTCAGCGGCTGAGGGGGTTCAAATAAAATGCATGGTGAGTTAGAAAAAATTATGTCCAGTGTGTGACCTGCTGTGTGGGTGGGGCCTTCGTTGCGCTTAAGTAAGCCCAGAAGAGCAAGGTCTGCCATGAGTGTTATTGCATCGGTATTAGAGCTACTTTCACTGTGGACGTTAAAGTCTCCCAACAATAAGAAGTTGTTGGTCGAAATCACATGGGGGGCTATAGGTTCGGTAAGTTGGACTGAGAATTCAGCTAAGGGGCCTGGGGGCCGGTAGACTAGGGCCCCCTTCCAGCTGAATTGTGACAAGAGGTCCAACCGAAAGATTATGATTTCAATATTAGCGTTGCAGCGCTGCTCTAATGAAGTAACTTTGATGCTGTCCTTATGTATTATTGCTAGTCCACCTCCCACCTTCGACTGTCTGTCCATTCTTATGATTCTGTCCCCCTCAGGCATAGCTAGTGTAATTATATAACAAAAAGAGATCCACCTCAAAGGGGTTGTTACAAGGAGATGTGTTTCAAATCATGGTAGGAAACACACAATGTTTGCTAAAATACCCCTCACACACCAAAAGGGCCCTTGGTGTCATGCTTCATCATGGGGGTCTTCCCGCCCCGCTGCGGGACGGGCGTGCTACGACCAGCGACTACGTGGGAGCACTGATATTTGAAGTGCTATGTGTGGTGTAGAGGTAGTGAGTGGAAGGGTCGGGGGTGAATGCGAAAAAGTGAGTTAAAAAGAACCTGGCCCCATGTACTAAGCAAATTTTAATAGGTCATAGAGGCTGGTACTATTAAAAAGGTGGTTCGGAGATGTCCTGCGTATAATGTGCGGATACTCCTGGTTGTGTCAACATGTTTCGAAGCAACAAGGCTTCTTCATCAGGACTGGAATGATCCCTTCTGTACTCACTATATTGCTATCAATAGATATGTGTTTACAAGCTAAAAAGGGCAAAATGCACTATACAGTACCCACAATACATAGTGTGAGCTCACACAGTATTTCTGAAATGTAAGCCTGAAAAAGAGAGAGCACAGTTAATTCACACAGGTGCGCCTCCCAATACGCAAACACGATTATCCTGAAAATACAAAGTTACAAAAGTGACTGTGGTGTCCTTAGCCTTAGTTTGTAATTTTAACCAAGTGCCGTGACCTGTTAGGATAAAAGGGACAAAGAACAAGACACACACACAAAAACATAAAACACACTCTCTATATACAGGGTTCAGAGTCACTGTGAATAATGGTTCAAAGTACGTTTATCCAGTAAAGATACATACTAGAGACAGCAGGAGATAATGCTCCATGAGCCTTTAAACGGTTGGGAAGGGTGTTGCCACGTCTGCTATTTGAAGAAAGGAGAATAAATGGGGGGAAAAAAAGGGGGGAAAGAAAAGAAAAACTGTTTGTTCACAGGAGATAAAGTATCGCAAACGCCGGGTAAGCGTATCATTTTGGACAATACCAGCGTTACTGGTTCCCCGACGGCTATGCCGTACTCACGTAAAGGTCAACAGCTCCTCGCTTCCGATAACGCCATCCCGCGGCTCCGTTGTGTGAGTGAGACCGCGGGAAAGGCTCTATTTAAGTGGCAGTCAATTAGTGTACAACAGGGTGCACCTGTGCCTAAGTAGAAGCTGGCAGCTAGGGAAATCTCCCAGACTAGAGCGCTAAAGAGTTCTTAAGCGGAAGTGACTCTAGCGCTAGTACGCTAACCCACTGGGGTTGAGATGCAACCGGAAATGGTTGTAAAAAGAGCCGGACATCATGTGTGTACAGTAGAGCGAGTGATCTCAGATTTCATTTAAACAGACAGAATCCTAAACAGACAGGGTGGCGTGGATAGTTCCTGGGATATGAGCGAAAATACGTGCAAACAATATATATATATATATATATATTCTCGATAGGAATTCAGCCTCTAAGCATAGAAAACAATAATCATGAAAAACAATAAACCCAAGACTTGACAACAGAATGCACCCGATGCGAGTCGAGGGTAATGTAATAATTAGATGTCCCGATGGTTGAAGAGTAAAAACAGGACTCGTCGGGTAAACAAGATCCCGATATTAGAGTGCTGCCTGTACTTACTCAAGTGCATGCATAGGTGTGCCTGTTCGTGAGACACACCGAACTACTACATGAAAAAGAGGTACTTGATAAATAATCCCCAGATTTAGCAGTAGATTGCACTGAAGGCGGTAAGGGGAGAGTTTTATAAAGAGATGAAGAGACACACGATGGTGGAAAATAATTATCAAAAGGATGATGGAAGCGATATGGTTTATACTGAATTTCCAACGTCAGATACGTGATGACCGCATGATATGTTGATTGATCCATACCATTATCCTGGTGGAGATCTACGGTCTAGTCAGTTGAGCCCAGGGAATATCATCGTTCAGACCAGTTAGATGGGTGCCCAGACGAAACACCCAACGTTGTTCCTTTTCCAGCAAATAGCTCTCGTTGTGGAGTTGTTCAATCACAGTCCATTTCAGATCAACCACGCTGTGTGGCATAGTGAGATAGTGATTTGCCATCTTCGTGGTGCTTTTTTTGCAGCGCACATTGCTCTTGTGTTCGCCAATGCGGATCTTGATTGGTCTAGAAGTCATGCCGATGTATTCTTTTCTGCACGGACAAGTGATCATATATATCACATTCCTGCTATTGCAATTTGTAAAGCCTCTTTGTTCCCAGACTGAGCCATTCATGAAGGTAATGTTTTTACTTTTCTTAGTAAGATAGCACGTGCTACAATTCCCACACGGGTAATGACCATGTAGTGGTTGGAGAGTAGTGCTAGCCAGACTCCTCTCGAATCTAACCCTTGGTCTGGTATGGACCAAAATGTCCTTCAAGTTCCTACCCCTCTTATGGGAGAACATAGGTTTGGGAAAATTGAGATTTCCACAGTTGAGAATTCTCCAGTGTTTATTTACTAGTTTTGACACTTCATTTGAGTGAGTGTTAAAGGTGGTAACGCATATAGGTCTGGTTTCCTGTTCCTTGGGAGCGTGGTTTTCTAGCAGAGCTCCTCTGTTGTTATTCCTAGCCCGCTTGTAACCTTTCTTTACAATCCGTTCTGGATAATTGCGTTTCAGTAGTTTGTTTTCCAAGTCGGAGGCTTGTTTCCTGAAATCCTTGAGTCTCGAACAGTTCCTCCGGAGGCGGAGGAACTGTCCATAGGGAGGTTGTCCCGAAGATGCCTGGGGTGGAAACTGTTGTATAATAATAGGCAATTTTTAGCTGTTGGTTTGAAATGGGTGGTAGTCTTGAGCTTACCCTGGTCAGGATAGATGTTCAAGTCAAGGAACACCAAGTTTTTGTTGGAAAACGTGTGGGTGAACTTCAAGAATGTGTTCTGTTCATTAAGCCATACCATAAAAGCTCCAATAGATTCCGCGTCACCTCTCCATATAACAAGAATATCGTCAATGTACCGTTTCCAGACAATGATGTTGTTTTCGAAAGGGTTGTGATGATGTAGTATCTTGTTAGTTTCTAAATGGTGAACATACAGACCAGCCAGACTGGGGGCGAAGGTGCTCCCCATGCTGGTCCCGTGTTTCTGTAGGTAATGTACCCCCTCGTACAAAAAGAAGTTGTTTTTAAGGGCCAGTGAGATACATTCCATAACTACGTTACGGGGTGTATGGTAATCCCATGCTGTATTGAACAGTACTTCCTCTATGATGTCTAGTGTTTCGTCATGGGGTAAGCTAGTATATAGGCTTTCGACATCGAGTCCCAAGAGGTGGTGTTGTGTTGGATCGAAAGGGAGGTCCTCGATAAGTTGTAGTACCGCCTTGGTGTCTTTTAAATAGGTATGGGTTCTCTGAACTAAAGGCCGTAGGAATGCGTCAGCAAACTTGGAAAGGGGTTCCAGTATGGAGCCAATACCAGATACAATTGGACGGCCGGGGGGGTATGCCACATCCTTATGGATCTTTGGGATGGTGTAGAAATAGGGTGTCTTAGGTGATTTTTGTATGAGAAATTCTGCCTCCTTTTTCGACACCCAATCGTGAGCTATGGCTTCCTCCACCATCACCATAATCTGTATCCGCGTCTCTTCTGTTGGATCATTGCGGAGGATTTCGTAGTTTCTGCGGTCTAGTTTCTGCGGTCTTCGAGGAGTTTTGTACATTCGATGTCATAATTGTGTTTCGTTTGAATAACAATGGCACCTCCCTTATCCGCTTATCACCTAAGACACCCTATTTCTACACCATCCCAAAGATCCATAAGGATGTGGCATACCCCCCCGGCCGTCCAATTGTATCTGGTATTGGCTCCATACTGGAACCCCTTTCCAAGTTTGCTGACGCATTCCTACGGCCTTTAGTTCAGAGAACCCATACCTATTTAAAAGACACCAAGGCGGTACTACAACTTATCGAGGACCTCCCTTTCGATCCAACACAACACCACCTCTTGGGACTCGATGTCGAAAGCCTATATACTAGCTTACCCCATGACGAAACACTAGACATCATAGAGGAAGTACTGTTCAATACAGCATGGGATTACCATACACCCCGTAACGTGGTTATGGAATGTATCTCACTGGCCCTTAAAAACAACTTCTTTTGTACGAGGGGGTACATTACCTACAGAAACACGGGACCAGCATGGGGAGCACCTTCGCCCCCAGTCTGGCTGGTCTGTATGTTCACCATTTAGAAACTAACAAGATACTACATCATCACAACCCTTTCGAAAACAACATCATTGTCTGGAAACGGTACATTGACGATATTCTTGTTATATGGAGAGGTGACGCGGAATCTATTGGAGCTTTTATGGTATGGCTTAATGAACAGAACACATTCTTGAAGTTCACCCACACGTTTTCCAACAAAAACTTGGTGTTCCTTGACTTGAACATCTATCCTGACCAGGGTAAGCTCAAGACTACCACCCATTTCAAACCAACAGCTAAAAATTGCCTATTATTATACAACAGTTTCCACCCCAGGCATCTTAGGGACAACCTCCCCTATGGACAGTTCCTCCGCCTCCGGAGGAACTGTTCGGAACTCAAGGATTTCAGGAAACAAGCCTCCGACTTGGAAAACAAACTACTGAAACGCAATTATCCAGAACGGATTGTAAAGAAAGGTTACAAGCGGGCTCGGAATAACAACAGAGAAGCTCTGCTAGAAAACCACGCTCCCAAGGAACAGGAAACCAGACCTATATGCGTTACCACCTTTAACACTCACTAAAATGAAGTGTCAAAACTAGTAAATAAACACTGGAGAATTCTCAACTGTGGAAATCTCAATTTTCCCAAACCTATGTTCTCCCATAAGAGGGGTAGGAACTTGAAAGACATTTTGGTCCATACCAGACCAAGGGTTAGATTCGAGAGGAGTCTGGCTAGCACTACTCTCCAACCACTACATGGTCATTACCCGTGTGGGAATTGTAGCACGTGCCATCTTACTAAGAAAAGTAAAAACATTACCTTCATGAATGGCTCAGTCTGGGAACAAAGAGGCTTTACAAATTGCAATAGCAGGAACGTGATATATATGATCACTTGTCCGTGCAGAAAAGAATACATCGGCATGACTTCTAGACCAATCAAGATCCGCATTGGCGAACACAAGAGCAATGTGCGCTGCAAAAAAAGCACCACGAAGATGGCAAATCACTATCTCACTATGCCACACAGCGTGGTTGATCTGAAATGGACTGTGATTGAACAACTCCACAACGAGAGCTATTTGCTGGAAAAGGAGCAACATTGGGTGTTTCGTCTGGGCACCCATCTAACTGGTCTGAACGATGATATTCCCTGGGCTCAACTGACTAGACCGTAGCTCTCCACCAGGATAATGGTATGGATCAATCAACATATCATGCGGTCATCACGTATCTGACGTTGGAAATTCAGTATAAACCACATCGCTTCCATCATCCTTTTGATAATTATTTTCCACCATCGTGTGTCTCTTCATCTCTTTATAAAACTCTCCCCTTACCGCCTTCAGTGCAATCTACTGCTAAATATGGGGATTATTTATCAAGTACCTCTTTTTCATGTAGTAGTTCGGTGTGTCTCACGAACAGGCACACCTATGCATGCACTTGAGTAAGTACAGGCAGCACTCTAATATCGGGATCTTGTTTACCCGACGAGTCCTGTTTTTACTCTTCAACCATCGGGACATCTAATTATTACATTACCCTCGACTCGCATCGGGTGCATTATGTTGTCAAGTCTTGGGTTTATTGTTTTTCATGATTATTGTTTTTCATGCTTAGAGGCTGAATTCCTATCGAGAATATATATATATATATATATATATTGTTTGCACGTATTTTCGCTCATATCCCAGGAACTATCCACCCCACCCTGTCTGTTTAGGATTCTGTCTGTTTAAATGAAATCTGAGATCACTCGCTCTACTGTACACACATGATGTCCGGCTCTTTTTACAACCATTTCCGGTTGCATCTCAACCCCAGTGGGTTAGCGTACTAGCGCTAGAGTCACTTCCGCTTAAGAACTCTTTAGCGCTCTAGTCTGGGAGATTTCCCTAGCTGCCAGCTTCTACTTAGGCACAGGTGCACCCTGTTGTACACTAATTGACTGCCACTTAAATAGAGCCTTTCCCGCGGTCTCACTCACACAACGGAGCCGCGGGATGGCGTTATCGGAAGCGAGGAGCTGTTGACCTTTACGTGAGTACGGCATAGCCGTCGGGGAACCAGTAACGCTGGTATTGTCCAAAATGATATGCTTACCCGGCGTTTGCGATACTTTATCTCCTGTGAACAAACAGTTTTTCTTTTCTTTCCCCCCTTTTTTTCCCCCCATTTATTCTCCTTTCTTCAAATAGCAGACGTGGCAACACCCTTCCCAACCGTTTAAAGGCTCATGGAGCATTATCTCCTGCTGTCTCTAGTATTTATCTTTACTGGATAAACATACTTTGAACCATTATTCACAGTGACTCTGAACCCTGTATATAGAGAGTGTGTTTTATGTTTTTTGTGTGTGTGTCTTGTTCTTTGTCACTTTTATCCTAACAGGTCACGGCACTTGGTTAAAATTACAAACTAAGGCTAAGGACACCACAGTCACTTTTGTAACTTTGTATTTTCAGGATAATCGTGTTTGCGTATTGGGAGGCGCACCTGTGTAAATTAACTGTGCTCTCTCTTTTTCAGGCTTACATTTCAGAAATACTGAGTGAGCTCACACTATGTATTGTGGGTACTGTATAGTGCATTTTGCCCTTTTTAGCTTGTAAACACATATCTATTGATAGCAATATAGTGAGTACAGAAGGGATCATTCCAGTCCTGATGAAGAAGCCTTGTTGCTTCGAAACATGTTGACACAACCAGGAGTATCCGCACATTATACGCAGGACATCTCCGAACCACCTTTTAATAGTACCAGCCTCTATGACCTATTAAAATTTCCTTAGTACATGGGGCCAGGTTCTTTTAACTCACTTTTTCGCATTCACCCCCGACCCTTCCACTCACTACCTCTACACCACACATAGCACTTCAAATATCAGTGCTCCCACATAGTCGCTGGTCGTAGCACGCCCGTCCCGCAGCGGGGCGGGAAGACCCCATGATGAAGCATGACACCAAGGGCCCTTTTGGTGTGTGAGGGGTATTTTAGCAAACATTGTGTGTTTCCTACCATGATTTGAAACACATCTCCTTGTAACAACCCCTTTGAGGTGGATCTCTTTTGTTATATATGTTTATCTGAGGAGGACGTATCCACCTCCAGCACCCTTGAGGTGCACCTCTTCACTCCCTACCTTGTTTTTGTAGCATAGCTAGTGTAATGGCAGGAGAAGAATAGGGCTTAAGCCATGTTTCAGTCAAGAAGCCGAAGTCAGGCTGTACGGAAGAGATAAGGTCCCATATTTCGATGGAGTGCTTGGGCAAGGATCTAACATTACAGAGCATACTTTTCCATCCTGGCTTGGTAACAGGGGGGGGATTTCCCGTGTCACTGGTAGAAGAGGTAGTAATTTGAGGGAGTGGGGGATATACATTGGGGTAAGAATAGCACGGTTCACCATAGGTGGGGGCTGCCTCCATGTAAGTGCCTTGATATTGGCATGTTCGGCAGGAGACAGGGCCCTCTAAAATTGGCCAAGTCCCAGGCCGACATGGCGGTTGGGGATCAGTTCTTATATCTAGCAGCTCTTTGCTGAAATAGGATCGGAGGCGATTCAGGCCCGGGTCGGGTGTAGATCGACCGGGGTCCCTGGCTCCAACAAGCCAAACATTCTATTTCGCTAGGAGGATAATGCCTCATCCATATGTCACGTAACATGCTGCAAACACAATCTCCATCTCATTTTCCCCTACATTTGCTTTAACAAAATACCTGTCCCACTTGTACTTGCATTTGCCACTTTTAAGGGCTTATCTTAATGTTATACTTCTTGAAAGGGTGTGGTTTAAGATACATAAGGGGGCATTATCTGAAGATATAAACATTGGCTCAGGCACTATATTTATATTCTTAATAAAAGTGTTGGAGACTTCCCATACCTAATTATAGGAAAAATGGAAAGAAGACACTTTGCATCGGAGGTGGAAGACCTAGTATCATCTCCCACAGCATCAAACAACATATCATTAGAATCCCCGTTAGTTTCTAAGAGCAACCAAATAGAAGAAATTAATTTAAGAGTTCTTAGACTGACCATCTTCCTCTATGTAGATAACATGCTTCTTCACATTAGTGATCCAGATCAGATGTTGTTGATGGAAGGGAATGGGGTTCTGGAATACAAACAATTTCTGATTGTGGAGTGTGTTTAGGAATATCAGACACATTTCTACTGATTTCATTATCAAACTGGAGCACTATAAACTCTCTAAAGTGAATTTAGCATTTAGAACGAAATATTGGCAAGTAAATGGACATGCATTACAGGACAAGGTTTGATGGGAAATGCCTGAAATATGAAATCACATATCCCATAGAGTATTCACTATGTACCGGTGAGAATTCAGGTTATCAAGATGCTGATTGAATTTATGCTGTTATGCTATTGCAAGCTTTGAATAGTTTCACTGTAATTCCTACTCTGTTTTTCTCTGGTATGGTAGTTATATGCTTAAAATGAGTTGGGCTGCAATCGAAAGATTTAGAATTTGGTTGGAAACATAGGGCCTAATGAACAAAATACTTTTTGCGACTAGTGTGGAATTTTGAAAAATGGCCTGTGTACTAAGAGGTCAGATCACAAAATCCACATTCAGAGTTGATCGCAATCTGATGTACCTCATGAATTTTAATGAGGTGGGTAGCAAATTGCGACTTACTTCGATCATATGCGATCACAGAACTACCATGCTTGCAATCACATTTAAATAAAGTAAACTTTGTTTTTATTAGGAGGCTCACTTTTGGATTATTTTTCAAAGGGACCCCTCCCCTTTGAAAATGACATTTTATCCTAACACATGGGTCTGTCAATTTTCAATGTTTTGAGACTGGATTACCCATTGCAAAACATTGATACATCTCATAAGATTCACAATTTGGAATGGACACCTACAACACACGCCTTCCAAATTAAGAATCGGTATGAATTTGCAATCAAATTTTAGGAGTTAGTGAAAGTTTACTGACTCCTAAAATGGAATTACTGTATAGTAACATCTTACATTTGTTCGCAAATCCACCTACTTTGCAAATCGTAGGTCTTTTAACGGCAAAATCGGTTTTTAGGAAGTTGCTGTAAAGAAAGATTTTACTTTGCAAATCTGTATGCATTATTGCATGACACAATGTTGTAAAAGTGGTAGTGGAACAGGCATCATCAGAGCGTTGTTATTAGTGACTTATCCATAAGGAACTAGGGGGCATATTAGCAAGGGCTGGCGATATAATTATCGCCGCTTTAGCGTCCGTTTTCGGGCGATAAGCGGCGATAATTATATCGCAATATCATCAAGGACACGCTAGCGCGTGTTTCTTTGATGTAGAGCCCTTTTTTTCACAGCCTCGCCTCGCATCGCTAATGAGATGCAAAGAAGGCGTGGCTGTGAAAACAACACATGAAAATATCACGAAGGCAGCTTCGCGATATTAACAAGGAGGTGCAGCGATAAAAAAATCGCGCTACCTCGGCCTTAACGCTGGAATTTAACGTCTGTTAAATTCCAGACTAAGGCATACTAATAATGGTAGGTGGATTATGCTGATACGACCACAGGGTCGTATCAGCAATGTTATCGCTGTTTTCCATGGAACATCGCTGGAAAACCAGCGATGTTCCATGGCAAACACCGCTATCGCTGAAATATTATCGCCATAGCGCTATGCATTGTAAATATAGCGTTATCATGGCGATAATTTTCAGCGATAGCCGGCGATAATATTTCTATCGCTATGTGGGGCCAGCGATAATTATCGCTGGCCCTTGTTAATATGCCCCTAGGTGGTTTGAACTGGTCATAGAGAGTCCCAATTCCAAACGATGATATGTAGGCTACACAGATTACCTCAAACAGCAAAGTAAATCTTTCTGGAATTATTTATGATTGCAGTTCATATAGTAGTAGTAGTAGTAGTAGTAGTAGTGGTGGTAGTAGTAGTAGTTGTAGTGGTAGTTATAATAATAATATTAATAATAATAAAATGCTTTTCTTATAGTGCTTTATTCTGCACTTTTGTCACTTTTAAGTGGTGTAAACAACAGATATTACTATTATTCAATATGTGGTACTCAGTGCAATGTCCTAGAAAGAATGGAAGCCTGAGTCTGCCTTGCCAAGTGGAGGATGAGTGTTAAGCTCACTGATCTTTCCCTCTACAAGTGTTTCAAAATTGATCCTCTGTCTTATACATATTAACTTCTATTTGGCCCTATCTAACAGCAAGATGTATCAAAATTCAGTATAGTATAGAACTTATCTGAAAATCAGTGAAATATTTCATATTTAGTTATTGTAAAATCTGTATTAAATAGGTTTAAACAATTTAATCTGTTGCATGCAATTACCCCTACTACCCCAGATTATTGTGGTAGATGGTTATCAATGTTGTCAAAGTTTATGCAATGGACTTCGGCCTCACAAATCATTTAACCCACGTAGGAGACTTTGCCGGGAAACAGGGGTACGACATTTGGGAGAAAAGTAATCAATTACATTATGCGGTGTTTTGGGGAAATATGGATATTGTTTTCACATAGAATTTTAACCTTGTTAAATATGGTGCAAAGTTAGTTTCTATTTATTTATTTTATTTTATTTATTTAAGGATTTTTCTATAGCTTGAACATGACCCATATGGGTATCAGAGCACTGTAAAAATAGTAAACCTAGTTAAACATCAAAAGCATAGGTAATACACAGATACAAATACAGTTAGTGGTATGTTGCACAGATAGCAAATAAGTTGTAACAGCAAAAGCAAGAAAGAACAGGCAAGAAACAAAATATATTCAATGAAAACCAGTGAATTAGAGTACTCAGGAAACAGAAAGGTATATTGGCAAGCTAGTTTGAAATTTTGTGAGATCCGGAACTACTGCTGAAGGAATCTATTTAGCAACAACATTTTTAATTCTTTTTTGAAGAGCTGGTTGAAGGATTAGATCTTGTTTTAGCGGGATTCCGTTCCATATTCTAGGAGCCAGCCCAGAAAAGGAGCGGTTACAAGTTTTCTTTTGCTGAACTTCTGTGGTTTCAACAATAGAAAGTTAGAACCTCTTAGAGAATGACTCCCACTTGTTAGTTCAAGTTCTTTTGCCAGGTAGATGTGAGTGTTGTGATGAAGTGTCATATGGGTCATGCTTGCTATCTTAAACTGAATTCTAGCTTCAAACAAGAGCCATTTGTGATATTTCAGATCCGGTGTAATGTGGTCGCTTTTACAGGATCTTGTGATGAGCCTAGAAGCTGAGTTTAGAGTGGCCCGTAACTGAGCCCTCTAGCTTTGGACGGACCTGAAAGAGTGGCATTCCTATAGTCTAGGCGTGAGAGGACTATGGATTGGGCTGCTAGCTGAAAGTCTTCTGGAGGTAATAAGGTTTAATTTTCCTTAGAGTGCTCCAATGGTAATTAGCTTCTCTGGTCAGTGCGCTGATATGATCTTGCATATTTAGGTATTTGTCCAGAGTAATACCTAAAGATCTAGCAGAATCAACAACATGTGGGGTGCAGTTGAGCGCTATAAGCTGTTTGAGCCATTTATCTATGGGACTAGAGAGATTGTGGGGGGCGATCAAGAGAAATTCCATCTTGAGCATATTTAGCATGAGATTATTGTGGGTTAACCATTGTTGGGTTTTCAAGAGGGCAAGGTTAAAAGTTTTGATATCTTCAGGTGAGGAAATTTTCAAATATAATTATAGAGTGTGGATCTTTGAGGTACTACAATATAGATCAGAGTAATGTCCGATAGGGTTTGATTGACTTTGATTCATTGAGCTCTATTATGAAGGAAGAAACCCAGCCTAGGACAGGACCAGATAAAGCCATCCTTTTCTTCAAAAGGTTTATCATGTTGTCATGTTTGACCATGGAAAACACAGAGGAGAGATCAAGGAGTATAAGCAGGCAAGGTTTGTTCTGATCAATTAGTCTCAAGGCGTGGACAGAGTTGTTTTAGTGCTATGACCTGTTCTGAAGACAGGTTGGCAATGGTCGAGGAGCTGAAACTGTTTGATCTGTTGCAGAGTTGTAAGTGTTCTCATTTCTGTAGAAGCTTTGCAAGTGTCATGATGTTAGTGATAGAACGGAAATTGTTGTGGTCAGACAAGTCACCATTTGGATTTTTTGGCATGGGGTAACCTGAACTATCTTTAGGCAATCTGGAATCGTGCCCTGGGCTAGAGAAGCACTGCCAATCTTAGACCAAAGTAGGAGTATGGAAAAACTAAGCTCTTTGATCTGTTTGGGAGGTAGAGGATCTTTGAAGTGATTAGAGGGTTTAATTGATATTATTGTTTTGAGTATCTCTCTATCATCAGGAAGTTTGAAGCTAGGCCATGCAGCATTATATTTTGTAGTGAAGTCATAGAGAAGGGGACCACATCTTAGGAGGCATAGGGATGAGACTCGATTTGTCATGGCCATGGTTGGCAGGCCCTTGCCATCTCTTAGCATAGCTGCACTACCCTGTGGAGAGGCCCACGGATGTTAAGCCAAGTATAAATCATGGCTTTGTTGTTATGCTCCAACTTGTCGGCATGCCCTGCATACATGACTATCAGCACATGGCATCCGTGACTTTGTTCTTTAAGCTGCATGCCTCCCTGAACATGCGCAGGGACATCTGTGACTTTGTTCTTTGCTGTTCACCATGCCCTTGCATTTACCTGTGCTTGTTTTGCATTTGCCTGTGCTTGTTTCCTAGGGGCTGCCTTTCCCCGGAGCGTTAGAGCTCTGGAACTACAAGACCCAGCAAGCTCTAGTGGTGGCCATCTTGGGTGAGGCTTTGACTAAAAAGGGGGTCCACCCCTTCATCCCTTGCTCACTATTCTTCAGACGGAGCGGACTTCCTGGGACGAGGGCAGAGAACTCCCTGTGCATTTCCTGAACACAAAAGAGACTAGTGTCCTCTGCGTTCTGTTGAAGGAGTAGAGCACACACCTTTTCGACTCCTTCCCGCTGTGTAGATTCAGTCCTGCCGTGATTAGTAGAGGGCGGTCAGGCCTACTGGTAAGAGCACAGAGGCTCTTTCTGTAACGGGCATCAAACACCGGGGAGGTGTTCATTTTTGGACAAATTCAGGAAGCGCATTTCCTGTCAATGTCAGCGCTTTTCTAAGTGCATGTTAGACTGTGCAAAAGTCCTAACACAATTTAAGACAAATTATTGGCAACAGCAAACCGATTATAAATAGCGAGGCTGGTCCCACAATGTTTGTTGAACATAGTGAATACTCCTAAGAGGACCCTTTAAGAACTGCTTACTATATAAGTGAATGATACTCCACCCATTCAAAACTACCTACTGAGTTACAGAACCCCCAGAACAGAAAAGGCCAAAACAAGAACAAGACTATAGTTTGGTAAGGCTATAAAATAATATGCCAAAGAATAAATAAAACCACTGACCGTGTGCTCACCACATTGGGATGCGGTGAGCCCAAGGTAAGTAGTTTTCTTGATTTTTTTATTTTAATTTTACCTATTATCTGTTGACTCCCCCCCACCCTGACCTGCCCACGTTCCACCACTTTTACCTGTGCCAGCCATGCCTAGTGGGCACCCAGCCGGTTAAAGGCAAGTTATGAGGCGAGCTTTACTATACCAGTCAGGCACCGGAGGCACCCACACAACCTCCCAAACAGTGTCCAACAACTGGGACGAAGGATCCAAGTGATGACAGCAGCAAAAGTCACTCAGTGCAGCCTCGCGCAGAGCGGGCTCAAAGTCACAGGATAATTGGAGATAATTTGGGAGGCGTGCGGAGTCAATTCAAAAGCCATGCGGGATCGAGACTGAGCCGGGACCGTGGCAAGGATGCAGCCCACCTCAAGACTGTTACATCCGGGAAGGAAGCAGGCTCCCACGAAGTGTAGAGCTCTCAAGCAGGTTCTAACGATGTGTACAGCTAACAGGGCCTGGAGGTGAGAGGGACAGCTTCAAAACAACACGCGCGAGGGAGTAAATGCTGCCGGCAGACTTAGGCTGCGTCCTCCAGATATCTGAGACAGCACAGGGATGGTCCTGTGAGAACCAGGTAAGGGGCATCAGTTTTTGTATAAGCAGTTCTTCATTTTGATATATTGGAGTAAGGTGGATGGCAGGTTATAAATCAGGATATTCACACATAGTAGATCCCAAGTCCAGGAGCAATCTTAAAGTGCTCCTACTCGGCGGCCATCTTTTGACTCCAGATGTGGACCACATCCAATATATGTAGTTTGGAGATATAGGGTTATATTTTTGTCTTGTTTTACATGTATTTATTGAGCAGGAAATCATATTTTTAATGCTGACCCACGATGTAGCAGAGGCGATGTAGTGGTCAGATAATTCAATGGAGATATAAGAATTCAGGGACCTCATGAGTCTACATTTCTCACAAGCGGAGGCAGAAAGATCATTATTAGAGCATGTTTTCTACACAAGTCCTTCAACCAAACCACCTGCATAAGTAGGGGAAAAAGAAATGCAACATACACAGGACGGTCAACCATCCAGAGGCTGACTGTTATTACATGTCCCTACACAAATTGAGAAATAGGTAAATTACATTTAAGAAAAGAAAAGGGTCTTCAGAGAACTGAGCAATATTGAAACCTGTTTACTGCTGTAAAGTGTGACACAAAAGTGTTTTCAGCTACACAACCATGTATTCCGATTACGTACAGTAGGGGGATACACTGGCATTTTAGGAAATAGTTTTACTGCTTGGGTGCGTGAATGATTCCATTAAAGATATAGGCTTC
This sequence comes from Calotriton arnoldi, assembly GCA_963921515.1. NCBI lineage: Eukaryota > Metazoa > Chordata > Amphibia > Caudata > Salamandridae > Calotriton > Calotriton arnoldi. Next base: position 909,794 of record CAWUFW010006951.1, on the reverse strand, counting down.
TCAGCATATTGTGAATTATCTTTGCTTCATGTGTGGACCTGTTGCCAAGCATCATAATGTAAAAATCAGAATGTGTGAACGTAATTTCATCTGGAATACACATATTGTATGTTAGCGACATGGCAATTTACAATGCAATTTGTTACTACACCTATTTTGCAAAGTTTTGAGTGGTATGCAATTATCCTCTAGAGAAGGTTGATGCGTTCTCCCCTGCCCTTGACATTCAGGTGGAATTGACCTCATTGTTAACTTTAATCACTATGGTTATGGGCATGTGTGATAATACACAAATCGAATGAAGGCACTAAGGAGGTCAGCTCCTCCCGCCACGTAGCACAAATTAGTTGAAGAATGTTTATATATGCCTTTCTTGATTTAATAAAATATAACTTTTGAAATGCATGTTTGAAGTTAGGACTCATGTTGCAAGTTTCCTTTATCCATAGCAAAATTAATATTTGGTGCATACATACTTACTGGAATATGCATTCAGAACCATTTAATTTACCTGAAGGGCGCATCCAACCAAACATTCAAAAAATAATTCTCTTTATCCACTCATGTCTAACAATCACCATCAACAATTGGAATTCTAGAATGCTCCTTTGATTTTCAGTGTGTGCTTGGAGACATACCGTGACATCATTCACTGGAAGGTGCCTCAGACCATAATTGGGTACAGTGGTTTGTTCACTAAGGAGATGCTATTAGTATGATTGTTTAAAAATTATGTAAGGCAAATGAATGTCACAGTTAAATAATACCAAAACAACAAACCTCCTGGAACAAATAGATAAAACTAGGGAAAGTCAGCAAACCATTTACCAAAACATTGATGTCACTAGGGAATCTTCCTTCTAAAATACAGCAGGGGTTGTTTAGGGTAGTGATGCAGCACGATTATAATAATCTTAATATACGACACATTTGCAAAAATATATTTTGCACATGTTAGTCACATTGACACATGAAACAGAGGCAAGTGTAGTAAGAGCACCGTAAAAGTGTACTTTAAAATGTGAGATGAAGAAAACATATATATAAAATAACACTGATACATATAAACGGGTAGTATAAATGAAATTCTAATGTATACGTTGCTTATTAACATATATTGATGGAATTTTTCATGTTAAAGTGAAGCAGCCTAGTTATTTAATTGGTTTTTGTTGTGAAAGCATCATTTAGAAAAGTTGCTGCAAAAGTGTGTAGAAGTGAAGTACAAGCTTGAAATTTTATACAGTGATACTAGAGCTTATGTAGTTTATGAAATTATGTAAACAATATTTGAAAAATGGAATTAAAAAAACGTGCACTTACATGAATGTTGTGAAAAACTGTGGTAGTATGCTATTTCTAACATTAGTTATTTCATGTAATCATGATTGGTGAACATTCTACATATTCTTTATTTGAATTGATTTAATTTCATTATATTTGATGTTGGTTTAAAGCTCATTTCATTTAAACGTGTGATGCTAACTTAAATGGTCTTTTGAAATGCTGTTCTCTAGTATTGATCTTTCCCCTGATTCAATACAATGGTTCATTTTGTGCTAGTAAAATGTTGCTTTATTTGTTCTGTACATGCGTTCCCCTGACATTCCTGAATGTTTCTTCAACCTTCACAGTGAGAAATTCCTGTGGGAATAGAATTTCTGCTATTGCTATAAGTCATAACTTAGTATTTCTTTTCTACTAATGTTAGACCTATTAGGACTCACAAATCTCTAGTTTCTCATGACTAGCATGAGGCATCTCAGTAGACATGGTGCGAATATGGACATATGATGGTCTTTCGATAGTGGTGTGATGTCATGCAACTGGACTGCTAAAACTCTATAAAAGAAGAAACCCCAAAGGAGGAGCACCAAGCACCATATATTTTCTTTCCCCATGTGAGAGGATGCTATGCTGAGTGATCTTTTACTTTGGACTGTTTGTTGATGCTACAATCGATAGCTGAAGGACTGGGACCTTCTTTGCCAAACCATTTCTATATTTCAATTTTCCATTATATCTTTAGCTCTAAGCTAATGGACTCGCCCCTAATGGACTTTAAGTCTGAACATTTCTCCTTTTTTGTAGGACCTGAGCTGTTAGAAATTTGAACCATCCTTCTGCCTTAAATGGTAGTGACACTCTGCAACACTGCAAACTGAATTTTATAACCACTCAATAAGGATTTGCCCAAATGTTTGGTGCTTTAGCTCAAGCTGTGAAATTCTTGACCGAAGTGCTAAAAGAATTGCGTATTTTAATTGAATTTTCATTCTTTAATACAATAACCAAATTAATCTTAACCTTGTCTGAGTCTATTATCGAGCCCTGTTGGTTCTTTCATTTAAGCTGTGCTACTGTACTTATGTTTTAAATGCACTGGAGTGAGAATTAGCGAGCTCTATCAGAACATCAGGTTTTACTTCTTTTATTCTCTGTTGCCATTGCAGAGCTTCTGGTTTGTATAATTGTAAATCGACTTAACTTCTTTAGGAGGTCGGGTCTCCCAGTTGCTTTTCTTCATTTCTACAGCATGGTTTTAAGAGTGGTGTATCTAATCTGATTCAAATTTGTGAGTTGGCTGTCAATTAATGGTCCTCACTGTACAGCTAAAGTGGAGTTTCACCACCTAAATTTCCACCCCTCTTATTGGCGGAGAAAGAGTCATCAGAGGATCATCGCCTCTGTGGTATATAGAAGTGCTATAAAGTGTCTAATCGTAAAGGGTCCAGTATGGTTAGATTAGCAAGGAGACTAAGCATATGCATTAAAACAATTACCACGCTTTACGCTGCAACAGTAGGGACAACTATTACGGTAAGGATTACATTTTAGATAAATGTTTTGTGATAGGTGGATTTAGGTAGATCAAGCCTTATGTTGGCGTTAAGGAAAGGGACACAATTACCATTAGAAGCTAGGAAAAGAGTTACAATAGTGATATTGCATAGGGGATGATTAAGTGTAAGCTTCAGGGAAATTGACCAAATACGGAATAGCTTTAGGATTAGGTAAAATTTGGGATAAAAAAAGCACCAAAGGTCCTAAGTTGAGTGTTTCGGGCAAAAGCAAGTTTTAGGCTTAGTCTATGTACTTATGGAGCAGAGGTTACAAAATTCCATTGTCACCTCTTGCCTGATTAATAACAGTTATTGAAAAAAGCTCAGGAATGTAATCCTCTGTGCTCATGCCTATGTTTGGACTACATTTCCAGGCTTACTCAGGGGCTCTGCTACTTACATGGATCCTCTGGATTACTCATACACTTATCGACTTTTTGTCTGTATAAATGTGTATTAAGTTTTGGAAATTTGCCCACAAAATTGCCTATATTACCCCAGAATTGTGAATATGAAGTTGTTCCCCACTTGTTTCTGAGGCATATTGGATGTGGATGCTGTAACAATTCTCTGCCAAATATCCCAGTAAACTAAGGATAAAGACCTAACTGAACATTCCACTGCCCCTTCTTCCTTGCTAAGTCCCCTGTACAGAAAAGAATAATGTTGAAAATTAACATTAACATATAGTTCACTTTACATGTATTATTTATGTTATAATAAGAGCATGGAAGACAAAAATACTCAGATTAATGTGATCCAGCGGTATATCAACAACAGATACTCCACTACCATATACTCACCTGGGCCCATAAAAACACACACATTGAGTAAACCGCTGGAGTGGTCAAAGTTTTATATTTATTCTTCACAATATTCAAGATTAGTTATTTAATTCTCTTTAACTAACCTTTCACTGGTCAAAAAGTTCTTTCCTCTGGTCGATGGACCATTAGTTGAACTAGTTGATGGTGATAATTAACTTAACCCTTAACTATTCTTTCGTTTGAAGTAAATGATCACAGACTCAGGAAGGTTTAAAATCTTTATCTAAATTAAATGCATGTGAACCCTTTCAAAAATACAGTGCAGTCACCATCATTCTTAGGAGAGAAATTCAATTGATTAAACATCAAGCATATACTTCGGACTCATACAATAATTAATGCTGAGAAAGGGAGAGGACAGAGAGAAAAGAACATTTGCAAATAACGTGAAATTATAATTACCAAGAATGGTGTTAAAGACCAACCCCCTGGCCAAAGGGCTGGTAAGGGTCCCCCAGGATAGGTCAGGAGACAAAGACTTAGGAACGGGTTCAGGACAGGATAGTTGACCTCTCTAGAATACCGACGATTGCGTCGCACCCCTCTCTGACACTCTCTTCCTCCTCGAGATTCTTCCGCGATCTTCTGATCTAACCCAATTAATTAGGATAGTAAGTTCTGCTTCAGATTCTGCATTCAGTTCTTCATCAGCATCTCACAGCATCTCTCCCAGCAACTGCATCCCCGACAGCATCCTGAGCTCTACTAAATAACTAACTAAAGCTACCTTAGTTATACCTTCGTTTCTTCACGTTCCACCCACTAAAGTTTCAATATCGTAAATATACGAAATATGATTGGTCAGGCAAAGGGGGGATGATCATCACACCATGCTTACATGTCACTTTATTCTGTTAAACCATTGTCCGCAAACCCATCCCCTTAATTTTTATTCATAACTTTATTCCCATCCACTACATGTATCCAATTTGAAACATTAATGACACTATGAAGAATAGGACATCTCATTGCTGAACTTTTCACCATCCGTTCCCAGGGTATGGCACTCCAATTTGGCTTCCGTTCAAGTGTTCTGTCATTGACCTTCATGGCTTCATTCAATGAGCATGCGCAGGCATTGCGTCATTTCATCCAGGCCGGTTATACAAGAGAGGCCCAAATGCGCACTAATAATAAAGTCAAAAGACAAATGTTATTTTCACAAAATAAATGGTCTCACTGTATACCTCCCACCTCTATTCTATTCCCGTTTTCTTATTAATACTTTTCCCGCATCAGCATTAGTAAAATAACTTGGTTTAATTTCAGCTAAGCAGATGCCATGCACGCGAGTCTTCAAGACTCCATTTTAGTGTCTTCTGCTCATGCACTAGAATTTCCTTCCAAGCATTACCTCGTCATTTTGCGTCGATGCAGTTGACGCATGCGCAAAACAGTTTCCCTGTTTAAAGCGGTATTAGTCCGTTTTCATTGTTATCCGCATTATATACACACATAAGCAAGCTTCACTTACCCGCGTGTTCATGTGGTGCGTATTAGTTATTCACAGATTACGTTTAATAACTTGTTAATGAGTTAAACGAGTGGATTGCCTCGGAGCAAGTCTCTTTCTTACGAGAGCTTGCTCCATCAATCCCCTCTCTGATGGCATTTTGAGCCATCACAAAATTACCCATCCCTTCCCAGATGCCAACTTTATCACATCTCAGTTTTCTCTTTTCTCTTTCATCAATTCGTCAGTTACTTCTTTTCCTTCCAAATCTTTCATCTTTTTGTATAGCTTTCCTTTCACTTCCTCTAACTGAATTTCTTCATATTCCCTCTTTCGTTTCTTTCCTCTCCTTTCTCTTTCTAAATGTATTCCTCTCTTTCCCTTGCTTCTACAACATTTACATGTGATCATTACTGTCATTACTATTGTTATTATCACAACTACTGGTAAAATTATTTGACCTAGAAAACTTTTCCCAAAATTAGTAAACCAATTCTCTATTGATGTTATACTTTTTGTTAATCTTCCCCATACACTGTCAACCTCCAGTTGGGTCAAGTCATTATGCATTCTTGTAATATTTATAATATACCCTTTAATTTCCTTACTTTTGTCTGGAATATAAGTGCAGCAATGTTGAATTTTCAACATACCACAGACACTGCCCTCTTTTGCCAATAAAATGTCAAGAGCAAGACGATTTTGTAAAATCATAGACCTTATTGCAACCATCTCTGTATTGACCATTAAGAATCCTCCGGCAGTATCTGTAGAAAGATGATCAACTATGGTTGACAATTTGCTAATTTTACGTGAATTTAGAATGACTCCAACTGAGGGTATCAATGCACTAAATATATCACCTACTATTTCAGAAAAACTAGCTCTTCTTCTCCGTGTTAGTCCATTAGAATTTTCATTGATTCCATTGATTCTGTCTACATGGTAGATCTTTGGAAAAACTATTCCAAAATAACAGCTCCCGTACCATCTTGAAGGTAACCTATAATAGGCATTATTCCCACATACATAGTAAACTCCTGGAAACACAGGATCAGTTCCCCCTTTTAGTCCCCACCCTCCTAAAATTAGGAAGTTGTGTTCACATTCACTGGAACCAATGAAATTGTTAGTATAATCTGTCTTTAACCTATGGAGGCAGAATATTTCCCTTTTCACAACGTCTAGGGACATCGCAGCATGAGCTTCGCCCTTTGCATAAATTCCCTCTTTCTCAGCCCATGGAGGTACATGGGATTTCTGTTCAGCAGCTTTCTTTGTTAAATCCTGTCTCCTTTCTACTACTAAATTCAAAAACTCTTTCTCTTCTTCACATAATATACATGTTAGGTTATCCTTGTGTGCTTGTGCTACATCTATGGAACTCATTGTTAAGAAGAATTCACCCATGAACTGTGCATTTTTACTACTAAATACTGGATTCATTTTCTTTCTAATAGGCAACTCGGAAAACACTACATCTAAGTTTGAATAAAAATACTGAAGTTTCCCTGTTACATAAAATAAACTTGATAAAACACTACATGATACACCATATGTTAGAGGTATATGGTGATAAGTCACCCCTTCTGACACTGATGAGGGTAACTTCATACAAACATAACAATTATTAATCTCCATCGTATTAACATACTGAAATAACAATTTAGTAAACACATTTAAAGACGAATCATTGTCTGATTCATTATGATAGTTTATCTCATCTTCTACCCCTATTTCTATTTTAGTTCCCTTTATTCTATTTACTTTCTTATTAGTAATTGTACTATTCGTGTTATTTGTTTCCATCAACAAAGGTACTCCTATTGTTAGAAATAACCTTACTAACACTACTAATAAAATACTACATAAGCAAAATCTTAAGCATTTTCTTTTTAAACTTCGTTTCGGTCTTTCAGTGTCTTCAACTTCTGCCATTTTTTAATCAGAGAAAATTTCTTCTCTCTTTTTCCTTCTTTGTCTAAAATTTCTTAAAATCCAGTCTTTTATTTTAAGGAGGTCTTAATTTGCTTTCATCAATCTGTGCGACATGAACTCTTTCTGATTCTTCACATAAATCTAGGTTTTCAAATTCTTCTAGTATAACATAGGTCCACTCAGGGGCCTTGTATTTTCTGTTCAGAATTCTCAATCTTGGGCTTCTTCGTGTAAGTTTTACTAATGTTTGTTTAGATTGTGTCTGACTCGTAACCTCATTTACTTGTTCTGGTTTCTTTTCTGGTCTTCTTAGGTAATATTTTAGTCTCCTGCAGGCCAATTGTCTCCTTTTCTAACTCTTTTGACCTGGACTGCACTTTCACCTTCTCCATCTCCTTCTAAAGTTCTTTTATTTTCACTTAATCTGGGCACAATCTGTTCTTCTTCTTCTTCCCTTTCTGATTGACTTTGTTCTGTATTTGGATCTTCCTCTACTTGCACCTGTTCAGGTCTTATTATAGTTTGTTCTTTTTCAGCCTGAACTTGTTCTTCTAAATCTGTCTGATCCTGTTCAGGTCTTATTTCAGCTTGTTCTTCTTCTGCCTGAACTTGTTCTTCTTCTTCTATCTTACCCTGCTCAGGTTTCTGAATGGCTTTGTCTATTTTTACCTGAGTGTGTTCTTCTTTCCCTGACTTTTCCTCTCTATCTTTCTTTCTCGTTAATTCAGTTGTTCTTCTTGTTTTAACAACAGCATCAGATATTTCAATCACTGACTTGTACTTGGCTGTTCGTCATATAGTTGTCTTTCAGAATCTATTACTCCAGATTCTTATGCTTCACAACTTTCAACTTCTGACGTCTCAGCTTGTTCAGTCAGTGGCTGTTCTTGTTGTTCAGACGGGCTCGGAACTCTTCTGGTATGACTAGCATGAACCCAATTAGGTAAACCTGCACACTTCACTGCTGTGGTAGTGACTAGTATGACTTGACGTGGTTTATCCCACCTGGGTGCTAGGCACGACTTTCTTGCGTGTTTCTTCACTAACACCCAGTCTCCAGGATTCAAATCATGCGCTTGGTCTGGCTGTATTTCAACTGCGTCTTCTCCAACCTGATGAGAGACAGAACGCACCATTTCAGCCAATCCTTTGCAATAGTCCAATACCAGATCATCAGTTATATTCATTAATTTATTTCCAGGAATAAATGCTTGTCTCATTGCCCTTCCCATGAGCACCTCATGTGGACTCAATCCTGTTTTTCTGTCAGGAATACTTCTGAGACCCATCAGTACAAGGGGCAATGCATCTGGCCATTTCATCATTATGGATGCGCACACCTTCCCTAATCTTGATTTGATTGTGCCATTAAGCTGTTCAACTATTCCAGAAGCCTCTGGACGATAAGCACAGTGCAATTTGTGTTCAATGTTAAATGCAGCACAGATTAATCGAATTATCTCATTATTAAAATGAGGCCCTCTATCTGATTCTAAAGTGACTGGAAAGCCGAAACGAGGTATCAACTCCCTCAATAGTAGTTTAGCAACTGTGAGACTGTCATTTCTTCTAGTGGGGTATGCCTCTACCCATCTTGAGAACAGGCACACTATGACAAGTACATATTTCAATCCATTGCAAGGAGGCAATCCAATAAAATCTAACTGCAATCTGGTGAAGGGTCCTTCTGCCTTTCCAATCTTTCCCCAACTAACCACTGGCTTCCTGCCTGGGTTCTGCTGCTGACAGATTAAGCATCTTTGGCAAAGGCTCTCTGCGACTACCCTAAACTTCGGATTGTACCAACTCTGTCTGAATAATCTGATCATTGAATCCCTGCCAATGTGTATTGTCCCATGGTATACTCTTGCCATTTGAGAGAGTAGACTGTCTGGCATGACTGGTCTACCATCTAAGTACACCCACACTTCATCTTCTGTTCTTTTTGTACAACTAGATTTTATCCAAATCTCCTTTTCTTTTTCCTCAACTTCTTCCTGTAACTGTCTGACCTCATCCCATGTTTCAGGAACTGAGAAAAACATAAGTTGGCAGCTGGTTTCACCTGTTTCAATTTTTCTGTTGATTGACATTGTATTTCTTGCACAGTATCGAGCAATTTGGTCGGCATATCTATTACCGGCCGCCACATAGTCATTTCCTGACTGATGTGCAGCGCATTTGACAACTGCTACTTCTTTTGGCAATTGTAATGCTTCCAACAAATCCTTTACATTTTTACTATTTCTGATAGAAGACCCTGAAGAAGTCAGAAATCCCCTCTGCATCCAGAGTTGGCCAAAATCATGCACAACCCCGAAACCATATTGACTATCCGTAAATATGGTTATTCTCCAATTTTTCCCAATTTTGCATGCCTTTGTTAAGGCCACCAATTCGGCTACTTGTGCAGACTTGACTCCCGGTAAACAGGATGCTTCAACTACCCCTGTCATTTTACATACAGCATATGCAGCACTTAATCCTCCTTCTTCTGTTCTTAAACATGACCCAACCACGAATAATTCATGATCAGATTCCTTCAATGGTGTTTCTTTTATGTCTGGGCGGGGCTTAGTACACAATTCAGTCACATCCAGACAATCATGATCAATCTCATCTTTCACTTCTTCACTACATGGGTCTGGTAATAATGTGGCAGGATTCATTATTGTACATCTTATCACTGTCACATTTTCTGCTCCTAAAATCACTCTCTCATACTTGGTCAGCCAACTAGGAGTGAGATGTTGTGTTCGCGTTCTTGTCAAAAGAATCTCAACTGAGTGTGGAACGTAGACCTTTACAGAATGTCCCATCACAATTGACTCACTTTGCTCCAGACTCATACAAGTAGCAGCTACTGCTTTTAAACAGCCAGGTAAGGCTGAGGCCACTGGATCCAAGGTGGCAGAGAAATACGCCACTGGACGTCGGCTCAGTCCATGTCTCTGTGTTAAAACTGAAGGTGCACAATTTTCTCTCTCACAACAAAACAGCGCAAATTCTTTTGAATAATCAGGCATGCCCAAAGCAGGGGCCTCACATAGAAAATTTCGTAATTTCACAAAGGCTTCCAAACATTCATCATTCCAATCAATTGGATCTCTCGCTCTTTTCTGAGTTAACTGTATCAATGGCTTTGCTAGCATGGAGAAGCTATTGATCCACTGCCTACAGTACCCAACCACTCCCAAAAACATTCTCATCTCCTTCTGTGTTTGAGGTAGCTGCATTTCTTTGATTATTTTTATTCTTTCCGGTGTCACTTTTCTAACTCCTCTTTCTATTTTATGCCCTAAATATCTAACTTCTTGTTGACAGAACTGCAATTTTTCTGGAGAAACTTTGTGTCCTCCTTCAGCCAAATGGTTCAGTAATGCAATTGTGTCAGTGACACAATCTTCTCGTGTTTTTTATGCCACTAATATGTCATCAATGTACTGAACCAGAACTGATTTCCCGGGCATAACCAATGACTCCAGACACTTTTCAGTATCTGGTTGAAAATTGAGGGACTCTATGTGTACCCTTGAGGAACTCGGCACCATGCCAAAATACGATCCTCAAACCAGAAGGCGAAAAGATACTGGCTGTCTGGGTGCAAAGGAATCGAAAAGAATGCTTGGCACAAATCAATTACTGTAAACCAACCTGCATTCCAGGGTATCTGATAAAGGATCACTGCTGGATTTGGCACTACTGGGCAACAAGGCACTACAATGTTGTTTATTTTTCTCAAATCTTGCACTATCCTGTATTTTCCGCTAGGCTTTTTAAGTCCCATTATTGGCGAATTACAAGGACTACTCATTATCTCCTTTAAAATGCCTTGTTTAATCATTCGGTCAATTTCTGGAGCAATTCCTGCTTTCACTTCTGGACTAATTTTGTACTGTCGTGTGTTTGGAGAAACTGCACCTTCTTTCATCGTTACTTTAACTGGATCTTCATTTGACATTAGCCCAAAATCCTTTCCTGTTAAATCCCACACCTCAGGATTTACTGTGGTTCTTAACTCTTCAGGCAATTCACTCAAAGTTGTCAATGAAAACATCTCGTCTACTTCTGTACCTTGCTTAGCTAACATCATTTTGTATATGACATCTTCATCAGGGGTTTGGAAAGCGACACCATCTGGTGTACAATAGATCGTGCAGTTCATCTTGCACAATAGATCTCTTCCCAACAGATTTACGGGACTGGAATCGCAAACTACAAACCGATGTATATCTTTAAAATTTCCGATATGTACCTCCATTGGTTTTGTGATTGGGGTTCTAATCTGTTGATTTGACACTCCTACAACTTGGATAGATTCTCCCGAGACTGGTAGGTTTGGGATGTCTGCTGTTCTCACAGTAGACCGGGTAGCACCAGTATCCAATAGGAAAGTGATATCATTACCTTCCACTTTCCCATCAATAAATGGTCCTGTCTGATCTACCGGCAAGGATGCGCCAAGCACGCACTCCTCTTCCTCCCCCCTCAGGCACCGTCATTGCACATAGTCTGAATTTTCTTCATCATTCTGCAAAATATATTTTGTAACCACTCTGTTATTCTTACCACTTTCTCCATGAAATCCGGTGTTCGCACTGTATTTTTGAGGGTTCACAAAGTTTGGCATAGGAGCTGGTGGCACCTGATACTGTGGAGTAACTACCTGCTGCGGCTGATTCATAAGTACTTCATTCTGCATCTGTGGAATTAAATTTTGGTTTGGCCCATTATTATTCTGAATATTCTTACACTCGTTCTTCCAATGTCCAAGCTTTCCGCAAGCATGACAAGGAAACTTTTTCTTCGCTTCCTCTCTATTCATTCGTCCTCTTACTTTACCACCATTCGCTGCTTGATCATTCTGACTCTGCTCTTTTATCTGATTATCAGTCTGGGTATTTAATTTATTCTCCTGCTGTTCTGCCAATTTTACTTGTGCCCACATCATTTTCTCTTTTAGCTTTCTACGCCTGCCTCAATGTCATCACCACAATACTTAGCATATTTCAGAATTTCATCAATCGACTTACTCTGCCAGCACAACATGTACTGTTGAATCATCTGACTATTCTCCAGTTTCAGACCATACACAAACCGATACACAAAATGTCCCATATCCTTATCACCAATGTTCTCAAAACCACTATACTGCTTAAACACTTGTAGTAACCGCTCATAATATGCATGTACGGATTCATTTGGCTCTTGAGTTGTTCTGTCTATATTTACCCAATCTATTTCTTTAGGAGGGATTTTCCCTTTCAGGAAAGTAATTACTTAGTGATACTTCTTCATCACCTCCTCTGAGGGCGCTCCTGTTTTCGAGTCTCTAGCATACTCCTCACTCCTCAACGGTGATCTTACACTCTGTCCACAAATCAGCAGGTACTACAATATCAAATAAACCATCCAGATCCTTCAACAAAACCTTTGAAACCTTCACAAATCTTTCCACTTGTTTATACCATTCAATTGGTTTTTCTCTCAATCTAGGAAAATCATTCGTAAATGACAAAATATCCTGTCTACTCCAAGGGACATGAACATATCCACCACCAGGAACTTCTCTCATTGGACACATTTTTACAACCTTATCTGATTCTCTCACTGGAAATGCAGATGATGCTTCTCTCGCCTGTACTTCCTCTTTCTTTCTTATCCACCTAATTCTCCATTTGTCAATGTCTCCCCATTTTCGCAAAATATTCATCAACTCTTTTATCTGTAGTCTCTTACCAGAAGCATTTACACTTTCTAAATCTTTATCAGTAAATTCCACTCGATATGGTTTCTGCAATAGTTTCGATTTCCCTATATCTATTCCAATCTCTGAGGCAACTTCTGTTAATTTCTCATGAAATACTCTTGCTCTTCTGGTTATACTCTTACATAAGAATAATAACTCCTCATCATTATAAACATTCAATCTTTCTATGCTCACATTGCCAGTTATCATTTCTTCCAACTCTACTTTCAATTTACTGATATCTAGAATCTTTGGTTGTGGGTTTCGATTGTCTATTTCCTATGCCCATCTCTCTATATCTTCAGGGGTAACTACTGTTGCACTTCCAGTTCCTACAGGAACCAAAGATCTCTTTTCTCTCAAATTTGCCGGTATAATTCTCTTCGGAGTTTCAGTTAAAGGTGCTACATTCGGGAGATCCATTAATGAAATAATTGATTCACTTTCACTGGTCTGATCATCCGTAATTATTACTTCTCTTCTGGGACTCGTTAACGGAATTGTCACAGTTTGAGGTTTCTGGCAGGTCTTTTTATCTCCATATAATGGGATTACAGGACCAATAGTCACTGGTACTGTCAAAGCTTCAGCATTTAAATTCAATTGGTATTACTTTCTGAACTAATTTGTCTCTAGTTTTATTTAAAGCTTCTCTCTCATTATCTTGCAATACCCTATTAAATGACGCATCATGTAAGATTTGTGGGGTTAAAGGCATTCCTATCACTGGTGCACTTGGGGTAACCTTACTAGGTGCTTCTTGGTACGGTGGAGGGTTTTTAATCAAAATATCCTCTAATAGCTCATCATCTGATTCACCATATCCTGTTGTATTCATGTGTTTTGTTTTTTCTTTACACTTTCCTCCTAACTGTTCTTCAGCCATTAATACTGGATATAAACCCTCTGTCATCACAGCTCTCCTCCAACGCTTCATTTGATCTCCACTTGACTCATACGGATATCTAGGTAAAAATCCTCTAAATCTCCGACCACTTCTGTATTTTTCACGATCAAATGCCTCAATTTCCCATTCTTCCAAAGCTTCATACTGTGTCATTCTAGGATTAGGTTCTAACATATTCATTCTATCTCTCAAATTCTGAAGTACCTTTAAATTGAAAGTACCATGCTCCGGAAAAGCCAAAACACCATCACCTTTAGTATATTCCACCCAATTCTCCAACCATACACACGTCTGATATCCTTTCTCCATCATCATAAATGAAGCAGGTGTTTTAGGTGGCGGAATAGGAATTCCCTCTCTAGTCATTACAGGTTTGTCTTTCTTAAAGAAATTTTTAATTTTCTTCATTAATGTCATTTTCTTTGGTCTTCCAAACATTTCAGACGGTCGATATAGGAAAGAGTCTTCTGTATATCTTCTAGCTCTATTACCTACGTCTCGTCCTATGTCAGCACGACTCACACCCGTAGTCAAATCAGGACTCAACATACAATTCTTTTTCGACCAATCCTAGCGCGGCTTTTATCTATCAACCAATCAGACTCAGGCTCACGCTCGTGTTCTGACCAATGCCAGCGCGGCCTTTTGTGACGTCAGTATTACTCCTCACTACTGACCCCTCCTTTACAATCTGCTTCTGTCTCACGCCCGCTGTTTCAACCAATCCCAGCGCGGCTCTCTGTGACGTCAGTATAACTCCGGCAACTGACCCTCCCTTCACAAGGTAATACGAAAACTTATTTCTTAATACTTTTCATTAAATTCTTCGTTAATAACAACATAAAAACATTCGCTACTCTGTCTGTTTCACTAAACAAAAGGATAGATTTTCAACTTATTCTTGAGTTTCAGAATTACTCTTCTTCTACTTCGAGTAAAAACCCCTGTTTACTCTTCATTCAAGCTCAAGAGAACCTGTTACTTCTCCAGTGTCACCCGTATTGGGAAATGAGACAAAGTTTCACCAGCGAACCCCTTTCGCTATCATTCGCACTCTACTTTTAAAGGAAATAGTCCCTAGTTTAATACTGCCAGCCCTGCGTAGCTTCTCAGTATTATTCCAACAGACGAGTAACCTCACTGCAGTGTGGCTTCTGTCAACACACGCTATTCCTTTTCCCGGGATTCTGGACAACATAAAACAAGACACTAACTCTTTTTGTTAAACATAAATCAATAATCAATAATCAATATTTATCACCAAACTAATAAATAATAACCATAACTCTGCTACCAGAAAACTGATCCAGCGGTATACCAACAACAGATACTCCACTACCATATACTCACCTGGGCCCATAAAAACACACACATTGAGTAAACCGCTGGAGTGGTCAAAGTTTTATATTTATTCTTCACAATATTCAAGATTAGTTATTTAATTCTCTTTAACTAACCTTTCACTGGTCAAAAGTTCTTTCCTCTGGTCGATGGACCATTAGTTGAACTAGTTGATGGTGATAATTAACTTAACCCTTAACTATTCTTGCGTTTGAAGTAAATGATCACAGACTCAGGAAGGTTTAAAATCTTTATCTAAATTAAATGCATGTGAACCATTTAAAAAATACAGTGCAGTCACCATCATTCTTAGGAGAGAAATTCAATTGATTAAACATCAAGCATATACTTCGGACTCATACAATAATTAATGCTCAGAAAGGGAGAGGACAGAGAGAAAAGAACATTTGCAAATAACGTGAAATTATAATTACCAAGAATGGTGTGAAAGACCAACCCCCTGGCCAAAGGGCTGGTAAGGGTCCCCCAGGATAGGTCAGGAGACAAAGACTTCAGGACAGGATTCAGGACAGGATAGTTGACCTCTCTAGAATACCGATGATTGCGTCGCACCCCTCTCTGACACTCTCTTCCTCCTCGAGATTCTTCCGCGATCTTCTGATCTAACCCAATTAATTAGGATAGTAAGTTCTGCTTCAGATTCTGCATTCAGTTCTTCATCAGCATCTCACAGCTTCTCTCCCAGCAACAGCATCCCCGACTCCCAGACAGCATCCCGAGCTCTGCTAAATAACTAACTAAAGCTACCTTAGTTGTACCTTCGTTTCTTCACGTTCCACCCACTAAAGTTTCAATATCGTAAATATACGAAATATGATTGGTCAGGCAAAGGGGTATGATCATCACACCAGGCTTACATGTCACTTTATTCTGTTAAACCATTGTTCGCAAACCCATCCCCTTAATTTTTATTCATAACTTTATTCCCATCCACTACATGTATCCAATTTGAAACATTAATGACACTATGAAGAATAGGACATCTCATTGCTGAACTTTTCACCATCCGTTACCAGGGTATCGCACTCCAATTTGGCTTCCGTTCAAGTGTTCTGTCATTGACCTTCATGGCTTCATTCAATGAGCATGCGCAGGCATTGCGTAATTTCATCCAGTCCGGTTATACAAGTGAGGCCCAAATGCACACTAATAATAAAGTCAAAAGACAAATGTTATTTTCACAAAATAAATGGTCTCACTGTATACCTCCCACCTCTATTCTATTCCCGTTTTCTTATTAATACTTTTCCCGCATCAGCAGTAGTAAAATAACTTGTTTTAATTTCAGCTAAGCAGATGCCATGCACGCAAGTCTTCAAGACTCCATTTTAGTGTCTTCTGCTCATGCGCTAGAATTTCCCTCCAAGCATTACCTCGTCATTCTGCGTCGATGCAGTTGACGCATGCGCACACCAGTTTCCCTGTTTAAAGCGGTATTAGTCCGTTTTCATTGTTATCCGCATTAGTACACACATAAGCAAGCTTCACTAACCCGCGTGTTCATGTGGTGCGTATTAGTTACTCACAGATTACGTTTAATAACTTGTTAATGAGTTAAACGAGTGGATTGCCTCCGAGCAAGTCTCTTTCTTACGAGACCTTGCTCCATCAATGCAATACTTATACAAAAATATAGTAAGGTTACATTTATTTCTTCACATCTACTTTAATGTGTTCCATTTAAATTGTAAATGCTCATTACACTGTAAAACAAGGGGCATTGAAGTCTATCTGGCAGGTGAAAGGGAAAATAAAATGATGGCAATAAGTAAGGTCATGATTCACATAAGCAACACTTCTAGTAAACTGCAAAACAACTTTGTAAAGCTAAATGCCCACCTAATGTAATACAATAGAGGAATAGAGCATGACATCATGTGATAAAATGACATCCTTTTCATTGTTAAATTATACCTTTGTTCAACTAAAGTAATAAAATAGATTACTAGAACAGGACAACCATGAACAAAAACAGCATAATTTCCATTGTCATTTTATGCATATGTTTGATCAAGTATGGAGTCATGTAGACACTGGCAATTGGTCCACCTTCCTGGTAGGGGGGGGTGTCCAACCTCTGTTAGACTGGTGCTAGACTTACCATTCAACACAGATGTGGCAGGGCATTCTGATGAAAGCAATTCAATCTGCTGAGACAGCAAGAGCACTTTCACAAGAAATGCTAGGTATTATTCCTTTTTCTCAAAAACAAACCCAAGCAAGGGGACTGGCTTGCAGAAACAAAGAGTGAGCCTTATGTGTAGTGATCTTTCTCTAATTAATTTTCCTTCTGTGGACCTTCCATGCTTTGGATGTGCATTAGGAAGGGCCTTCTGACACACTGACTTGGAGTTTTTGTAGCACATGATTTGCAGGCTCATAGGTTTCAGATGTCAGAATCATTTGAAGCTCATCCATCGGAAACCTGGTGGGTTCCCTACTTGCCTGTTATGTGTGATTTGTGATCCAGCTATTTAAGGCAGGGCTCCAGCAATGCCAAACTCAAAGGCCCATATGTCCGAAACGATTATGCATTACTTAATGGACTGAATTGCTATTTTTGGCCGTTAAGAAATGCAAAATAGCCTGTTGGTATGTACGAAAGGCATATATGCGGTCAAAAAATGCGATTTCTACCCATTAGAAATCACATTTTGGAAATCACTAAATGGGAAATTGCTAAATAGCATGTACAAAGTATTTCTAAATTGTGACTAGTCGCAAAATGGTCATTTAGGAAATGCAATTATCATTGATTCAAAACAGGTGGTAACCCAGTGGGTGGGTTGTGTTGTAGGAGATGTTTCTAGACATGTCTGTGTTTATCTGGGGGGGCGTGGAGCCCCTGCACCTTTAACAAGAGAAGTTTAAGGGCGTGTGTGTCACTTATGATTGGGTCTGAGGAGACGCCAATATGGAAGCTGTAGACTAAAAGTCCCATCTCCTAACACCCACCCCCTCCTCCACCTCTCCTCCCAAAATCTCTTCTGAGAGAACAGAAAAGATTTAACAAACAGGGGTTAGAAATTATAAGGCCATCTGGGCCAAACTCAGAATTCCCAACTGACAGACATGGGAGTTGAACCCAAAACTCCCATCCAGACTTGTGGCCCTCAAAAGGTGAGGATATCAGAATGCGGGTTGGAGGCCATCAGAAATCATTACGACCCAAGTCGATAAGAGTTAGTAGTACAGGAAAAAGACCACACAATGGAGCATTCCACTCTCCATTAAGCATCACAGCCTGCTATAAAGACTCAATTGGAGCAGATGTGTCATGCCTGTTAAGAGTTGGCTTTTGCCTAAGAGTCTGCTTGATGTCCTTCTGGCTAGGGGAACTGAGATTGTTGGGCACACTCCATGCAGGATTGTTTAGATGCTGTTCTGTGTTCCCAATCAAGTTATAGCAGAGGAACTTTTGGTGCAAATCTAATGGCCAGTAGCAGTTCTTGGGATGTTCTTGATGCAAATATGTTTGTGGTGGCTACTATTTTCAAGGTCCTCCTACTTTGTTTGTAGATACATTTGTTGGTTTTTGAGAATTTGAATTGTGCACCAGAGTATTTCCTGATCTTCAGATCGCGCATCTGCTGAGCTCTCCAGGTCATCAGCTCTGCTGCCCAGCTCTCTGATTTATTTATAGATATTGTATTTAAGAAAGCTGATCTCAATGCGTATCTCATTAAGAAAATTGTTCATGTATTTTTGAGTGAGCTGTGTGGAGTTTGGTTCCTATGGCCCTTCAAAGGTGAGTCACCTTTCGTGGAACCTGCCCCTGATGCATTACATCCACACATGTTGGCCACAGATACCTCCTTTTGCTCTTTACCGCTAACCATTCTTCATATAGGGTGGGTAAAAAGCATCCTGTTGAGTAGTTATTGTAAACCCCATATGATAAAAAAGGTAACCTGCTCTGAGAGCGCAGGCCGGCCATGTATAGATCAGCACAGTCCCTTCAAAAGTGTCCTGGCTTTAGCTGGTTGTGTTGCAGCTGGGAGTGAATGAAGAAATCTGTGGGTCTAAACTTGGCCAAGGGTTTGAGTAAAAGGTAAGCCACTTAGAGGCGAGTTAAAGAAGCGTTGAGAGCAAAAGTAGTAGACCCAAAGAATTAAGCAATGAAAGGATGTATATTTAATCTGTCATGCTAGCACAGTCTCTACCCCCATGGAACATTCAATGTGAGTATGGGTCCTCAGTATGGCCAGAAAAATCTCTTGTGAAGGGGCCAGTTAGGCCCATGCTTCACAGCAGAAGCCGATGTATGTCCCAAAAGGGCTACGACAAAGCGTATATTAAGAGGCTGCAGTGGGTTGTCAGAGGCCCCACTCTCTGTGTGAGAAATTGGGTTTCTATCTGGTTGGCAGACGTATGCAACCCATCCAAGCAGGAACTACAAACCAAGTCAGGGTAAGTCACAACACACCCTAAATTATCCTGTGCTCACCCTCTGGTAGCTTGGCACAGGGCAGTCAGGCTTAACTTAAGAGGCAATGTGTAAAGTATTTGTGCAACGCTTTTTACAATAACACAGTGAAAACACCACAAAAGGATTCTACCCCAGTTTAGAAACATAGATTATGATTTTATAAATGAAACAGGACCAAAACTACAAAAATACAATGTGTAGGAGTCGAGATATGAATATTTTAAGAATCAATGCAAGAAAGCGCTTAGAAGCAATAAGCGCTTAAGCGGGTCATCTTTTCATGCTAGACCTCTGCAAAGTCAAAAGTTCAGGCAGACCACGATCAAGCACGGGCCGAATACAGGGACGCCCTTGTGCCAGCTGAACCAAAGTACCTTGTTCAGGGATGTGTCGTCGTCGACAAAGATGCGTGGTGCAGCCGAGGCAATGCGTCACTGCCGAGCCACGCAGTGGACAAGATGCATCAATTTTCTCCACGCAGCTGCGGCGATGCATCAGTTCTGAGTGCAAGCATTGGTTCCAATGCGCAGCTGCTGCTCCTGTAGTAGGTGATGCGTCGATGCCGAAGGCAATGTGCCAGTTCCAAGGACGATACGCAGGGTCCACTCCCCGCACTGATGAGGATGCGCTGGGTTCTGACTCACGCAAAGGAGAAGATGAGCCAGTTCCAATGGGGATGCGTGGATTCTGGATGAAGAAGCACCTTTGGTCTCACTTCCAAGGGTTCAGGACTGGGGTGGCACCACTTGGTAAGGCAGACTCGCAGCTTGCAGAGTCCAGGTGCAGATGCAGATGGCTCAAGTCTTTGATATCCCTGAGACTTGGGAACAGGAGGCAAGCCAGCAAGCCCTTGGAGTCACTCTGGGTTTAACTGATGCATGTTCAGTCCTTCTCACCCAGGCAGGAAAACAGCAGGCAGGAGAGCAGTTCTGCAAGGCAAGAGCATAGCCAGGCAGAATTCAGCAAAGCAGCGATCGAACAATATAGCAGTTATTTCAGCAGCACAGCAGCTCTTCTTCCTGGCAGAGTAGTCACAGGTCCTGAAGTGTACTGACTTGGTAGGGCCAGAGGTCCTATACCTATTTCCAGTGGTGCCTTTGAAGTGGGGAGACTTCGAAGAAAGCTTTGAAGTGCACAGAGATTCTTCCTTCCTGTCCTGGCTCCAGACACACTACAGGGGGGAAATCAATCTTTTGTGTGGGGACAGGACACAGCCCTTTCACAAGTAAGTGTCAGCTCCTCCCTCCCATCCTGCTCAGATGGCCCATCTGCATACAGATGACCACTCAGGCACACCTATCCTTCTTTTGTGTGTGACTGTCTAGAGGAAATGCAGAAAGCCAGTTGGCAAATGGCAACTTTCTGAAAGTGGTATTTGCCAAACTGGAATTTGAAATCCAACTTCACCATAAGTTGTGATTTCACATTGTGTGTTCGGTGACACCAAACTTGGAAAGTCTAGTGCTTCAAAATTGGGAATTACTCTTAAAAGATGTAATAAGGTAGTCCCATTTTAACAAACGAGGCATACGATCACGGAGACAGGCAGTACTTGCCTGCTTTAATCCAAAGGACCCGCAAATAAATAGAAAACTAGTTAAGTTCCTGTTATTAGTAACATCTAAGCAAGGCCCATTGGCTCCATGAGGAAACGTAAAAACAACAAAAGACTCTTCACAAATTGTATCACCCGTACAGACTCTGGAGGCCCAGCGTACGAAGTAAATATCGGGACTCTTGAGTTTTTAGAAACATATTTGTATCTCTTAACACACAAGACTTTTATTCGAGTGCTTCTTGAAAAGGCTTAACTAATTTTAAACTTTTTATCTGTGTGTATTTTTGTAATGGTTTTAATTAATCAAAAACAATAAATCTTTTACTTACTTACTTACTTACTAGTCCCAATGTTATACTATGGGAGAGATAGGCCTTGGTGTAGTGAAAAACTAAATTGGTCGTTTTTCACTACCAGGACATGTGAAACTTAAAATTACATGTCCTGCCTTTTAGATACATGGCTCCCTGCCCTGTAGGTTAGACAGAGCCTACTTTAGGGATGACATAGGTATAAAAGAGGAAGGTTTAGGCCTGGCCAGAGGGTTATCCTGCCAGATCGAAATGGCAGTTTAAACTGCACATAGAGACTCTGCAATGGCAGGCCTGTGCCATGGTTAGAAGGCTACTTCAGTGGGTGGCACAATGAGTGTTTCATGCCCACTAGTAGCCTTTAATTGACAGGTCCTGGGCACATGTAGTGCACTTTACTAGTGGCTTTTAAGTAAATTAAATATGCCAATTGGGTTAAGCTAATGTTACCATGTTTAGGGGATAGAGGACAAGCCCTTTAGCATTGGTCAGCAGTGGCAAAGTGTGGAGAGTCCTAAAACTAGCAAAGTGAGTTATGGAAAATGGAGGGAGGCAGGCAAAATTTGGGTGAAAGCCACCCTAAGGCTGTCAGGTCTAAACACTCGCCAATTTACCTCCCTCACAAAGTCAGAGCTGGCTCTAAAATTCCACACTTTGGTTGGGCTTAACGATCGATGACCAATGTTTGCATAGATAACAGGAGTTCAGGTCCTGCAGATCAGAAGTCAGGGCTGTTGCCCACGGGCCAAAACATAATCACATTTCTCCTTCTGGGAAGGCTGATATCATCAACTGTTCTGGGCCTCTTTGCATTATTGTGCAGAAAAGTGTCAGAACCCATGCCTCAGGGGGCAAACCAGGCATTTGCTGGTACAGGGGTGCTCCAAGAGAGCAGCGGGCCAGCGCTGGGTATCTTGGCATCTCGCTCTACTTATCAGCCTGTGTTAAGGCTGGATATCCATCACAAGGTAAGAGCTCAGAGTAGCGTGATGGGGGCCTTGCTTCATCCAACTTACGCGATCTCAAGTTGTTAAGCAATTCATACAATAACTGAATGCAATTTGTCCCAAAAGCAACCAGTGTTTCGTAATACCTTTTTAATGCTTTACTCATGTACTAGGTAATCTTTGTTAATGAAAGGTAACCACATGAATATTTCTGACAGCGGCACATGTAGAACCTAAGCAGACCTCATGATCCATACAGCAATGTAACCAGTTTTTGGCTTGCTTTTTGCTTGTCTTTCTTCAAATGAAACTCTTCAGACTCTCGTGCTTCTGTGCTCCAAGCTACATAAGTATGCACCTATTCAAAGAGTTCTGAATCTTTATTTCAAGATGGAAGTGGGGAGGGCTTCAAGCTCAGAACTCAATAATCACTCAGCAGCACAACAAAGGAATGACCCACTCAGTGCTTGCCTTTGTTCAAAGAAAGTATTTTATTGTACACAGAAAGCTCAGTCCTACACACTACAGGTCATGGATGAGTTGGAGAGTTTCATCTGCTCTTTGGTCGCATTAGGGATACTCAGCATGGATTGTCACCCAAATATCTGATGTGAACAACAGTCTTTGATAATAAGAAGGTAAAATATTTACTCACTGAAGCCACATGCTTTGACCAGACTCCAATTAAGAGATTTCCTGCTTTCACTTCTTCTATCAACTGCTTCAATAAACCCTGCTTCTCATCCACATCCCTTTGTTCCATGACTACTTGCTTTCCAGTGGCTCCGAAAGAAAGCCCTCCCTAAACCTTTTGCAATCTATCCATTCCTCTCTTTCCCCTACCTTGCATGACAAACCTCAGCTCTCTAAACTAACCTCTGCGTATCATGTACCAAAACTCACCTATTACACTGCCTACCACAACCATCCACTCCGTTTCTATCCCTCACCTGTGACTAGCCTTCCTAAAGTTCCTAACAACCCAAATGTATACATTCATTCCCTTCTTGCTTAGGCTCTGTCATATAGTTTTTCACACAGCACTCCATTGCTTTGCATCTAGATTCCCAGTCTATAAGTTTCATACATACATCAATATATTTAGAAATGCAATAATTGTGTCTCAAAACATTGTCCTCATATTTAAAAAAAAAATATTTTGCTATCTAATGAAAAAGTTGTACTTTTATGGTAAAATATTGGCTTATTGGTTTTGGTATCTCAATTTTAATTAAAACACATGTTCTGAATTACATGTCCTATATTCGTATCTCACACACCAGCGATGGCAATCATAGGCCAAGGATTTACATCACCATTATGTCAAGGGAGAGCACATCATGGATTGGATGCCCACAACATAACAAGAATTACTGTCAATATGACAAGGCCAATATTAATGCACCACTGTGCAATGGATGTTTACACTGTGCACAAATTACCACTATGCTACCAGGAAGAGAATTATATTGAAGACAGGCACCATGGTACTATGGATGCTCACAAAATGGTAGGAGTTACCATTGTTAATATTTCACTTGTCTCAAATCAAGGACAGTATCAAGGGGGGTATCATGGTCGAAAGTCCAGAGTTTACAGAGCATTAGCCTCCCTCATAAATAGCCATGGTTTAGTGGATGTCTGGGCAGTGAATAATCCAAATAACGCTGGTTATACATATTATTCTTGTCCGCACAGGAAGTATGTTCGGATTGATTATTTTTTGGCACAAAGGATATATTAACGGTAGCAAATATTAAGAAACTTCCAAAGGTGATTTCAGATCACAACCCTTTAATCTTGGAGATGGAAAATGTAAATTTTAGGAGATCCCAGTGGAAATGGACGTTTGATAGGAAACTCCTCGTAAATAATGATTATATCAAACATATTAGGAAGTGGTCACAGGAATTTTTTGATTTGAATAGATATAGTGCTGGTAGGGGGATTGTGTGGGATTCCTTTAAAGCTGGTCTTAGAGGGGAAACCATCAGCTTTGTTGCAAGGGCTAGGGCCATGCGGAGGATTAGGAACCAACAACTAATGCGGGAGTTAGCGGAGGCGGAAGAGAAGCACATCTTATTAATAGAACAGGGGCTGGAAGGGGCTCAAATTCAGTACCAAATAATATTTTGAAAGCAGAAATTAATAGCTGGTTAACACAAAAATCTGCAGAGGAATACCAATCCCAGCGGAATAGCTCTTATGAAAATGGTGAGCTAGTTGGGAGGAGGTTAGCTCTTCGCACTAGACAGAAGAATTCATTGAATACAATATCCTCTATTAAGAAGAGCGGGCATACATATACAGATCCAGATGATATTATCGGTGTATTTAAGGATTATTATCAAACTTTATATCGAGAGGATAAGTATAATGGAAAGGATCCAGCTGAAGTATTACAGGATATAGCTCAGTTAGTGGGTAACCCTGAATTAGGTGAAAGGTTGGATATCTTAACAAAGAAAGATCTAGAAAAGGAAATTTCACTAGAGGAAGTCCAGGTAGCATTGCAAGGAATGGCATTAGGGAAAGCTGCCGGTCCTGATAAGATCCCGCTAGAGCTCTATAAGATACTGGGAGAAGCAATAGTTTCTCTTTTATTGGATTTGTTTAGGGGTGTTCATTATAGTGGGGAACCCCCTGAATCATGGAAAGAGACCGATATTATAATTTTTCTTAAGAAAGGGAAACCAGCAGACAACCCGTCATCGTACCGACCAATTTCTCTGATTAATTCAGATACAAAAATTTATTCCAAGATATTGGCTAATCGGTTGGGGAGGGTCATAGCTTGTTTGGTCTCCCCTTGGCAACATGGGTTTATTCCTGGGAGAGAAACAACAGATCACACACGGAGGGCTATTGCATTATTTGATATCATGATGGAAACCGGGGGCCAGATGGCTATGATCCTCCTCGATGCCGAAAAGGCATTCGATCGGGTGTCATGGAAATTTTTATGGGGGATACTGGAGCTGAACGGGTTTGGACATCAATTTATAAGGGCAATTAAAGCTATGTATAGTGAACCAAAAGCCCGGCTACAAATTATGGGGAAGGAATCTAGAAATATTGCAGTAACCAGAGGGACTAGGCAAGGCTGTCCTTGTTCCCCTATTTTGTTCGCCATGTACATAAACCCTCTCCTGGTGAAATTTTTACATTCTGAAAAGATTAAGCCAGTGGTAACTAGGGGATATGAGACAAAAGTTCTGGCGTATGCCGATGACGTTGCTATATTAACTACGGATCCAGCAGAGGCAATTGAGGAAATTATCCAGATAGCTGAGAGATTTGGGAGTCTGTCAGGTTATGCTTTGAACGAAGGGAAGACTATTGTTATTTGCACAGAAAATATGAATTTTAGCGATCCTAGGCGAGCAGATTCGGCAGTCTATTTGGGGGTTCGAGTTAGTGCAAAAGTGGATGATATTATTAAACTTAATTTTGATCCTTTGGTTAATTCAATAGCTACGGAACTAAAGAGAGTTAATGGGCAACATCTTTCGATTATAGGAAGAGGGAATTACTTGAAAATGACAATGTTGCCTAAGATACTCTATTTGTTCCGTTCAATACCCCTTATGGTGGATGACCATGTTTTAAAAACTTTAGATTCTATTTTTTCTAATTTTATTTGGCAATACGGGAAAGTGAGGAGAGCATTAAAATATCTAACCCTACCACAAAATAGAGGAGGGCTTATGATACCCAAAATTACGTTTTACTATTGGGCGGCCCTTCTTCATCAGTTGACCCCCCTTGTTCATAGTTAAAGGAACTAGAAATAATGAATTGGAGGAAGATCCGGAGGTGCCTACAGTATATGAACTTGCGTTAGGAAAGGAGATATGGGGTTTGCTATTGAGACAAATGGAGCCGAGTTATTACAAAAAAGTTCGTTTTAAAGTAATACATAGTGCATGGCGAATCTGGAAGCAAGTTTCAAAATTTATGTTGATTCCTAAAATCTGCAGATATACTCCCCTTTGGCGATCTTCGCTATTTCCTCATCAAGTATATGACGATATGGGGAAAAGATGGGAAGAACTGGGGGTAGGCACAATCGGTGATTTTTATGGTGGGGTTCAAGGATCGCAATTTTTACAGCGCGTCAGCGTGATTTTGGAATCCCAGCAAATCATTATTTTAAATTTGTACAGATCAGGAGTATTTTAACTATATATAGGCCAACGATGAATTTAGAAAGGATACCATTGCTAGAAGCTATCATTAGGAGATCAAATAAAATTAGGAACACTTACAGCTTACTACTTGGAAAACAACCAGATGATTTGGAAAAACATGAGACTTCCTGGGCATCCAAATTGGATAATCCTGAGGTGGATATATACATGAGTTTATCCCTATCAGCTAAGTTATTTATATCCACAAATTTAAAGGCACAACTATATAAAACTATTTTTAATTTATATTTTACACCCTCTAAGCTATTTTTATGGGGAAAAAGGCAGGATGATAAATGCCCTAGGTGCGGGGTAGGTCCTGCAACTCTGATACATATGTTTTGTGACTGTGTCAAACTAGGTGTATTAAAAAGGGGTTGCTTGATTTTTGGGAGAAATTGTTTGGTCTTAGATTTGAACTGACTCCCACACTGCTGATGTTAGGATGTGATAGCTCTCTGGCCCTCAATTCCGCGCAGGGATATTGTTTATTCCTGGGGACAGCAGTATTCAGAATAATGCTGGCTGCTAGGTGGAAAGATGTAGAACCCCCAACGTTTCAGATGTGGCTTGCCAGACTGCTCGGAATTTATAACCAAGAGAAGGCCTTGTATGCTTGCAGGGGCAGACAGGCTAGAACTCGGGGGAGGAAAATCTGGGCACTCATTTCTGAATGGAATAAAGAAATGAGGGAGCCGTAATAGGAAGAGGGACCCCCAAGGGGTATAATAATGTGAGGTTGATAGGGTAAGCATGAAAAGTACTGCACAGGATTTTACACTCTGGTTTTAACCTTTAGAAGTTTAAAAAATATGTTTTTGTGATTTTTATTCGATATGTATTATATGCTATGCACTTTATGAACCGTTTAGATTCTGGCTTTAATCATTAGATTGTATAGTAAGATTAATATTGATCTGGTACTAAAGGCTGATTCCGCGTTGGGCCCTTATTTTGTTTAACCTGCTAAGTGTAAAAAGGAGAAAAAAAACAAAACATTTTGGTATATGAACTGTCTAAATGAATTTTATCCCCGGTTAATGTATATATATCTACTAAATGACCTGTGTAATATGTACTATGATTAACTAATAGGTATTATTTTTTTTTCCTTGTAATGTGATGCTTCTGGATATGAAATAATAATTAAAAAAAAAAAAAAAAATAATAAAAAAGGAGTTACCATTGTTAAACCTGGAACCATAATATGCCAGGGAATCAGCATTGTGAGAAATTGGGTTGTAGGTTGATTGGGGTGTGGGTCCTTGTCAAGCAGTAACCACAATCCTTGACAGGGTGTGCACATGCCATCCCTAAATTATCCTGTGCTCAACCCTCTGGTAGCTTGGCACAGAGTAGTCTGTCTAAACTTAAGGACAATGTGTAAAGTATTTGTACAACACTTCAAACAGTAATAAAGTGAAGACACCACACAAAAGGATCCCACACCAAGTTAGATACCTAGGGGCTTATTGCAATGTTGGTCGGAATTTCCTCCAACCAACACCCTGGCGGAAACAGGACTGATCGACCTCCGGTCGGCAGTCCCAACCGCCTAATTATGATGAGACCGCACATGGTGCTTTCGCATTCCCACATTTTCCTATGGGAGCATGTGTTACGGCCATAAAACCAGCCGTAGCACAAGCTCCCTTAGGGAAATGGGAGGTTGTGTTAATCCCTGCACCCTGTGGCAGGCACCTCAACGTGCCTGCCACAAGGTGCAGGAATCAACAAGATGGTGCCCCCTCGGCCCCCAACCAGAAGCCGAAAACAGAAGGGGGCCCTGCTAGGGGCCCCCAAACACACCAGGCTTTCCATGTCGGAAAGCGCGGCATGAAAAGCCTGCCAGAAACCGTGCATCCTAATCCAGACGGCATAAAAGGACATCCATATGGATTACGGGTCCGGGTCCGACTGCCGTTGGAAGCCAGCAGGAATGAACGGCCGGTTTCAATTCTGACCAGCTGTATTGTAATCAGCCGGTTGCAATTGAAACCAACGATCTCGGTCGTAAAGCCTCCGACCTAAGTCAGAGGCTTTACAACCGAGATCATAATAGGCCCCATAGTGTTTACTTTAATAATTAAAACACAACTAAAATGACAACTATCCAATCAGTAGAACCGGAGATATGTAATTTTAAATATTTTGGTGAAAATAGTGCCAAAAAGCACAAACTGTGCATATCTGGGTGTGCCGGACTGGGGCAAAGTCACAAGTTTAGGCACACTGTGGACTGGCTACAGGGACCCAGTTAGGCCAGCTGATCAAAGCACCTTAAATCCGGTTGCGAGGATCCGTGTTGAAGATGAGTTGCGCAGCTGAAGCGATGCGTCAGTTCCGAGATTCGTCATGGCTGCAATGCTAGTACCTGCTTAGTCTTTGAGGATCCTATCGATCGGGCTTGTGAAGCAAAGTCATGTGACCCAGAGACAGGCTGCAGGATCCAAATGACTAAGGCAAGAAAATGCCAACTTTCTAAAAGTGGCATTTTCAGTATTGTAATTTAAAATCCACTTCATCATAAGTTACGATTTTAAATTCCAATTCCAGAGACACAAAATATAAAGGAGGTTACATGTTCCCATTTGGAAATTACACTTATAAAATGTAATAGGGTAATTCCAATCTTATCCTATGTCAGAGGTAGGCCTTACAAAAGTGAAAAACAAATGTAAGAGTTTTTCACTAAAAGGACTAGTAAAACGTGACAAGTACACGCCCAAATATTTAAATACACTGCACCCTGCCCTTGGGTTTGTCCAGGGCCTACCTTAGTGGTGACTTATATGCATTAAAAAGGAAGGTTTGAGCCTGGCAAAAGGTGTACTTTGCACTGCTACTAGTGGGCCTGCAGCACTGCTTGTGCCGCCCACTTAGGAAGCCCCCTTACCATGGACCAGCCATTGCAGAGCCTGTATGTTTACACATGGTCTCTAAGCAAAGCCTGACTGCTCTCTGCCAAGCTACCAGAGGGTGGGCACAGGTTAATTTAGGGTTTGCTTTAAGACTCTGTAGACTTTAATGTAGCTAATCCGTGGTAAAGTGCTTGTGCTCGCCCTTACAAACATGGCAATATTGGTATACACCTAATTGTTACATTTAATTTACATATAAGTCTCTAGTAAATGGTATTGCATGTTCCCATGGCCTGTACATTAAATACTACAGGTGGGCTGCAGCACTCATTGTGCCACCCAATAACGTAGCACTGCAAAACATGCCTAAGGCCTGCCATCACAGCGTCTGTGTGCAGTGGTAAAACTGCCATTTTGACCTGGCAAAACAAAACCCTTTACTGTGACTTGCAGGTTCTTTACCAAATATTTGCTGAGTTAAAAAAGTAATTATTATTCAGAGTAGTAGATTAAATTGCTTTTTATTCATTTTCCTTGAGTTCTTCATTATGTGAATTTACTTCATTTATATCTGTATACAGTTCAAAAATTGACATATCTTGGCGTCACATCCCGAAAAACACATTTTCTTCATTATACGGTGAATTCAACTACACAATGCATTTCGGGTCTTATGACCCTTCGTCAGGGGTTATTGCTGTCTATGTGCACTGAAGGAATCACAACAACAAACAAAACGATCTGTTACCTGACACGCCTCTCAGTGTGTTTAGTGCATGTCACTTTGCCTTGCTTAAGTGCGTGTACAAAGAAAGATGTGCTCAATCTACAAAATGATGGTTACACCCACCACCAAGAGCACAAGTGAAAAGCGTGATATTCTGAATGAAACCGGAAAGTGTCTGTTATGAAGCCACTCAGTGCTATTCATGCTCATGAATCTATACCCCAACCAATGTAAAAATGAGAATCCAATTTAGTTGATATGTGTGTTACACGTGGACCTTCAATGGATGCGAGTGCATGTGCATCATTAAGTATGCTGAAAGCTGCTCTGTGCCAACTGATACATTTACAAATAGATGCCGACAAATATACCAGATAGTGCAAAATTATAAACTGTATAGTAGTTCGCTTCCTTTCTCTCAATTTATTAGGGTCAAAAGAATAATTTCAGATCCTGACGATCTTTCCATCACATATGAGTCCTTTAAAACAGGGTTTAGGAACTGAGATTGTCCTCAATCAGTACTTGATCAATCGATTGATCGGGCAGAAGATTTGACAGGAATAATTTGCAGGAAAAAACTCTAAAAGCCGAGCCCAGGAGGATTGTATGCGTGTTGAAATAGTCCATCAAGTCCCAATCAATTAAAAAAATCATAAACAAAAGGTGGTAAATTCTTCAGAATTAGCCTGACCTCCATGGTCACTTTAATGACAAGCCATTGTTTGCGTACAGCAGATTTAGGAATATCAATGAGATTCTATCTCTAAAAAGCCAAAATTAGGAGAGTAAATTTTGATTCAGGCAAACATGTTTGAACTGAGTACATTGTAATAATGTCATAACAGGTGATACAGTGACACTGCCCACAAAAGGACACACTATTAGGTTGAAACACTCAACAGATTGTAACAGTAAACATTTTTTATATGCATTAAAATGTTCATGTGGAAGAATGTACGTAGGTATGACTGAGAGGAAAATCAAAGAACTGATCACTGAGTATAAGAGTAATATCTGCAACAAAACCAAAACCTCGAGCGTAGCCATGCATTGGACGTAAGCGGGTCACAACATTACACAATTGAGATTCCAGGTTTTGGAAGAAGTTACTCCCAAGACGGGAATGGTTAATTAAAAGAGGCTTTCACATTCAGAATTCTTTTGGATCAGAATCTTATACACCATGCAACCACATGGGATGAATGATAAACTGGCATATGTGGGATTTCTTTAATCATTTCCTTGATAACTGTTTAATGTTTTGCATTATCTATTTTTTAAATTCAGGTTTCATTTTTCTTTTTTTGGTTGTATTTATTTTAGTCGTGATACAGAATCTAATCACATGATATCATGTTTGTATGTCATGAGATATAGTTTTGCTTTGTAAAATTTTGTAAGGAATACTGTAGAACAGTTGGTTCCAAGTACTTATATGGGGGTTACAATTATTGTTTAGTTATATTCGATACAATAACATGTGCCACACACTTATACTCATTTTTGTCACATGACTCTTCTGGTAACAGATGCATCTGTCGGTGTTCACTTATATTGGGTTTGAAACACATGATCATGTACATTTGCCTGGTGTGGGCAACACCTTTTCAGTTTAGGTATTTGGCCCTTTTAAGTAGAGACAGGATCCTTAACTTCGCACTGAGTGAAAAGCAATGGCGTTTGTTCATTGCTAGATATATCTGTGGTCCAACTGAATTACATCTAGGTCACGGCATGCCAGATAGTGTTGAGGCAGGCATTGGTGATGAGGCCGACTTTCAAAATGAACCAGAATCAATCAATCAATCAATCAGGGGAATTGTAAGCATGCTACTCACCCGTGAGGGTCTCAAGGCGCTGGGGGAGGGGGGAGAAGCTCCGCTCAGTCAAAGAGTCAGGTCTTGAGTGTCTTACTGAAGATGTTCAGGGAGGTGGCGCATCTGATGTCGATAGGGAGCTCGTTCCAGGTCTTGGCCGCGATGTAGGAGAACGCTCTTCTACCTGTTCTGGCTCTGCGGATGTGCAGGGTTTCAGCGAGGGCGAGGTCGGCAGTTCAGAGGTTTCTCTTGGGTACGTGGAAGGAGATTCTCTCATTGAGGTATTGGGGTCCGGTGTTGTCGAGGCATTTGTAGGCGTGGGTGAGCATCTTGAAGGTGACTCTCTTCTCGACGGGTTGCCAGTGGAGGTCTCGCAGGTGTTGGGTGATGTGTTTGTGTCGAGGGATGCCAAGGACGAGTCGGGCTGCAGTGTTCTGTATGGTCTGGAGTTTGTGGAGCAGAGTCTTGTTGATCCCGGCGTAGAGGGCGTTTCCGTAGTCCAGTCTGCTGGTTATGAGTGCGTGGGTGACGGTTTTCCTTGATTCGGGGGGGATCCACTTGAAGGTCTTTCAGAGGATGCGGAGGGTGTTGAAACAGCTGGAGGCGATGGCGTTGATCTGGCGGGTCATGGAGAGGGAGGAGTCGAGTACGATGCTGAGGTTTCAGGCATGGTCTGTGGGGGTGGGAGGGCTGCTGAGGGCAGTGGGCCACAAGGTGTTGTCCCATGCAGAGGGGGAGGGTCCGAGGAAAAGGACCTCTGTCTTCTCCGAGTTGAGCTTCAGGCAGCTGCTGCTCATCCAGGATGCGATGTCCTTCATTCCTTCCTAGAAGTTGATTCTGGTGGTGATGGGGTCCTTGGTGAGGGAGAGGATGAGCTGGGTGTCGTCAGCGTAGGATACTATGCTGAGTCCGTGCTTTCCCATGATGGTGGCGAGGGGTGCCATGTAGATGTTGAAGAGGGTGGGGCTGAGCGATGATCCTTGGGGTACTCCGCAGTTGAATTCCGTGGGTTCAGAGAGGAAGGGTGTAGTCTAATCCTTTGGGTTCTGCCGGTGAGGAAGGAGCGGATCCAGTCGAGGGCGGTTCCCTATATGCCGGCGTTGTGGAGTCTGGTGGTGAGTGTGCGGTGGGAGACGGTGTCGAAGGCTGCAGAGAGGTCAAGTAGGATCAGGGCCGCAGTGT
Source organism: Calotriton arnoldi (assembly GCA_963921515.1). Taxonomy (NCBI): domain Eukaryota; kingdom Metazoa; phylum Chordata; class Amphibia; order Caudata; family Salamandridae; genus Calotriton; species Calotriton arnoldi. Next base: position 876,690 of record CAWUFW010006951.1, on the reverse strand, counting down.
GTCCTTGGGCGAGGAGGGTGCGGATGTCGTCTGTGGCGGCGAGTAGAGCGGTCTCTGTGCTGTGGTTGCTTGGAATCCGGATTGGGAGGGGTCGAGGATGGAATTTTCTTCAATGAATTTTGTTAGCTGGGCATTGACAATCTTCTCTGTGACTTTGGCCGCGAAGGAGAGGAGGGAGATGGGTCGGTAGTTCTTGAGGTCCGTGGGGTCTGCTGAGGGTTTCTTGAGTAGGGGTCTGACTTCTGCGCGTTTCCAGTCGTTGGGCAAGGTGCCGGTCTTGACGGTGGTGTTGATGATGCGTCGTAGTTCTGGAGCGATGGCGGTGGTGGCTCTGTGGTAACCCTGGGTGTAGTGGGCGTAGCGGGGCTACGCAGAGGTCCACGGAGTTGCGAACAAACTCCGTGGACCTCCGCTATGCTACACCACCCGCCTCCACCCCCCCTATATTAAAAATTACTTCTACATGACTTAAAATTAAATTAAAACCCCTTACCTGGCATGCGGCGTCCCCGGGCTGCCCTCCTCCTCTTCCTCGCTGTCTGGGTAATTCTCTGAGAAAACTGCGCATGAGCGCACCCCCGCGCATGCGCATTTCTTGCGAGAAATGCGCATGCGCAGTTTTCTCAAAGAATTACCCAGACGGCGAGGAAGAGGAGGAGGGCAGCCCGGGGACGCCGCATGCCAGGTAAGTGGTTTTAATTTAATTTTAAGTCATGTAGAAGTCATTTTTAATGTAGGGGGTGGAGGCGGGGGCTGGCCAACTCCGCTCCACTGCGAGTGTGCGGAGATTTGCCTTCTCCGTATTCTCCGCGGAACGCGGAGGAGGCAAATCTCCGCACAGTCCGCGGGAGGAGCGGAGGTCTCCGCCCGGGGTTACTCTGTGGTAGATGTGCAGTGGGTAGGGGTCCGTGGGGACCCCTGAATGGATGCCTTTTATGGTCGAGGTTGTGTCTTCGGTGATGACTGGGGTCCAGGAGGAGACGATGGGCTGGCTGGTGATGCTCGGGAGGGAGGTGGTTTCGGAGGCAGGTGTCTGGTCATTGAAATGGTCATAGAGGCCCTTGATTTTCAGATGGTAGTAGGATCCGAGCTTGTTGCAGAGGTCCTGGGAGGGGGTGATGTCCGTGGTTTTGCTGGGGGGTTTGGTGAATTCCTGGATGATGCTGAAGAGTTCCTTGGGGTTGCTGGAGTTGGCAAGGATCTTGTTTTGGATGAAGGTCCTTTTGGTGGATCTGATGCATTGGTGGTGTTCCGTCATGGCGTTCTTGTAGGTGGTGTGACCTTCTGGTGTTTTGCTGTTTCTCCAGTTCTTCTCGAGGCGTCTACAGGTGCGTCTGGATTGTTGAAGGTCGTGGTGAACCAGGTGGCCTTTCTGGGGCGCTGTCTGTCTGAGTTGCGTAGGGGTGCGAGCTCGTCTGCACAGTTGGAGATCCATCTGTGGAGTTCTTTGGCTGCGAGGTTGGCGTCGGTCGAGGTGGTGGGGGCGTCGCGGTTGAGGGCGGAGTTGAGCTGCTCCTCAGTGATTTTGCTCCAGTTCCTTCTGGGAGGGCGTGGTGCAGGTTTGGGGGCGGTGGGTTTGTCGACGTTGAAGTGTACGCAGTGGTGGTCCATCCAGGGGGGTTGCTTGGTGTGGCTGAAGTGGATGCTGTTACCGCTGCGAAGATGGAGTTGAGGGTGTGTCCTGCCTTGTGGGTGGGTGTGGTGATGAGCTGTTTCAGTCCGATGTTGGTGAGGTTGTCCAGGAGGGTGGCGGAGTTGGGGTTGCTGGGGTTGTCGAGGTGGAAGTTCAGGTCTCCGATGAGTATGTAGTCCATGGAGGTGATGGCGTGGGGCGCGATGAGGTCGGTGATGGTCGCGGAGAACGAGGCGCGAGGTCCGGGGGGTCTGTAAGTGACGGTGCCACGGAGTGTGGTTCTCGGGCTGGTCTGGATTTGGAAGTGAAGGTGTTCGGTGGTGGAGAGGGAGTCATTTTTGTTGGAGGTGGAGAGTCGGAGGGAGCTCTTGTGTGCGATGGCGAGTCCCCCTCCTGGGCGGTTGGGGTGGGCTTTCCTGAGGATCTTGTATCCATCGGGGATGGCGGTGGCGATGTCGGGGGCGGAGGAGGCATTGGTCCAGGTTTCTGTAAATAAGGCGACGTCTGGTGAGAGGGTGTCAAGGAGGTCCCAGATCTCAATGGCGTGTCTGTGTAGGGAGCGCACGTTGAGGAGAATGCACCTCAGGGTTTCGGAGGTGTTAGCGTTCGGTGTGGGGGTGGTGGCCGTGGGGGTGCTGATGGTGTTGAAGGTCTGGCGGCAGTGAAGGCAGGAGAACTGTCCGTGGGTGGTGCTCAGCGTGGATAGCTGGCAGTTGTTGTTCCTCCCGGGGTTGAGTGCGAGGAGGGTAGCTGAGTCATAGCAGTGGATGGTTGGAGATCCAGGGTTCCTGACGCTGGTCGGGTCGTAGACGGGCACAGACAGGCTTGCCTTAGGCGCGCCTTTGGCGCGGCCGTTTAGCAGCCGTCATTAAATAGGGGAGGAGGGAGGGAAAGCTGTGCTGGGAGGCGGGGGCGTGGGCGGCAGGGTGAGGGGCCATGGGCGAAGAACAGTGAACAGAATTAACAGTATCAGGACAACACAATACGAATTAAAACAAGAAGGGTGACAAAAGCAAAACAAACAATACAATTTAGGCAAGAATTAGGACAAATTAAACGCTGGTGACACAGGAAGGAAAAAACGGGCACAACAAGGCAAGAGGCCGCAGGGGCAGGCTCGAACCTTACCAGAACAGCGGCAGCGGAGGCACAACGGTGGAGCTACTGGGGGAGAGAGCAGGTCACTGACCAATACTTTTCACTTTCACCGGCATTTGAAAGTAAGTGTATTTGCTGCCATGTAGGAGTTAAAAAGCATGATTTGAAGGCACATGGTTACTCACGTGCGCGGAGAATGCAGAAGTGTGTATTGGCCACGCAGCAATTTTTAAGTGAACTACGATACAGTTTATAATTTTGCACTATCTGGTATATCTGTCAGCACCTGTTTGTAAATGTATCAGTTGGCACGGAGCACCTTTCAGCATACTTAATGATACACATGCACTCACATCAACTAAAGGTTTGTGTGTAACACATAGATCAACGAAATTGGGTTCTCATGTTTACACTGGTTGGGGCATAGATTCAGAATCATGAATAGCACTGTGCTGCTTCTTAATGGACACTTCTCGGTTTCATTCAGATTATCACCATTTTCAAGGGTGCTCTTGGTGGTTGGTGTAATCATTGTTGTGTAGATTGAGCACATCTTTCTTTGTACACGCACTTAAGCAAGGCAAAGTGACATGCACTAAACAGATTGATAGGTGTGACAGGTACCATATTGAATTGTTGTTGTTGTGATTCCTTCGGTGCACATAGACAGTGATATATTGTTTCATTGCAGAGACCCCTGGCGAAGGGTCGTAAGATCCGAAATGCATTGGGTAGTTGAGGTCACCGTATAATGAAGAAAATTTTTTTTTTAGGATATGACGTCAAGCTTTGTCAGTTTATTGGAGTGTATAAGAGTATGAATAAAGTAAATTCATATAATGAAGAACTCAAGGAAAAAAGAATAAAATGCAATTTAATCAACCACTCTAAATAATAATCACTGTTTCAGCAAATATTTGGTAAAGAACCTGCGGGTCGCAGTAAAGTGCTTCTGGGAATCGGCTATTGGGATCACTACCAGCATGTATGCCATACTTTTATACAGAGGTGCAGTATGAGACATTGCACATACCTAGACAGCACATGGTGATACAACCTTAGGATTTACACCAATTGAACATTGAGGAACAAGGAGTCTGCGAACCGAACATTGCATAAAATAAACCCTTTGACTGGCCCAAGCCTTACTTTTTAATACTTATATGTCACCACTAATATAGGCCCTAATAGTTCTTAAGGCAGGGTGTTAGGTGGAGGTTATTCCCAGCCCCTTCCTGAGCTTTAAAAAGTAGCCTTTCTGACTTTAGAAGATGCCTACTCTGTCACAGGCATGTGAAGCTGACACGTAGGCCAGTCTGCCCTTTGCCACCCTAGAGAGGTTGAAACTGAACCCAGGGGAAGTGGAAGAACTGACCAGAACCAGTTTAAGGGCAGACAAAGAGAGAGATGTCCACACACAGGCTTGCACTAGGTATAAAAGAGGCACCCTCAGAACATCTCATCATAATAGTCCTGGACCTGTGGAAGATTCAGAAGAAGGGCTGTCCTGCTGTCTAAAGAAGAAAGAGTAGACCAGCTCACCTTTGCTCCCCGGACCCTTAGGAGTCCAAGGGTCAGTTGGCAGAACTTCTCTTTGAGCTATAGGGAAACAACAATAATCTTCCAGAGGTCTTGACTCCTTTCCATCTGACCAGATCCAATTGAGCATGAACTGGTCCCCTCTGCCAGCCTCTGTGTCCTGACCCTCCAAGTGCTGTCTCCAAGGCCCTGGACCACTGGCTAGAGTCAGAGTGTATTCCTCCCTGATCAACTGAAGTTGTATTCAGGTCCAACACACCGTGATGCAGACTGACATAAAGGCTCACATCTTAGCAGCTCCAAATTCAACAGCGTCCACGCATCCGGTGTAGTGCAAACCAAGTCAGGGCCTCGCAAGGTAGCACCTTACAGCTCATGATTGGTGGCTTTACCAGACCCGATGCAGAGCCATTCATCACAGCACTGTGCAGCTCCTGATTGGTGGCTGGATGGACCTGATGCAGCACGACGCAGAGCCTCACATTGCATTGGCGCTCCATTGCAGTTGGTCAGAACTTTTGACTTTGTCGTGGTCTGGTGTGACCAGATACCTGCAGTTGGAGCTTTGTGCTTTCTGTTGCTATTTTTACATCAAACTCTAAAAATTCATATCTTTAGTTGTATTTATTGGATTTTCTTTCATTTGATTTATTAAAATATTTTCTAATTTTCTAAATTGGTTTTGAATTGTTTTTGTGCTATATTTTCACTTTATTAATGTTCATAAATACTTTGCTCATTGCCTCTAAGTTAAGCCTGACTGCTTTTGTGCCAAACTACCAAAGGGTAGGCATAGGTATATTTAGTTAGTTATTCTTGTGGTTCACCCTGACATTATTGTGATTATTACTTGAGTGGGTTTATCACTCCTCTCAACTAATAGCACAGTTTCTTATAGAAGTCTTGAGCTTCCTCCTAAATCTCAAGAGTTCCATTTAATCTTTGAGTGCATCTGTAAGCAGATTCCAGTTTTGGGAAGCTGTGGCCAGAAGGCTCTACCACCTACTATCTTACGTTGGAATTCGGGGATTACAAGGTTCAGGTGGGAAGCTGATCACAAAAAAAGGGTAGGGCAATAGGAAGCTGATCTCAAAGTATGGATGGGGCAATAAAGCATAAAATGAGACCTAATAGGAGAGTAACTACAAGAATACATCACTTTGTGGACCAGACAGAATGACTTCAATGCAATTCTGTCCTTCAGTGACAAGAAATTAAGTTGGGCCAAAACTGGAAAGATGAGAGAGCTGTACTAAACATCGCTGTCTAGCCTTGCTGCAAACCTTTGAACCAACTGTAAGTTCTTTATGAGTAATGAAGGCAATCCTACATAGATAGAGTTACAGTAGTCTAAATGTGGAAATATGAAGGCATTAGAAATATGATATTTTGTATAAATAGATAAAACACTAACTTAAGATAGTGTAGTTGGAACAGGTAGGCCTTAAGTACAGCTTTCACTTGTACTGTTATGGTAAGTGTAGTGTCGATTTTATTGCCCAGGTTATTTACTACCACATCCAATTATGTAAAGGAATGTAGGCTGGAAGGCCAGAAATTAAACAGGACTGGTGCTACAGCTATCAAGGGATCAGGATCTCAATTTTTGATCAGCTTAGCTTAAAATTATTGGACTTCATCCAATGGTATACGGAAATGGATGCTGCTTTATTATCCCCCTTTTTGAAGCCGGAAATTATTTGTGTATTGCCAGCATAAAGAAACAAGCATTGGCATAGCCAATAGGTCTCGCCTTTGGGACCTTATAAGTATTTAGTTATGCAGCACAACTGTTGCATGGATAAACACTTATAATGTCCCAAATGCGAGACCACTATTTTTATTTATCAACACATTCATTAGCAGTTTTTTATAGTGTGTTCATGGCTCAAGGGATGACAAAGCGCTTTACAGAAACTAAAAAAGGAGTAGACTGAGCCACATAAAAGAAGAGCCATCAATTATTTGAACTGTGCATTAATTTCAGTAATGGCTTTAACATTGAGCGCGGTGTCCTTGAAGCGGGCGCCGCGCTCAGTGTTAAAGTTAAGAAATATATAAATAATCCGAGCGCGGTGTCCGTGAAGCGGCGCCGCGCTCAGTTTCAAAGTTAAACAAAAAAACAAACACAAACAGAGCGCGGTGCACTGTCATTAGCGAGTAGCGCCCGCCATTGCCCAGTGAGTGCTGTGTGGGCAAGCACCGCCATTCTCCCACATTGTTTAGTAAAGAAAATAGTGCTCACAAACTAATTAAAGCATCCCGTATAACGCCGCCAGTAAACGATCCAATCCTGGTGGGCTTGGCCAAAAGGAGACAAGGCGGCAACAAGGAGGGACTAAGAAGCCTCCTTTACAATCAGAAGCTAGCGTTTTGCATGGAAGATGACGCTACCCAATTAAATAGATGGGCGGGGCGTCAACTCCGCCTCTGAGAGCTTCGGAATCTGTATTGATTTCAAGAAGCTCTCGAATGCCGAGAGCAGCGCATGCGCGCTGCTATCGCCAGCCGAGACCTAAAAAGTAGAAGCAGAACTAATTTGACTCAAAAATGTTGACATTATTGAAAAAGGTGAAGGACCGCACCATGTATCTTAATAATCGTTGTGGCCACAAAACCAAAAGTGTGCATTTGTGTGGACATGCGCCTACCTAACACTGCCATCAAGCTTGAATGCCACATAATAATTACAGTAGATAATCTGGTCACCGACGTCAACGGAGTCTGCTGGTTCTCAAACACTGACCTAACCTCAGCATACCATCAACTACTTCTTGACTCGAGTCGAGCTATACCACTACTTTCTCAATGCACTCTGGCTTTCAAAAGTACAAGAGGCTGAATTTTGGCATTTTTAGAGCTGTCAAAGTTTTTCAAAACTGTTCCAGACAGCTTTCTCAGGCTATGCATTGGCATTAATGTCAGCAATGGCAATGTTGTTCATGCCAAGACCACTGAAGGACATAACTCTTGCTTGAGGGTCATCCTGTCGCACCTCTAGGACTGTGGCCTTACCTTGAACTAGAAGAAATGTGAATTGAATTTCTTAGACAAAGTGTTGATCCCAACAAGGTATTGGAGATCAAATTATCCAAACCATTATCAGTATCCAAAGTTTGCAATTTCCTAGACATCGTCAGGTACAGAGGGTGGTTCATCAGAAATCTCACCACTATCATAAAACAACTCCTTGACCTCAAATCCATGTCAGCTTGTAGGTGCTGCATGACCATCAGTGGGTTTTTCATGCCCTCTCATTGGATAGCACGCTACAGTACTTCGACTCTACCAAATAAACCTAACTGTGCATTGATGCAAGTCGCACAGGACTAGGGGCTCTCCTCTTTCAAAAGCAAAAGTATGTAGAGTCGGTCTAATTAGACTATGTCTGAAAAGCACTCATGCGCCCCAAATAGAGGCACTTACAAATCGAGAAACAAGCATTTGTCATCCACTGGGGATACAGACACTTCCAACTTTCCCTATAGGGACACATCTTTCAAATATGAACCGACTACAAATCGCAGGTACTTTTGCTGTAAACTGAAAAATGGATTCTGCAGCTTCAAAAACATTACTTTAAAATAACCAGCCAACTATGATCTCAAATCCCAGCAGATTATATGTTCTAACCACCCTTGGTCTGTCAGCAACAAAAAGGTGGAGACTGTTCTGGAAAAAGAGGAATACATCTTTTATGTGGGAAATGTCATGGTCATTGCCATTGCCTATGTCACCACATTCAATGTGCAATTCAAGATACCTCATAAGGCTCCTGGACAACTGTCATCCATGACCAACCACACCACACTGCTGAAGCTCATCAGATCTTGACATCTCTGCATCATGTGCACAGCAAATTGCAGTCACTCATAATGAGTGAGTCTTGAGGGTCAAGCAGTTTGTCATTCCTTCCCCCTACAGTGCCTTGCTCCATGCTGGTATATTTAAACAACAAGGGAACCCCAGTATTATGACCAGGGGTAATTACGTATATGGTAAGGACAAAGGTCAAGAAGAGGCCGCTTAGGTCCTCGTGTAGCCTAGGCTACTAAATTATTTTTAGGCAGCATTAATCAGATAGCACAAGGTAGTGTAGTCCAGGCGGGACTAATTACGCAATAGATGCTGGGACACAAAGTAGATATGGTATCACATTTATTAACGGCATAAATGGATTATCATAGCTTAATTGCATAGTAATAGTTCTAGTGCTCACACATAGAAGTGAAAGTGCGTGAAGTGAGGAGTGTTTGTGACATTAAAAACTTTACATCGCATTGAAAACAACCATGTAAAAACTCCTAAGTAATTAGTTGCAGTAATGGAGTTTTAAGTTGTATAGGTCGACGGCGTTTCGATCTTATGAATGTAAGATCATCATCAGGACGGAACAAGTGTGAACAAGTAGAATCTATTAAAGGAAAACCAAAAATCAAACAATGGTCCTGAAAAGAACAACCAATTTAAGAGCAAGACCTATATTAATAAGGGATTCTTGAAATAACCTGAGTAAAAAATGAGTTAAAGACTGCTAATGAAAGGTAACATTAAATGAAAAATATATATAGAGGTACCATATAATGAGGCCTCAGTATTGAAGGTAGTTCCAAGGCTTCCTGTAGAGGTAGGCATGCGAAGGGCATACTAAATAGTGAGGTTACGCTGCAACTGGGGAGGTGTCAGCGCAGGGAAAGTGAATGCGCGCAAGTAGTCGACTATAGAATGAGGCAAGTGAGGCACGACTAGGTAAGGAAGTGCTGCAAGAGTCATGCAATATGGGCAGGGGCCCAGGGGCAACAAGGTAGTAGTATGCCAAGGAGAGGGACTTACTTAGGCTATTCAGTCTCCAAGGAGCATCGTGAGTTCTGAGGATAGACAAGTAATGCGAGCAGGACGGGACCTGTTGAGTTCTGCAAGGTAGGGAGAAGGGTTAGTGTGGGGCCTGAGCTACTGAAGTGCGAGCGGCGTGAGTGGAAGCAGTACTTACTTCAAGGCCAGGAGGGGGCCGCTGCCGGAGGAGAGATCCAGAATTTACGGGCGTTAGTGCAGGAAAGCAAGCGAGTCAATCTCTACTCCAAGGTCAAGGCCCATGGGTGTCTCGGACGTTAGTTCCGGAGGCAAGCAGGAGAATCAATCTCTAAGGGGGAAAGGAGGAGGACGGCACAGTGATAAGATTGCCGTGTGTCAGAGAGTCAAAGGAAAATTCGGAAAGCCTAATTACTGGAAGGGCGGAGGCTTGACGGAAGGATACTTACTAGTGAGAGCCTGCTGGTTAGGAGCGAAGGAGACCGTGAGTTGCTCGAGCGTGGAGCTGATACTAAACCGTGGCAGCTGAGTAACTTAAATGGTATGCCGCGAGTGACGCGCATGGGCAGAGGTAGCGAGGCTGGAAACTAGACTGTGTAGCGCCGCCATCTTAGGAAGGCACTAATGAAGACCCAGTAGCGCGCATGTGCAGAATAAATCAAGCTGAGTTCTACACTGCTAAAGAACTGTTGTGGGCGACTAACGCAGAGTCCCAGTGAAGTAAAAGAGAGCAATTCAAGGGGTTGTAGAAGAGCCCGTATGTAGGGGAGAATAAGAGACATTTGCAGCAAAGTGAAATCAAGATTTCATGATATTAGAAGAATACAGACACAATTAAAAATTAAGAATATATATAAAAAAATATATACATAGAGCTGAGAGATTTTACAGGATCATGTTCCATTCTTCAACAGTATTGAGTCCATTTTCGATGGAACGACAGTTGAACATCCATTTACATTCCAGCCTGTTAAGAGTTGCTTGGGGGTCACAGCCTCTCTTGTGTGGGCGAAGGCTGTCAATCACTTGCCAGCGTAGATTTTGTTCAGAGTGTCCTTTCTCAATGAAATGTTCCACCAATGGGGCCGTCGTGATACCGCAGCGTATCCGGCTTTTATGTTGACTGATTCTCGCTTTTATTTTCTGGGTGATTTGTCCCACATAGATGAGGTTGCAAGGACATTTGACACAGTAAATTACATTCATTGAGTTACAGTTTGAGAAGAAGCTCAATTGGTGCGTAGTGGTGCCATATTCAAAAGTTTTTGTGTTTCTCGTGAGTGGGCATGCAACACAGTTACCACATTTAAAATGTCCTACTATAGGAGGGAGACCTAAGAATGATTGCACAGTAGTGTCATCTCGGGGTTGTTTATATGCCCGGACAATGTGGTCTTTAATGTTGCGCCCACGTTTAAATGAAAACAAGGGAGCTTCATTAGTAATGTCAATTGAGGTAAGGAGAGGCCAGTGTTTTTTATCATTTTGGTAATTTTATTGCTGGCTGGACAGAATGTGGTCACGCATGCAATACGTGATATGGTTTTCTTTGGTCTGGTTTCCAAAAGGAATTCCCTATGTGAAAACCACGCACGTTTCATAGATCTTTTCACTAATCTTCTAGGGTAGCCTCTGTACATGAGTTTGTCGCAAAGTATGTCTGCTTCCCTGAAGTAGTCTTCTTTTAGTTTACAGTTTCTCCGTATTCTTAAGAATTGGCCATACGGAAGGCCATCCCTCAGTGCTCTAGGGTGGGCACTATTGTAGTGGAGAAGAGTGTTGCGTTCTGAGGGCTTTCTGTACAAGGTCGTGTAGAGCCCTCCCTCAGTAGGTTTGACAGTGACATCGAGATAGTCAACTTGTGTGTTGCTAGAATTGTAGGTGAATCTAAGGTCAGGCTGGCAGCTGTTGAGCCATGCGCCGAAACTGTCTAATTCAGTTGTGGTGCCTTGCCAGATCATCAAAACATCATCGATGTATCGGTGCCAGCTTCTTATGTGATTACGATGTGGATTGACTTGATTGAGGACCAGAGATTTTTCAATGTCGTCTACATAAAGAATAGCAAAATTTGGGGCGAAAACTGCTCCCATACTTGTACCCTTGCATTGTTTGTAATATTTGTCATTGAACATAAAGTAATTCTTGGTAAGTGCTATTGTCAACAGGGAGATGATGAATTCTGTCGGTACTTTATGTGGTCTTGGTCTGTTGTTGAGATGTGTCTCAATAACTGTTGCTCCCTTATCCTGCGGGATGTTGGTATAAAGGGATTCTATATCCAGAGTGACTAGAAGTTCTTGTGTGGGATCAAAATGTTCCCGTTCTACCAGGTTGATGAAATGTGTGGTGTCTTTCACATAGGCTACGGTGTCAAGTACTAGGTCATGAATGAAAAAATCGATGTATCTACCTAATGGCTCAAGAATAGAGCCACATCCGGATAGGATGGGTCTTCCTGGTGGATTATCTTGATTTTTATGGACTTTCGGAAGTGTGTATATTACTGGAGTCCTGGGATTTTCATTGTTGAGATAGAGAAACTCTCTGTGACTGATATAGCCTAGGGATTCGGCTTCTTTGGTTATATTCTGGATAAGACTTTTTATTTCAGCTAAAGGGTTATGTCTTAGTAATTCATAGTGGGTCGTGTTATTTATTTGGCGCATAATTTCATTGTCATAGGATGTTTTATCTTGGATGACGATGCCACCCCCTTTATCACATGGCTTGATGACGATGTTGTCCATGTTTTTCAATTTGAGGAGACTATTCTTTTCTTCTAGACTGATATTGTAGGGAATGAAATCATGCTGTTTTCTCAGTTTTTCTAAGTCCTTCAGGACTAAGTTTTCGAAGGTGATGACCTCCGGAGGGAGGGAGCTAGAAGGTGGGTTAAAGGTTGATTTGGGACGCAGACCTGTCGCGTCGTTGTTGGTTTGGGACTCTTTGTCAAAAAAGAAGGATTTTAATCTTATTTTCCTGAAAAGTTGGAAAATTTCGGTTTGTATCTTAAACCAGTCAGGTTTCTCTGTGAGTACATAAGACAGACCTTTGCTGAGGAGCGCAATTTCTGAGGATGCTAGTTGGTGGTTAGACAAACTGAAGATGGGAATCTGTTCCATGTTTTGTTGGTTAACATCTATGCCAAAGGTGTTCAATACTGGTAACCCCATTGATAGAACTTCCGTCGTGTTTGACGTTCCCCTGGTGGGAAGTTGTATCGTGGTTTGCCCCTCCCTCTCTATGTTTGGAATGGTTGGCCTCGGCCTAAAAAATTAGGATTGGTGGAGGAAGAGCTGGGTCCAGCCCCTTGGTCAGAGGAATCAGAGTCTGCAGAGGAGTCAGAAAATGACACTGGTTGTTTGTTTTTAAATCGACCCCAGGTACCTGCCTGTCGTCTCTGCATGTATTGGGGATTTGTAAAATAGTCGTCCAGGAGGTATGGGTAGGTTTTTTCTTTGCTATAATTTTTGATGTCTTTTGTCACTTTGGTCGCTTTTTTGTGGTGTTCAAACTTTTGGAAGTCAGAGATGCTTTTTTCTAATTTTTCTAAAATAGCCTTGGCGTCAGCCAGGCTGTCCTGTTCCAAAATAGCTTTCTCTAGTGCTAGTATTTCTTCCAGTTCTTTCTTACTTTGTTCAAGAGCGGTGTCTATGCCTAGGACCATCCAGTGGCGCGAGCAAGTTGTACCTATGTGGGCAAATCCATGCTTAAACTTAGGGTCTTGTAGAAAGATTGCTGGGGTATTGCGGACTTGTAAGCCGACGGGTATTATGTCTGCTTTTAAGTACTCTGTAAGCATCCGTGCATGGAGTTCGGTACGGATGTGTTTCTTTTTAAGGTGTTCTAAAGCTGTTATTTTGTCTGTAGCTGCATCTGTAGGTGCTGCTGATGGAGAAGTTGTTTGGAACAAGGAAGGGCCACTTTTAATTTTGGCAATGTAGTCTTCTGTGTAGGTGGGTACAACTGGTATGGACATACTCAATGGAAATAAGGGATAGAAAATAGATAGGAAAAAATGAAAAAAACGAAAAAAAACACTAGAGAGTGGTGACCCTTGCAGTGTAGCCACTGCACATAGTATATTTAAACAACAAGGGAACCCCAGTATTATGACCAGGGGTAATTACGTATATGGTAAGGACAAAGGTCAAGAAGAGGCCGCTTAGGTCCTCGTGTAGCCTAGGCTACTAAATTATTTTTAGGCAGCATTAATCAGATAGCACAAGGTAGTGTAGTCCAGGCGGGACTAATTACGCAATAGATGCTGGGACACAAAGTAGATATGGTATCACATTTATTAACGGCATAAATGGATTATCATAGCTTAATTGCATAGTAATAGTTCTAGTGCTCACACATAGAAGTGAAAGTGCGTGAAGTGAGGAGTGTTTGTGACATTAAAAACTTTACATCGCATTGAAAACAACTATGTAAAAACTCCTAAGTAATTAGTTGCAGTAATGGAGTTTTAAGTTGTATAGGTCGACGGCGTTTCGATCTTATGAATGTAAAGATCATCATCAGGACGGAACAAGTGTGAACAAGTAGAATCTATTAAAGGAAAACCAAAAATCAAACAATGGTCCCGAAAAGAACAACCAATTTAAGAGCAAGACCTATATTAATAAGGGATTCTTGAAATAACCTGAGTACAAAATGAGTTAAAGACTGCTAATGAAAGGTAACATTAAATGAGAAATATATATAGAGGTACCATATAATGAGGCCTCAGTATTGAAGGTAGTTCCAAGGCTTCCTGTAGAGGTAGGCATGCGAAGGGCATACTAGATAGTGAGGTTACGCTGCAACTGGGGAGGTGTCAGCGCAGGGAAAGTGAATGCGCGCAAGTAGTCGACTATAGAATGAGGCAAGTGAGGCACGACTAGGTAAGGAAGTGCTGCAAGAGTCATGCGATATGGGCAGGGGCCCAGGGGCAACAAGGTAGTAGTATGCCAAGGAGAGGGACTTACTTAGGCTATTCAGTCTCCAAGGAGCATCGTGAGTTCTGAGGATAGACAAGTAATGCGAGCAGGACGGGACCTGTTGAGTTCTGCAAGGTAGGGAGAAGGGTTAGTGTGGGGCCTGAGCTACTGAAGTGCGAGCGGCGTGAGTGGAAGCAGTTCTTACTTCAAGGCCAGGAGGGGGCCGCTGCCGGAGGAGAGACCCAGAATTTACGGGCGTTAGTGCAGGAAAGCAAGCGAGTCAATCTCTACTCCAAGGTCAAGGCCCATGGGTGTCTCGGACGTTAGTTCCGGAGGCAAGCAGGAGAATCAATCTCTAAGGGGGAAAGGAGGAGGACGGCACAGTGATAAGATTGCCGTGTGTCAGAGAGTCAAAGGAAAATTCGGAAAGCCTCATTACTGGAAGGGCGGAGGCTTGACGAAAGGATACTTACTAGTGAGAGCCTGCTGGTTAGGAGCGAAGGAGACCGTGAGTTGCTCGAGCGTGGAGCCGATACTAAACCGTGGCAGCTGAGTAACTTAAATGGTATGCCGCGAGTGACGCGCATGGGCAGAGGTAGCGAGGCTGGAAACTAGACTGTGTAGCGCCGCCATCTTAGGAAGGCACTAATGAAGACCCAGTAACGCGCATGTGCAGAATAAATCAAGCTGAGTTCTACACTGCTAAAGAACTGTTGTGGGCGACTAACGCAGAGTCCCAGTGAAGTAAAAGAGAGCAATTCAAGGGGTTGTAGAAGAGCCCGTATGTAGGGGAGAATAAGAGACATTTGCAGCAAAGTGAAATCAAGATTTCATGATATTAGAAGAATACAGACACAATAAAAAATTAAGAATATATATAAAAAAATATATACATAGAGCTGAGAGATTTTACAGGATCATGTTCCATTCTTCAACAGTATTGAGTCCATTTTCGATGGAACGACAGTTGAACATCCATTTACATTCCAGCCTGTTAAGAGTTGCTTGGGGGTCACAGCCTCTCTTGTGTGGGCGAAGGCTGTCAATCACTTGCCAGCGTAGATCTTGTTCAGAGTGTCCTTTCTCAATGAACTGTTCCACCAATGGGGCCGTCGTGATACCGCAGCGTATCCGGCTTTTATGTTGACTGATTCTCGCTTTTATTTTCTGGGTGGTTTGTCCCACATAGATGAGGTTGCAAGGACATTTGACACAGTAAATTACATTCATTGAGTTACAGTTTGAGAAGAAGCTCAATTGGTGCGTAGTGGTGCCATATTCAAAAGTTTTTGTGTTTCTCGTGAGTGGGCATGCAACACAGTTACCACATTTAAAATGTCCTACTATAGGAGGGAGACCTAAGAATGATTGCACAGTAGTCTCATCTCGGGCTTGTTTATATGCCCGGACAATGTGGTCTTTAATGTTGCGCCCACGTTTAAATGAAAACAAGGGAGCTTCATTAGTAATGTCAATTGAGGTAAGGAGAGGCCAGTGTTTTTTATCATTTTGGTAATTTTATTGCTGGCTGGACAGAATGTGGTCACGCATGCAATACGTGATATGGTTTTCTTTGGTCTGGTTTCCAAAAGGAATTCCCTATGTGAAAACCACGCACGTTTCATAGATCTTTTCACTAATCTTCTAGGGTAGCCTCTGTACATGAGTTTGTCGCAAAGTATGTCTGCTTCCCTGAAGTAGTCTTCTTTTAGTTTACAGTTTCTCCGTATTCTTAAGAATTGGCCATACGGAAGGCCATCCCTCAGTGCTCTAGGGTGGGCACTATTGAAGTGGAGAAGAGTGTTGCGTTCTGAGGGCTTTCTGTACAAGGTCGTGTAGAGCCCTCCCTCAGTAGGTTTGACAGTGACATCGAGATAGTCAACTTGTGTGTTGCTAGAATTGTAGGTGAATCTAAGGTCAGGCTGGCAGCTGTTGAGCCATGCGCCGAAACTGTCTAATTCAGTTGTGGTGCCTTGCCAGATCATAAAAACATCATCGATGTATCGGTGCCAGCTTCTTATGTGATTACGATGTGGATTGACTTGATTGAGGACCAGAGATTTTTCAATGTCGTCTACATAAAGAATAGCAAAATTTGGGGCGAAAACTGCTCCCATACTTGTACCCTTGCATTGTTTGTAATATTTGTCATTGAACATAAAGTAATTCTTGGTAAGTGCTATTGTCAACAGGGAGATGATGAATTCTGTCGGTACTTTATGTGGTCTTGGTCTGTTGTTGAGATGTGTCTCAATAACTGTTGCTCCCTTATCCTGCGGGATGTTGGTATAAAGGGATTCTATATCCAGAGTGACTAGAAGTTCTTGTGTGGGATCAAAATGTTCCCGCTCTACCAGGTTGATGAAATGTGTGGTGTCTTTCACATAGGCTACGGTGTCAAGTACTAGGTCATGAATGAAAAAATCGATGTATCTACCTAATGGCTCAAGAATAGAGCCACATCCGGATAGGATGGGTCTTCCTGGTGGATTATCTTGATTTTTATGGACTTTCGGAAGTGTGTATATTACTGGAGTCCTGGGATTTTCATTGTTGAGGTAGAGAAACTCTCTGTGACTGATATAGCCTAGGGATTCGGCTTCTTTGGTTATATTCTGGATAAGACTTTTTATTTCAGCTAAAGGGTTATGTCTGAGTAATTCATAGTGGGTCGTGTTATTTATTTGGCGTATAATTTCATTGTCATAGGATGTTTTATCTTGGATGACGATGCCACCCCCTTTATCACATGGCTTGATGACGATGTTGTCCATGTTTTTCAATTTGAGGAGACTATTCTTTTCTTCTAGACTGATATTGTAGGGAATGAAATCATGCTGTTTTCTCAGTTTTTCTAAGTCCTTCAGGACTAAGTTTTCGAAGGTGATGACCTCCGGAGGGAGGGAGCTAGAAGGTGGGTTAAAGGTTGATTTGGGACGCAGACCTGTCGCGTCGTTGTTGGTTTGGGACTCTTTGTCAAGAAAGAAGGATTTTAATCTTATTTTCCTGAAAAGTTGGAAAATTTCGGTTTGTATCTTAAACCAGTCAGGTTTCTCTGTGAGTACATAAGACAGACCTTTGCTGAGGAGCGCAATTTCTGAGGATGCTAGTTGGTGGTTTGACAAATTGAAGATGGGAATCTGTTCCATGTTTTGTTGGTTAACATCTATGCCAAAGGTGTTCAATACTGGTAACCCCATTGATAGAACTTCCGTCGTGTTTGACGTTCCCCTGGTGGGAAGTTGTATCGTGGTTTGCCCCTCCCTCTCTCTGTTTGGAATGGTTGGCCTCGGCCTAAAAAATTAGGATTGGTGGAGGAAGAGCTGGGTCCAGCCCCTTGGTCAGAGGAATCAGAGTCTGCAGAGGAGTCAGAAAATGACACTGGTTGTTTGTTTTTAAATCGACCCCAGGTACCTGCCTGTCGTCTCTGCATGTATTGGGGATTTGTAAAATAGTCGTCCAGGAGGTATGGGTAGGTTTTTTCTTTGCTATAATTTTTGATGTCTTTTGTCACTTTGGTCGCTTTTTTGTGGTGTTCAAACTTTTGGAAGTCAGAGATGCTTTTTCTAATTTTTCTAAAATAGCCTTGGCGTCAGCCAAGCTGTCCAGTTCCAAAATAGCTTTCTCTAGTGCTAGTATTTCTTCCAGTTCTTTCTTACTTTGTTCAAGAGCGGTGTCTATGCCTAGGACCATCCAGTGGCGCGAGCAAGTTGTACCTATGTGGGCAAATCCATGCTTAAACTTAGGGTCTTGTAGAAAGATTGCTGGGGTATTGCGGACTTGTAAGCCGACGGGTATTATGTCTGCTTTTAAGTACTCTGTAAGCATCCGTGCATGGAGTTCGGTACGGATGTGTTTCTTTTTAAGGTGTTCTAAAGCTGTTATTTTGTCTGTAGCTGCATCTGTAGGTGCTGCTGATGGAGAAGTTGTTTGGAACAAGGAAGGGCCACTTTTAATTTTGGCAATGTAGTCTTCTGTGTAGGTGGGTACAACTGGTATGGACATACTCAATGGGAATAAGGGATAGAAAATAGATAGGGAAAAATGAAAAAAACGAAAAAAAACACTAGAGAGTGGTGACCCTTGCAGTGTAGCCACTGCACATAGTATATTTAAACAACAAGGGAACCCCAGTATTATGACCAGGGGTAATTACGTATATGGTAAGGACAAAGGTCAAGAAGAGGCCGCTTAGGTCCTCGTGTAGCCTAGGCTACTAAATTATTTTTAGGCAGCATTAATCAGATAGCACAAGGTAGTGTAGTCCAGGCGGGACTAATTACGCAATAGATGCTGGGACACAAAGTAGATATGGTATCACATTTATTAACGGCATAAATGGATTATCATAGCTTAATTGCATAGTAATAGTTCTAGTGCTCACACATAGAAGTGAAAGTGCGTGAAGTGAGGAGTGTTTGTGACATTAAAAACTTTACATCGCATTGAAAACAACCATGTAAAAACTCCTAAGTAATTAGTTGCAGTAATGGAGTTTTAAGTTGTATAGGTCGACGGCGTTTCGATCTTATGAATGTAAGATCATCATCAGGACGGAACAAGTGTGAACAAGTAGAATCTATTAAAGGAAAACCAAAAATCAAACAATGGTCCCGAAAAGAACAACCAATTTAAGAGCAAGACCTATATTAATAAGGGATTCTTGAAATAACCTGAGTAAAAAATGAGTTAAAGACTGCTAATGAAAGGTAACATTAAATGAAAAATATATATAGAGGTACCATATAATGAGGCCTCAGTATTGAAGGTAGTTCCAAGGCTTCCTGTAGAGGTAGGCATGCGAAGGGCATACTAAATAGTGAGGTTACGCTGCAACTGGGGAGGTGTCAGCGCAGGGAAAGTGAATGCGCGCAAGTAGTCGACTATAGAATGAGGCAAGTGAGGCACGACTAGGTAAGGAAGTGCTGCAAGAGTCATGCGATATGGGCAGGGGCCCAGGGGCAACAAGGTAGTAGTATGCCAAGGAGAGGGACTTACTTAGGCTATTCAGTCTCCAAGGAGCATCGTGAGTTCTGAGGATAGACAAGTAATGCGAGCAGGACGGGACCTGTTGAGTTCTGCAAGGTAGGGAGAAGGGTTAGTGTGGGGCCTGAGCTACTGAAGTGCGAGCGGCGTGAGTGGAAGCAGTACTTACTTCAAGGCCAGGAGGGGGCCGCTGCCGGAGGAGAGACTCAGAATTTACGGGCGTTAGTGCAGGAAAGGAAGCGAGTCAATCTCTACTCCAAGGTCAAGGCCCATGGGTGTCTCGGACGTTAGTTCCGGAGGCAAGCAGGAGAATCAATCTCTAAGGGGGAAAGGAGGAGGACGGCACAGTGATAAGATTGCCGTGTGTCAGAGAGTCAAAGGAAAATTCCGAAAGCCTAATTACTGGAAGGGCGGAGGCTTGACGGAAGGATACTTACTAGTGAGAGCCTGCTGGTTAGGAGCGAAGGAGACCGTGAGTTGCTCGAGCGTGGAGCCGATACTAAACCGTGGCAGCTGAGTAACTTAAATGGTATGCCGCGAGTGACGCGCATGGGCAGAGGTAGCGAGGCTGGAAACTAGACTGTGTAGCGCCGCCATCTTAGGAAGGCACTAATGAAGACCCAGTAACGCGCATGAGCAGAATAAATCAAGCTGAGTTCTACACTGCTAAAGAACTGTTGTGGGCGACTAACGCAGAGTCCCAGTGAAGTAAAAGAGAGCAATTCAAGGGGTTGTAGAAGAGCCCGTATGTAGGGGAGAATAAGAGACATTTGCAGCAAAGTGAAATCAAGATTTCATGATATTAGAATAATACAGACACAATTAAAAATTAAGAATATATATATAAAAAAATATATACATAGAGCTGAGAGATTTTACAGGATCATGTTCCATTCTTCAACAGTATTGAGTCCATTTTCGATGGAACGACAGTTGAACATCCATTTACATTCCAGCCTGTTAAGAGTTGCTTGGGGGCCACAGCCTCTCTTGTGTGGGCGAAGGCTGTCAATCACTTGCCAGCGTAGATCTTGTTCAGAGTGTCCTTTCTCAATGAAATGTTCCACCAATGGGGCCGTCGTGATACCGCAGCGTATCCGGCTTTTATGTTGACTGATTCTCGCTTTTATTTTCTGGGTGGTTTGTCCCACATAGATGAGGTTGCAAGGACATTTGACACAGTAAATTACATTCATTGAGTTACAGTTTGAGAAGAAGCTCAATTGGTGCGTAGTGGTGCCATATTCAAAAGTTTTTGTGTTTCTCGTGAGTGGGCATGCAACACAGTTACCACATTTAAAATGTCCTACTATAGGAGGGAGACCTAAGAATGATTGCACAGTAGTCTCATCTCGGGCTTGTTTATATGCCCGGACAATGTGGTCTTTAATGTTGCGCCCACGTTTAAATGAAAACAAGGGAGCTTCATTAGTAATGTCAATTGAGGTAAGGAGAGGCCAGTGTTTTTTTATCATTTTGGTAATTTTATTGCTGGCTGGACAGAATGTGGTCACGCATGCAATACGTGATATGGTTTTCTTTGGTCTGGTTTCCAAAAGGAATTCCCTATGTGAAAACCACACACGTTTCATAGATCTTTTCACTAATCTTCTAGGGTAGCCTCTGTACATGAGTTTGTCGCAAAGTATGTCTGCTTCCCTGAAGTAGTCTTCTTTTAGTTTACAGTTTCTAATTGCTCAATGCTGGGGCACACACCTGTGTGCCTGTGCGCCAACAAGGAGCCAGACACTGCTAGAATTTTTTCATAGGCTAAGAAAAAAAACAAAAAATATATTTTTCCTTGCTAGGACAGAGGATTGTAGTGGAAAATAGAGCAATGAGTCACAAGCTTTTCAGCTGTTGTTATGTTATTGAAAATTTGTAGAGCGCACGTTCACCAACAGGTCTCTTGGCGCTGGGTTTTCCATTGAAGTCGCCGATTAACAAAAGGTCCGTGTCTAACTATGAGCTTGGGTAAAAAGCCAGGTCTTCAGCTTTTTCCTAAAGCGCAAGTGGTCTGTAATTTTTTACTCAAATGGCAGATCCTAAAATATAATATGCCATTATGTCCGAATGGCTCTTCTTGTAGGAGGCATGCATAGTGTTTGTAGTACGTTCAAAACCCACTATATCGAAATACAGCAACTGAGCTATAGTTTACAAAGTTTACTCACTGTGCACCAAACATGCATCACTTGTTAACAGAAAACCTTATGAACAGAAATTGGGGTGAATAAAAGCTATATATTTTTTAAATGTACCGAAAAGTCTGAATTTTGGGCATAGTGGAAGTTTGTACTACCCCACATTCTGTATTATACAGGCGATTCTGAGGAGGATTTCGCACAATGTGCTTTTTTGGGCACTGATATACAAAACTAAGCCAAAAATATAATGAAACTCAATAGATAATTGCAAATATCCTTCCATTCTCCATTCTCATGCTTCTCCTGATTTATAGTGTAGCCCACAACTGTATTTCCTGAGACAGGAAATGCCCAAGAACGCAACTGTCAAAAGCACAAGAAGGAAGCATGGAATTAGGCTGATTTTTTCGGATGTGGGTTGCTGCAGGATATGGGCTTGGGAATTGGCCACCATGTAAGAAAACCTAACAACCCCAGACTTTTTTGAAAAGTAGATACCTGGAGGAGGCCTGAGTGGTGTATACTGTGTGGGTGTCATCACTTTTTCTTACTCGGAATGCCTTCCACAGATCAAATATTGGTTGAAAAAAATAAAAAGATTTGCTTACGTTTCTGTGCTGGAATATTTTTGAATTTGTGGGGACCAGCAAACCCACCCACTATTGCCCACATTTCAACCAAATCAAACACTACTTTACATGTGTGTCTGAGTCTACGGACCAAACAAGAACAGGCCATGGGAAGTCAATATAGTATCAATGTTGTCTTCACATGGTCACAATTTCAGCTTCCTGCTGCAATAGGCCCACCCACACTTACGGGTACTTTTTTATTGTTGTAATATGTCTGACGTTCTGGAGGGTTCTGTCACAGAAGAGTGAAGAAATTGTGATTTGTGTACCCACACTTTCATATTTGTAGAGGATTCTGAGTAACAAAACATGTTGGAATTCATGCCTGTCACATCACCCTGGATTCCTCTGTCTCAAATGATATACATTTGACAAATGTCACTTTCACGTGATCTCTCTGCCAGCTAATCAGGGTGAAGGAGGTATGGCATCCAGCAAACGAAACCTTAGGATATGTAGATGTTTTGAAAAATGAATTGCTAAAAAACAGCCCAACATCATGTTCAGTGCATTCTATTGGCCAGCCAATCAGGGCAACGGAGGTCTTGTTTGCATTAATATATTTTATAGGTCATACAGAATTAGAAAATATATAGTTTTATATTGTATTGTATAATTGTATTGTGTATAATTAATTAAAATCTTTACAAACACACAAACTCACAAAAACACCAATACAAAATTACATAAAAAGATCTGAACAGTTTTTGCAGATAAAAGAGGACATCTAACTTGGGTCAATAGAGGAGTCTTGGCTTAAATTAAATCAATAAGTGTTCCACCCACTGCCAGAGGAAGCCCTACACAGAATACTTCCTCGCTGTCGTTTTGGGATCCTCTGGGCGAGAAGCGTGATTTACTGTGCTTAAGCAAGTGTGCAGCACTGGGCCATTGAGACCCCTTGTGTGCAGATGCCTATCTGTATGCACCCTCTTTGTGCTATAAAAGGTCAAGAATGAGATGGACATTTCCTGGAATCCTGTCGTTCAGCTATGATTATTTATAGTTATATAATACGTTACATATAACCCTGAGTTTAATATCTGTCATGAAATGAACAGCGTACCATGGACAGTGATTCTGCCACGATATTGAGATCTGGGCAAATATTACATAATTGATTGTGCAGATTTCACTCCCTAGGCAAACAAACACAAAATTTAGAATCAGCGGACTCCAGACACCCAGGGCAACATTTCCTTGATTAACGTATCAGGAGTTATGTTTGTACAATTTCAAAATGCGAAAAAATATTTATTACATGTCTCCACATTTTTAATGTATCTTCACACTACAATGAGATATTGATGTGAGGTTTGCTGCAATGCAAAGTCCAGAATGTGGTGGAAAAACATAGTTTGAATGGGTGTACATAGAGACCAAAGTGGTACATGTGTTTAAGCAATCTAACGAGGAGTTTTTTTTTAAAGCTTCCCAATACCCAATAGAGGTGCGTCAACACCCCTGACTGCGCAAACACCCCAGAGTGAAAGGGTTAGGATGTTTCACATCTTTGCATTAGCCGTGGTATTTTCTTAATTCACTAAGGGGCACATGCATCAAGGTAGGCTTTGCGATTCCTTAATTGCGATTATTAAGGAATCGCAATTAAGGAATCGCAAAAGCCTATGCATGTAGGAATCGCTATAAAAATAGCGATTCCTAAACATTCCTTAATTGCGACTCGCTAATTGCGAGTCGCAATTAAGGAATACCTCCCATTAATTCCTATGGGCCTAGAGGCCCATAGGAATGAATGGGAAGACATTCTCAATTAGCGATTCGCAATTAGAGAATCGCAAATTGAGAATGCAATTTCAGGGTGCCAGGGTGTCAAAATGACACCCTGTTGCACCCTGAAATTGTGATGTGCACCCATGTTGCGCACACACATGCCCCAAGGGCATGTGTGTGTGTAACCTAAAACTTAAAAAAATGCATTTTAGAGCATTTTTCGAAGGTATTGCAAATTACAGACAAGTTTGATTTGTCTGTAATTTATGGTCCCAAATAGCGAAATCGCTATTTGAAAGTGCTTCTAGCATTGCATTTAAGGAATCGCAAATTGCGATTCCTTAAATGCAATCGCATTTAGGAATTCGCAATTAATTGCGAATTCTTAAATTGCGCATAGGAAACACGCATGCATCTCCAAAGGCCAATTTGCGATCGCAAACGGCCGATTTTTGCGATTCGCACCGTTTGCGATCGCAAAAACCTTTGATGCATGTGCCCCTAAGAGCTGTAAAGATGAAAACAACTAAATGGGTATAATAATTACCAGATACGTGAGCTATGCATTCTGCATTAATTATGATGAACACAATTTCTTGAGAGATATTGAGCTAATGTTCACTTACCTCGGCTGATTGCGCCAATGAATGAAGAATGAGTTTTTTGGCCTCCAGGTAGAGAGGCTGTCCAAGCTCCTGATAGGGTTTGTAACTTGGTGAGCGGAACCCTACGGTGAGCTGCCGCTGCCTCCTCTGGTAGTTGGCTCTGAAGACCTGCTCCCTGGTGACCCCCCAGCTGCTGTAGATGGTCTCACTCCTTGCCTGAACCTTCACTCCCTTCTGGTTTGGCATTGGCAGTGGTTTTATGATGACATAGCTGCGAGGGTCTTTTTGCCCCGAAGTTCCTGGCATCTTGGCACTTGCTAGAATACGATTAGAGAATCGCCCCTATCTTTCTATGAACCAGCTGCTGGTATGCAGAATCCAAGATAAAAAAAAAAAGCTCACCACCAAACGCCAGAAGAAGAAAAACACACAAGTGAAACGTTTTTTGTTTTCTTTTTTTAGAAATTATTTGGTTTCTAGGGATCGAATTCGGAAGCGGCCTACCAAGTAAAAGTTATTTTGCCTAAATGCCAACAGATCTAAATTGAGGAAATGGAACTAAGTTCGGTAGCAAATTCAAACAAGCGCACGCGCCTCGCACGGCAGCAGGGGGGAGGGGAGAGAGGAGGGGGCCTGCGCGATTCCCTTGCGGGAGTGAGCAGCAAGGCGCAAGAATTGCTACCATATGGCGCCAGCTGATCGCTCCCGCAAGGGAATCGCCAAACGTGCACGCGTTGCCATTGAAGGCAATGGAACGCGTGCACGTTTTTGGCTGAAAAGCCGAAGCGATTCCTAAAGGTCTTTTTGCCTATGTAGCGCATGCGCGCTGAGTAGGCGAGACCTAAAAATTAAGCTGAAAGACTCAAGCAGGCGGGCTAACGGAGTTGAGTACAAGTTAAAAAGGAGTGGTGCTAGAATAGAATCTTGAGAAATGCCACAGGAGCATTTAAAAAAAAAAGAAATTATGGAGTTTTATATAGCACGAACTTGACCCGAAGGTATCAGAGCGCTTTACACGAGCACCAGTTGCATTAAATGAGGACACACTCATTTTAGTTAGGCACGGGGAGATTAAGTGATTTGCCATGATCACAGGATGTTGCGCTTCATTGCCGAGACTCGAACCCGGTTCCCCAGATTCGAGGTTGACCTCCACAGCCGTTAGGCCAACTCCTCTCCACTAGCATTGTCTAGCAGAAGGTGCTAGTCTTACTCGTAAGGATCTGTTGGTTAGAAAGTCCTTGACCCAGTTCAAAACTAGACCCTGAAGCCCAACATCTTCAAGTCTGCTATGGCAGATACAGTGGGTTACAATGTCAAACTCCTCTGTTAGTTCCAGCTGTCGGTGTGTTATTCTTTCTTTCTTTTTTCTTTCTTTCTTTCTTTCTTTCTTTTTCTTTCTTTTCCTCTTTTGTTCCCTCTTTCATTTTTTCTTTTCTTCTTTCAATTTTTGTTTGCTTTCTTCATTCATTCTTTGTTTCCTTCTTTGTTTCTTTGTTTGTTTGTTTGTTTCTTTCCCAAAGACAAGAGGCTGACAGCCCGTTTGTCTGTAGTTCTGTCATTCACATTTTTCTTCCACTAACTCCAGCATGTATCAAAGGGCAGTGTGTCAGCCCACTTAAGGCATTGTCTGACTTCACTGTGAGTTATGACTTGCTGCTTTTTCACAAGTAGCACATAAACACACAAAGTAGTTCCCTTCTGTGCCAGGGAACACTTGTATTGTGTGCTTTTTTGAGACCAAATTGAAATTTTTACATTCAGCCAATATTTTTGTTTAGATTGATTAGGGCCTGGCAGCTTCAAGAACAATAACGTGTTGCTCAAGCACTGACGCAACAGAACAAGAATTTGCCTACAGGCTGATGGCCAAGGCCAGACCTATTGGCTTGGTCAATGCTTGTTATAGACTGTTCTCTTGCGGTGTGGTCAGGTTTGCACTTCAGCAGTTCACAAACACAAATCCATGATATCTGCTTGATGTGTACTGGAAATTGAACTGTGTTCAGGTACTTTCCCTTTATAGAGTATTTAGGTACCAGGTACATCCAGTGAATTCATTTTCAACATTTCTTCTCTTTACTATCAACAAAACTATCAGAGGCCTATGCATTTCCCACTTGCAATTAGTAAATCGTGCTGGTCACGGCCTGATCATAAAACAGCCTTCGTGGAACACTCTGTACAGAAAATGTCTGCTCGTGTCTTCTGCCAAAGCAGTCTTTCATGATAGGCCTAAAAATATTTTTCTCTTACGCACTGCCATATTACCTTGCATTTATCTTTACTGACAAGCAAACCTCAAGTAGTCAAGCAGGCTCCCTTAATTTAGCTCTAAATAAAGAAGAAAAAAAACATTTAGGGGCACATGCATGAAAGTTTCATTTTGTGATTACCAATTAGCGATTTTTTAGAAATCGCTATTTGGTAATCGCAAAATGCAGTGCAACAAAACACACAGCAAATAGCGATTCTCTAGTTGCGATTCCTTAAGAATCGCAAACGCAATTAGGGAATCGCTATTTGCAATTGCAACTCCATTCTTTCCTAGGTGAGAATGGTCTTGCATTACCTAAATTGCGATTACCTAATTGGTAATCGCAAATTAGGTAATGTAAAGGCAAGGGTGCCCGGGGGCCTAAGGCCCCCCCAGAGGCGCCCCTAACAAAAAAAGATGCACATGTAAGGCACACATGTGCGCCACATGGCTCTTTGAAAAATGCAGTTTTGTGCATTTTTCGAAGTATGCACATGGTTACCATCAACTTGAAGTTGATGGTAATTAGCGTTTCCTAAATGCACAGTTCGCATTTAGGAAAGGCTTCTTGCATGTGCATTAGGGAATCGCAAATTGTGATTCCCTATTTGCATTTGCAATTTAGGGAATCGCAAAAAATTGTGATTACCTAAATTACGAATGAAAAAAAATGTCATGCATTAGAAAAGGCCATTTTGCGATCGCAAACAGCCGATTTTTGCGAATCGCACTGTTTGCGATCGCAAAATCGCTTGATGCATGTGCCCCAAAGTCTGAATATAGTTTTAGAACGGTCTAATTTTGAAAGTGTACAGCTAATAACATTAATGTTATGACTCTGGGCTGGTCTAGGCATACGCATTCCCTGTATGTTTCGCACATGTGATTCATGGGAGATATCCTATCAAAAATAACTTAATACCTGTTCGGTGCGAGAGCTATTGTACTTCAATTCAGAGTTGCAATGGCTACTAAACAAAAATAAGAAGTTCTCTATTTTTTGAGAGCAAAATGTTACAATGCATTACCTTGATGTTTCTTTCTCTTCATTAATTTTTGATGGAGAATTTACAATATTGCAAAACAATGTGTATAGAAATCACATCTTTTGTAATTATACTTGACTGTAAGAGATGTCTCAAAGTTTATTACACCATTTGATCGTATGATCATTGCTTTTGACTATTTCCTGGATCTTCAGAGTTAATTACTTTCGTTGTTGATATGCCTGTAGATTGAGCACCAACCCTCCAGTGATTAAAGAAATCATTTATATCATGCAGCGAAGAAGTGTTTATGATTATACCCAGGGCTGGCACTACACCCAGCATAAATCACAGCCCAAGGTGCAGAAAGATGCGCATATGAGTATGTGCATAATTTCATCTGACATTTTGTTATAGCTATTTTTGCAAGCTGTTAATGGCTGCGCAGGCGGAATTAAGTTGTTTATTCATCCATGTACAGTAATAATTAGGTTACCTGTAATGTCTATGCACGTTATGTGCCTCAGTGCCACCCACACAGGTAAAGATGTTTTTGATAATCTGCAGCTCACGCAGAATTTTTAACTTGGGAACAAAGTAAGAAAGGCCTATTTAATCAGAAAGGAACAATGAATACATAAATAAGTAAATAATACAGAACATTACATAAAATTGGTGATAGATTTTTGCATGGAAATTTTTTACTATTTAACAGCAATATTAGAGCATTTTCATAGGTTAAGGTCTGTACTTCCCAATGACAGATGCAACGTACTCATATTCCTATTTGTGTAGCTCATCTTTTTCACACTTCCTGTTCAGAAGGAGTCCTTTTTAAGATATCTAGGGGCATATTATCTAAAAGTGCGCTAAACATCGCAAAGCGTGTTTAGCGAGCACTTTTTATCGCCGGCTATCGTCGGAATAATTTGCCATGCTAACGCTGTATTAGCGACATTTAGCGCTATAGCGATAATTATTCCAGCCATAGCGGTGTTTTCCATGAAACATCGCTGGTTTTCCAGCGATGTTTCATGGAAAACGGCGATAACCTTGCTGATACGACCCTGTGGTCGTATCAGCATAATCCACCCCCCATGTTAGATATGGCTAACACCTGCTAATTGCAGGTGTTAAATAAATGGCGATGACTCCCGGTTAGCGCGACTTTTCACGTCGCTAACTGGGGCCATGGCCACCTTGCTAATAGGCGATAGGCCTGTTAGCGGGTGTTTCCCAGGTTTGTTCGTCGGGAACGCCCACTTTGCATGTCATTAGCGATAAATATCGCTGACATGCAAAGCGGTAAAAACAAGGGCGCTAATGCCCGAAACCTGTCGCTAACTGCTGTTAGAGACAGTTTGCTGATAGGGCGATAAGAATATCGCCGCTTTAGCGGCAAAAAGTGCCGCTAAAGCGGCGATAGTGCCCTTGCTAATATGCCCCCTAGTTATTATTGTAAGTCTTCTTACTTACATTTCCACAGTTAAATTTAGTTACTAGCTCATATAAGAGATCTCTTTACACCTTTCTAGTTTCTATTCAGCAGAAGTGTGCTGCGGGTCATGCATTTGAGAGTGCTTCAAGGTTGCAGTCACATTTTGGTGCTTCCCACTAACTCAGTCAATCACATTTGACTTCCTTCTCGGTCTGAAGGAACACTTATCAGCATCTCAAGGGGTGTAGTTCGCGCTTCCACATAAAGCGCGACTCATCCTGTGATGCTTTATGGTAGATTAAGACACTTCTACTCACAAATCAGTTAGTTTTGCACCTGACACACATTTTAATAACCTTAGCAGTCAAAAACCGTATTGAGTTAATACTTGAAATGTCCTGAGTGGTGTTAAAAACGTTATGCCATTTATCTGTTATTGTTAACGGCCTGCCTGTGTACGGTTTTATTTTAAATACCAGTGAAATGAGTAAAAAAATAATCCTGCAAATCTAAACTGGATTTTGTTTTTGCCATTTGTCAGACAAAAATATTCCTGCCACTTCAGGATGCCAAAATGCTGATTGCATACAACCTAACAAAAGTGTCACACATCCCACCTGCACAACAAATTTGATTTCTTTTCTGCTCGAAAGGAGCCAGCCCTAAAATCTCAGAATTTAGTCTTCTTCTATGGTTTATGCTTAGGAATAATCTCATTGTTCCCCACTTTTATTTTTTCTGTGTGTGTTATATGATTGAATAAATACATGTATATATCCAGTTGGATCTTCTGACACAGAGTTTATTCTGCTTTTATGGTTTATGCCATGGAATATTCCGCAGTAAGGGACCCCTTGTTCCTTTATAAATACTTGAACCCATAGTCCCATATATACCTTTGGGTTCCCTTGTCTATTAGAACACTAAAATCTCACATGGCATGAACCAAACGCTACTAGTGTAGCCACAACAGTCGTTCCTGTGGTCCATGCAGACACTTTTTTCTTGACTAAACCCTCAATAATATTCTTGAAAGCATTTTAATTTGAAAATGTATTTATTATTGTTATAGGCTTTGTTTCTTTCTTTGATGTCATTCATTTTTTATCATTTCAACTTGTTTCTACCAAGCCCGAACATATATTGTTCCATGCATCTTTATGCTTCCTAGTGAGATTTATTGTTAGAAACTTCAATGTACAGCATCCAATACCAATACTTAGTGCATATTAATTTACATAATATACAGAAGACATCATCAATGTTTCATAGTTTTTACCAATCATTAGTAAAGAGTGCAAGAAAGCACATAGGGCCAGATGTACGACCATACTAAATTGCGACTCGCAATTTGCGCTCGTTTGCGAGTCGCAATTTAGTATGTAGTACAGTGTCAGAGACACTGATTGCGATTCCCGATGGGGTAGCAAAATGCGAGGCTCATTAATATTAATGAGGAACTCGCATTTTGCGACCCCTTTGGGAATGGCTGGCCCTCCCAGGGATGGTGGCCTGCTGGGCTCAGCAGACCACCATGTCTGGGACTGCTTTTCAATAAAGCAGCTTTTTTTTTTAAATGCAGCCCGTTTTCCTTAAAGGAAAACGGGATGCATGTAAAAAAATAAAAATGAAACTTTTCGTTTAATTTTTTAAGGGCAGGCAGTGAGTGGTCCCTGGGACCACTGCCTGCCCTTAAAAAATATTTTCGCATGCATTTGCAAAGGGGAAGGGGTCCCCTGGGGTGTATTACCACCAGGTGGTAATTGCGAGTGTTTTGCGACCGCAATTGCGGTCGCAAAACATTAGTACATGGGTTAGAGAGTCGCTATTTGGAAGAGAACGCCCCTTCCAAATAGCGAGTCTCTAAACACTTTTTTGCGAGTCGCAATTCATTTGCGACTCGCAAAATTGTGTTACTACATGGCCATACCAATTTTAGCATGCGCAAACGGGTCGCTAACCCGTTTGCGCATACTAAAATTGGTCGTACATCTGGCCCATAATCCTTTTGGGAGTACTTACTTCCTACTTATTTATGACTGAGGTTAAATACCAAACTAGGGGGCATATATACAATGAAATGTCGGAGCACGGAACTACACCACATTTGGCAGTGCCTTGCACCAACATTTCCAAGACGCAGCGATGTGCCACATTTACTACAATACCGTGCACCTCTGTCTTTTCCCTAGCGCTAAAATTATCTGCCTAACGCCAATGCAGGCAGACTTGCACCATAGTGCAACGATGCCTGCATTGCAGAGAATGATTGTTTATGTGCAGTGTCCCTTCCTGCACATAAACAATCCATGATGGTAATTTGTTACTTCTATGTGTGCTGCAGAATGAGGCACACGTAGTAGTAGCAAATCATCATTATTTAATGATTTTTTCATGTGCAGGAAGGGACAACTTCCTGCACAGAAACAATCATTAATGGCGTTTTGCTCTTCCTAATGGTGCTGCAGAATGCAGCACACATAGAAAAAGCAAAAACAAGGAGAAATGAAAGTATTTCTTCTCGTTTCGCCATTCTAACACCTGCTCTTGCATGGCATTTATTTTTGGGCGCTGCCTCAGATTTACACATCCTTGTAAATCTGGGGCAGCATCAAAAAGCAATGGGTGTTGCGGTGGAACGCCCACAGCAACACCCATTGCACACTCCTTTCACGCTAAGTGATGTGTATGAATGGGCCGTATTTACAGGCGGCGTTAAGCCTACAAAAAGTTGCTTAACGCCACTTTGTAAATATGGAGAAGGGCATAGCACCACCAGAACGTCGCTAAAAGTGACATTCTGGTGGCGCTATCCCCTTGTAAATATACCCCATAGAGCCTGATTTAGAGGTTGGTGGATTAAGTACAATATGTCAGTTCATTCTACCTGGTGGGGAGGGGCAGAAAAAAAGGACATCACACCATCTACCATAAATAGGGAGGTGGGTGTATGGCCCTTCCTCCGACAGCCACTACTCCATCGGACCATTTGGAAAACTTTCTGTCGATTGAGCTAACTTGGGCTCTGTTGACAGAAAGCTGGCAATCGTCCTCATCCTCAACAGGGCTGGCGGACTGTTGAATTGGTGGACAGGGTCCTTCTCATGTTTGTAGTGGAGTACCTTGTCTGCCACGATATAAATCTACTTTAATGGCACATCCACATTTGACTTGCTTTCTGCCCAGAATGAACCTTTCTTAAGATTTTACAGAGTGGATTTCACACACTATCAGGTAGCACCAGTCTTCCCACAATGTATTATGGTAGGTGGATTTCAATTAAAACAGTTCATGTTTTTTCGCATTTCAACATGCTGACATTTAAATGATATCAGAAGTCTTCTACGACCTCAGGCTGCACTGGAAATCTCCTGACTTATAACGTTGTTTTGCCTATCATCTGAGAAAAGCATTCTTTCCATTTTAGTCCTTAACTGCTGCATATAACAAGCCCATATTGACATTTCACAAGGTGTGATTTGCAATCTCACATATTGCACCGGTTATGCGCGATGCTTTAAGCAGCTTCAATTAAATGTATTCACAATTCAGTCACTTTTGCAGCTAAGGTTACTGACAACATTAGTTGCATGTTTTTTTTGCCATTCATCAGTGGAGAGCATTCCTTTCACTCAGAAGTGCTTACATTCTTTTATTTTACTGCAGTGAAAAAGAAAACAAGATTGGTGCATCCTACTGCCAGAGACAACCAATTCACTTTCCTCTTGCTTAGAAGGAGACATTATGAACATTCCACAGGTGTGGTTCACTATTTCAACACGTAGCACCAGTTTTCCCACAATGCAATATGTCGGATGGCGTTCCATTTACTTAAAAGTCAGTTATAAGTGCAGTTTTGCTTACTCATATCTCATTTATTTTAGCAGACAAATACTTGCTCATACTGGAAACCTCCTGTCACATATTTCATGTTTTTTTCAATTCATCAGAAAAGATGATTTATTCCACATGGTTGTGCATATATGCACCTTATATATTATCGTATACCAAAGGAACAATGGTACGTCCCACAAGCTCAGAAAACCCGATTTGAATTTCCTTATGCTCATAAGCGAGCCCTTTGGAACATCTCTTACGATTCGGATCGCAATCTCAAATGTTGAGTTGGAAGTGAGAGTTAAAGGGCCTTTTTTCTCTTGTTCATTCCCTGTTATGAGCATGGGAAAGGCTTCCATGTCGTAAAGTGCTGATTGTGTAGAGATAGAGGAAAAGGTGGACAAAGGAAAAATATGAGCATTTCTAGTGGTGATTATGCTTTTATCATGTACATTTTTATCGTAAGCAGTTTCTTTAGAAAGGTAACTTTCTTCTTTTTTTCAGTTTTGGTTTTATTCACAGTATTTACAAAGTTTCTCAATTCGCTGTCCATTTTTAGATTCACTTTGAGCAGAACACCCTTTTCAAAATAACCTCCCCAAAATTAACATGTAAGATAAAAATACATAACAGATAAAATGTGTGCTATTGTCCAGCTTTGTTCGCCCTAAGTTGGCAGGGTATGCCCAGACGTGGGTCCCTTGGTCACTTTGCCACTGGATTGAAGCTAGCCTGGCTGAGGACGGGTGCTAACCCGAAACCGGTCCCAGGATGCTTGTTTCCGGTCCAGGGAAGACATGGCTTGGCAGATCGGGCTGGACTGTTCCCATGAGGCCCAGGGTCAAGATTGGTTTGCACATAGATGTGAATGAACTGGGGTGGCGAAGTGAGCGAAAGAACGATGATGGATTCAACCCAGATCTGTAACTGGGGGTGAGTGTCTGAAAAGTTTCAGTGCCCCGTCCATCATCTCCTTGTGTTTGCTTTGTTTGCCCTAAGTTGGCAGGGTATGCCCAGACGTGGGTCCCTTGCTCACTTTGCCACTGGATTCAAGCTAGCCTGGCTGATGAGGGGTGTTACCCCGAAACCGGTCCAAGGATGCTTGTTTCCGGTCCAGGGAAGAGATGGCTTGGCAGTTCGGGCTAGTCTGTTCCCATGAGGCACAGCGCCAAGACTGATTTGCATATAGCTGTGTCTGAACTGGGCTGGCGAAGTGAGCGAAAGAACAATGATGGATTCAACCCAGATCTGTGACTGGGGGTGAGTGTCTGAAAAGTTTCAGTGCTCTGTCCATCATCTCCTTGTGTTTGTTTTGTTTGCCCTAAACTGGCAGGGTATGCCAAAACATGGGTCCCTTGCTCACTTTGCCACTGGATTCAAGCTAGCCTGGCTGATGAGGGGTGTTACCCCGAAACCAGTTCCAGGATGCTTCTTTCCGGTCCAGGGAAGACATGGCTTGGCAGTTCGGGCTTTACTGTTCCCATGAGGCACAGGGTCAAGACTGATTTACGTATAGCTGTGTCTGAACTGGGGTGGCGAAATGAGCTAATAAACGATGATGGATTCAACCCAGATCTGTAACTGGGGGTGAGTGTCTGAAAAGTTTCAGTGCTCCGTCCATCATCTCCTTGTGTTTGCTTTGTTTGCCCTAAGTTGGCAGGGTATGCCCAGACGTGAGTCCCTTGCTCACTTTGCCACTGGATTCAAGCTAGCCTGGCTGATGAGGGGTGTTACCCCAAAACCGGTCCCAGGATGCTTGTTTCCGGTCCAGGGAAGACATGGCTTGGCAGTTTGGGCTGGACTGTTCCCAGGAGGCACAGGGTCAAGACTAATTTGCATAAAGCTGTGTCTGAACTGGGGTGGCGAAGTGAGCTAAAGAATGATGATGGATTCAAACCAGATCTGTGACTGGGGTTGAGTGTCTGAAAAGTTTCAGTGCTGCGTCCATCATTTCCTTGTGTTTGCTTTGTTTGCCCTAAGTTGGCAGGGTATGCCCAGACATGGGTCCCATGCTCATTTTGCCACTGGATTTAAGCTAGCCTGGCTGATGAGGGGTGTTAACCCGAAACCGGTCCCAGGATGCTTGTTTCCGGTCCAGGGAACACATGGCTTGGCAGTTTGGGCTTGACTGTTCCCATGAGGCACAGGGTCAAGACTGATTTACATATAGATGTGTCTGAACTGGGGTGGCGAAGTGAGCTAAAGAACAATGATGGATTTAACCCAGATCTATAACTGGGGCTGAGTGTCTGAAAAGTTTTAGTGCTCTGCCCATTATCTCCTTGTGTTTGCTTTGTTTGCCCTAAGTTGGCAGGGTAATCCCAGACGTGGGTCACTTGCTCACTTTGCCACTGGTTTCAAGCTAGCCTGGCTGACGAGGGGCGTTACACCAAAACCGGGCCCAGGATGCTTGTTTCCGGTCCAGGGAAGACATGGCTTGGCAGTTCAGGATGGACTGTTCCCATGAGGCACAGCGTCAAGACTGATTTGCATATAGCTGTGTCTGAACTGGGGTGGCGAAGTGAGCTAAAGAACGATGATGGATTCAACCCAGATCTGTGACTGGGGGTGAGTGTCTGAAAAGTTACAGTGCTCAGTCCATCATCTCCTTGTGTTTTCTTTGTTTGCCCTAAGTTGGCAGGGTATGCCCAGACATGGTTCCTTTGCTCACTTTGCCACTGGATTTAAGATAGCCTGGTTGATGAGGGGTGTTACACCGAAACTGGTACCAGGTTGCTTGTTTCCAGTCTAGGGAAGACATGGCTTGGCAGTTCGGGCTGGACTGTTCCCACGAGGCACAGGGTCAAGATTAATTTGCATATAGCTATGTCTGAATTGGGGTGGCGAAGTGAGCTAAAGAATGATAATGGATTCAACCCAGATCTGTGACTGGGGGTGAGTGTCTGAAAAGTTTCAGTGCTCCGTCCATCATCTCCTTGTGTTTGCCCAAGTTGGCAGGGTATGCCCAGACGGGGGTCCCTTGCTCACTTTGCCACTGGATTCAAGCTAGCCTGGCTGATGAGGGGTGTTACCCCAAAACCGGTCCCAGGATGCCTGTTTCCGGTCCAGGGAAGACATGGTTTGGCAATTCGGGCTGGACTGTTCCCATGAGGCACAGGGTCAAAACTGATTTACATATAGCTGTGTCTGAACTGGGGTGGCGAAGTGAGATAAAGAACAATGATGGATTCAACCCAGATCTATAACTGGGGGTGAGTGTCTGAAAAGTTTTTGTGCTCTGTCCATCATCTCCTTGTGTTTGCTTTGTTTGCCCTTAGTTGGCAGGGTATGCCCAGACGTGGGTCACTTGCTCACTCTGCCACTAGATTCAAGCTAGCCTGGCTGATGAGGGGTGTTACACCGAAACCGGTCTCAGGATGCTTGTTTCCGGTCCAGGGAAGACATAGCTTGGCAGTTCCGGATGGACTGTTCCCATGAGGCACAGCGTCAAGACTGATTTGCATATAGCTGTGTCTGAACTGGGGTGGCGAAGTGAGCTAAAGAACGATGATGGATTCAACCCAGATCTGTGACTGGGGGTGAGTGTCTGAAAAGTTACAGTGCTCCATCCATCATCTCCTTGTGTTTGCTTTGTTTGCCCTGAGTTGGCAGGGTATGCCCAGACATGGGTCCCTTGCTCACTTTGCCACTGGATTTAAGATAGCCTGGCTGATGAGGGGTGTTACACCGAAACCAGTCCCAGCTTGCTTGTTTCCAGTCCAGGGAAGACATGGCTGGGCGGTACGGGCTGGACTGTTCCCACGAGGCACAGGGTTAAGATTAATTTGCATATAGCTGTGTCTGAACTGGGGTGGCGAAGTGAGCTAAAGAATGATAATGGATTCAACCCAGATCTGTGACTGGGGGTGAGTGTCTGAAAAGTTTCAGTGCTCCGTCCATCATCTCCTTGTGTTTGCTTTGTTTGCCCAAGTTGGCAGTGTATGCCCAGACAGGGGTCCCTTGCTCACTTTGCCACTGGATTCAAGCTAGCCTGGCTGATGCGGGGTGTTACCCCGAATCCGGTCCCAGGATGCTTGTTTCCATTCCAGGGAAGACATGGCTTGGCAGTTCGGGCTGGACTGTTCCCATGAGGCACAGGGTCATGACTGATTTGCATATAGCTGTGTCTGAACTGGGGTGGCGAAGTTAGCTAAAGAACAATGATGGGTTCAATCCAGATCTGTGACTGGGGGTAAGTGCCTGAAAAGTTTCAGTGCTCCGTCCATCATCTCCTTGTGTTTGCTATGGTCCTACATTGCCATGTCAGGGTCCTGGTAATATTTACAAACAACTTTGCCTTCAGCTGTGTGGTTTATGATATCCTCTGAACTATTTCTTGGCAACATTGGGCCACACTATGCAGTTACTCATTATGAATTATCTCTCTCTCTCTCTTATACATAAACATATTTTCTACTGGCGGGCCCGCCAGTAGGTAGTTATATTTAGGACCTAGTTTCCTTTGGAAAAAGTGGTTTTTGACATGTCTATATCTTTGCGTCAATTGACGAATCTTCACAAAAGTTTCCCAAAAAAGTGTGCCAGTGAGTCTTATACTGCATGGAAAGTTTCGGGGTGATACGTTAAGCAGGGGCTGAAAAAAAAGGGTGGTCAAAAAAAGTGCCTTACCCCTGTTAATTCCCATAGGAATTTTGAACACGACTACTGCCCGAACCCTGGAGAGAATTACACCTAATGTGGTAGAAAGGTAGCTCTTGGTCCAGATAGAGCCCCTTTTTATTTGGTGTAAATCCGTTCAGTGGTTTTAGAGTTATTAATAAAAACCAAATTTTTATATCTAGGAGTGTGAACCCTCCTCAAATCCTCCCAATCTCGTGAAGAGAACTGATTGGCTGCCAACACTTCAACCAGGAAGTGCTGGTAGCGAAGTTGGGGGAAAAAAAAGAATTTTTATGAATTCTTTTAGATGGTGTGTTACCCCCCCCCCTCTTCTGTCATCTTTTTATGGAGTATTAATGTGTCCTTTGTCAGATTGTATTTTGCTCATGGATTGCTGCTTTTATTGTGGTTTGCACAATAGGGAGATGATCAGTTAATTTCCCATTTTTGTTCTGTTGTTAAGTTTTAAACTCAACCGAAGTGGGACTCTGGATTGCATTTTTGCACATGTACTGGCTGCTATTGAATTGCTCTTTGCACAGGATGGGACATGCCCTGTTATTTCTTTTTCTTACAGCTAATTCCAAATTGAATGTTCTGTTGAGGATGAATTATGGACTTTATTTTGTATTCGAACTAGCAGCTACTTACTGCCCTTTATACATTTTTTGCACTTTTCAGGATATGGTTTCTTTTGTTGTTGCCCAAATGCTTGAGGTCATTGTGCCTCTGTTTTCGTCCAAGAGCTAAAAAGATACTATTGGTGAAAATCTTAACTTTTTGCCTATAAGGATAATTGACAATATTGATTAATGTTATCCAAAGGAATTTTTAGACATGCTAATGCAGGCCT
Source organism: Calotriton arnoldi (assembly GCA_963921515.1). Lineage (NCBI taxonomy): Eukaryota > Metazoa > Chordata > Amphibia > Caudata > Salamandridae > Calotriton > Calotriton arnoldi. The sequence goes on along the minus strand of CAWUFW010006951.1, from coordinate 838,588 downwards.
CTGACAATTTATGATGGTTCGTGGAATGAGTTTTGCTATGTTTAATTTTCTTATGCAATAATTTGTATGTACTTTTATGTGGACCTCATACGAGTTCCAAATCTTTAATAAAATATTGAATTGAATTGACTCATACTCAGTCAAGTCCCAAACAAAAACGTAAAAAAATAAAGTAAAAGTGAAGGGGGCAGGGTATGAATACCCTGACCCCCTAGGCCTGATGCTGGGTTTTCCCAGGGACCCCACCAGGGCCAATAGGCATTTTTTTGTGGAGAAAATCATGACGAAATAGCGAATTAGCTAATTTCTTTTTAAAATAAACTAGCGTGGTCTCCCGAATTGTTTACAGTATAGCTTCTAAGTGGACCAGGTTCCAGGGGCATGTGGACATACAAAAGAAAAGAAGGGGGCGCGTGGGGGCTCCCTCCTAAGGCTCTCGAGCCCCGGCCCACCTCTCCAGGGCTTTTCAATTATATTGGAGTGGGGCCACGTGGACCCCTCTCAATGGGCTCTTTTGATCCCCAGGTACAACCACCTCTCCAGGGCTGGAAATCTAATATGGAGGGGGGCAGTGTGGACCCCCCTCCTGCGGCTCTTTATAGCCCTCGGGACCACAACCACCCGTGGCTTAAATTATGAAATTAGAGGGAGCATGCAGATCCCCTGGGCCCCCAGAACCATCACCTCCCAGGGGCCAGATTTCAACATAGAAGTGGGAGGGGGCTTAACAGCCCACACCTGAACCATTAACAGTCCTAGGGACCACCACCCCCATGCCAGCTCCTGCTGTTTCCTGAGGTGCCCACCCTCTGGAAATAGCAATTTCCTTTTACTTGGCGGGAGCTTTGACAGCAGGACAACTTCTCCCGCTCACTGGGAGTGGAGTTTTCATCTGTTTCCCTGCCCAATGTAAAGCAGGCAAGAAAACACATGACAGAATTGCTCCCACATACAGGGAAGAGCAATGCTGGCTCCCGCTTGAGGTGGGGAGCAGGCTGGGACCATGGAGTTCTCTCTGCGGTGCCCAAGGTTGTACACTGGGTGCCCTGGGTGTGCTCTAGGGCAACCAGGAGCAAAAGGTTGGGCCCCGGGGGATGGGGTCCCCAGGGCCGAAATCAGCCTGGGGAAGGGGGCGCTGCACGGCCCTTCTTTCCCATGAATGGACAGTGAGATTCTTGTCCCACTTTATCCCCAACAAGTAGTGCGCCAAAAGGCACCTTGGGAATGTTGGGGGAAACAAGATTGCCCCTTTGTCTTTCCCCCTCTGCTCAAATGCTCGGAGTCTTAGGTGCAGCTTAGCAGCAAATATAGCTCTAGGTGGTACCAGATCAATCAAGGAGTCTCTCACCTTCAGCTACTTTTACTCACTGTTCAAATACCTGCTTAGTGTCATCTCTATTTAGCGCAACCTTGCTGTGTCTGTCCGGGCTGGGCTCCATTTTCTGATGATGTGAGAGGATGTTAGGTCTGCTAATGGGACCGGCTTGGATTCGACTTAAGTGTGGCCCTGTTTGGCACAACGACATCGAAGCAGGGCAGACAACTGCATGTGTGAAAGCAGCACCGGCCCAACGCCGGCTGCCTCTGCCCAACATGAGTTGCCTGCAGCCTATTGCTCTCTGTCCTGTTGCCCCGGTCCTGCTCCCATGGTGCCTGATTCCTGCTGCCGTACTACCTGTGCTTCCCCCCACCGCCACAGCCTCTGGGGCACCTTTGTGCTCATGGTCCTGCTAAGCTGTGGCCTGTTTACATATTTGCAGGGGGGGAGATTATTGAGGGCTCGTGGACTCGGAGCTCATGGGGGCAATAGTCTGTCTGATGAGCTGCTGGAAACTTGCGTGCCCACCCTCTGCTTCACATGGTGTTAACTTCATCACAGCAAGCAATCCAACAAGGGATGGAGGGTGTCAACTGTTATGTTATGTTATTAACATTTATATTGTATGAAAACGGTGAGGAGCTGAAAGAAACTGCAAATTAGAGAAACAGCATGGTTTTTAGCCGTTTCCTGAACAGCCTAGGGTCTTGAGTGTTACGCAGCTCATATGGGAGGGAATTCCAAGCTTCTGCTGCCTTGAAGGATAGGGAGCTGCCCCCCATTCTTGTAAAACGAAAGCGGGGGATCACTGCCAGACACTGTGAGGCTGAACGCAGTTGTCTTTGTGGCGCATAAAAGCTAAAACGTTTCCTAAGATAAAGCGGGCCAGATCCATGGAGGGCTGCATGGGCCAGAGTAAGGGCTTTGAATTCGACTCGTTGAGCAAGTGGGAGCCAATGCAAATCATGCAAACGTTGTTTTATGCTTGACCTTACCGGGATGTCAAGCAAAGCTCTGGCCGCAGCATTTTGTATTACTTGCAGTTTCTTCAACTGGTATCCTGGCAAGCCAATGTACAGTGCTTTAGCGTAATAGATGCGGGTGAGAATCAGGGCGCGGGTAACCATTTCCTTGGCTGCCCTGGGTAACAAGGGTAAGAACTTCCTAAGGGATTTCAGTGTGCCAAAGCACTGTCCTGCTAGTTTCTTTATCTGCATGGAGAACCGGAGATCTTCATTAAACCAGACCCCCAGGTTCTTGACTGGTTAACCCGCAGAATTAGGTAGAGGATAGTCTGCCGGCCAAAGTGCCTCCCTAAACTGAGGAGGAAAGGACCCATACAAAAGAACCTCCGACTTGTCCTCATTACACTTAAGCTGAGCAGATGCGAGCCATTTAAAGATGGCTGTAAGACAGTCTTTGGCCCGGGCCAGGGATGTGTCATTTTCCCTCCAAGTGAAGAGGAGCTGGGTATCATCCGCATAAGCAATGATCTTAGCTCCCAGCTCCTCTGCGAGATAGATCAAGGGGGTGACATATAAGTTCAAAAGAAAAGGGCTCAGGGTGGAGCCCTGCGGCACTCCAGTAGTCACCTTTATAGGGGTCGAGGAGAACGGAGGGAGCCATACTTGCTGCGATCTATCCTCTAGGAATGACTTAAGCCAATTCCACGCTAGTCCAGAGACACCAATGTTCGAGAGACGGGCTAATAGTTGGGAGTGTGGCACCGTGTCAAAGGCGGCAGAGAGGTCTAATAAGATCAGAGCCTCTCTGCCACCAGCATCCAAACACTCTCTAATTGCTTCTGACATTTCAACAAGGGCCGTCTCTGTACTATATGTGGCCCTGAACCCCGATTGGGCTGGATGGAGCAAGCCAGATGTTTCAACAAAATTGGCGAGCTGTTTGTAAACCGCTTTCTCTCACACTTTTGCCACGGCCGGGAGAAGGGAGATAGGGCAGTAGCTAGCAGGAGTGGAAGGTTCCAAGGATGGCTTTTTCAGTAAAGGTAGACGTTTGGCCTGCTTCCACTCTAGTGGAACAGTGGCGGTCTGGAGGGACATATTAATGAGGGTATTAACCTCTGGATTAACAACCTCGGCAACGGCGGCTAACAGTCTGGCCAAACAAGGTTCAGCCGGGGAGCCCGATTTCAGCGATTTGAGAATAGTCAATGAGTCTTGTGGAGCAATAGGAGAGAATACCGTCAAAGAAGGGGATAGGGATGAGCTGGATATAGAGATATTCGGGAGGGAAAACCCTGCCTGACCAGGGGTACTACTCCCGAAATTTGCCTGGATCATCTGAATCTTGTCAATAAAGAAACTAGATAGTTTCTCACACCATGTGTCTGAGGTAGGAAGGGTGATAAGCTCTGCGCAGGGGGCTAAAATGCTCTACAATTGAAAATATTTCTTTGGCATTGTTTTTGGACAGGGATATGCGCTCCGCATAATAACGGCTTTTGGCCAGACTAATGAAAGCGTAATATGCTTTCTGAGCCTTCCTTAATGCTATTTTGGCAAGGGGGCAGTAAGCCAGTCTCCAGCATCTTTCCAGTTTTTTACAATGCTGTTTTTGCTCTTTGAGCTCACTAGAAAACCATGGTTTAGAGGGGGAGTTTCTTGCTCACTTGTTGGAAGAAGGCAGGGATAGATGTTCCACCGCCTGCGAGATCCAGCTAGTGAAGCTCTCCAGAGCTCCTCCCAGATCCGTGGAGAAGGAAGGACGAGTGTCTGCCAAAGCCAAGCTCAAAGCAGAAGGATCGATTCTGTGAGAGGGTCTGCCTTGGCGATGCCAGCTAGGTGGGTGGGACATCTGAATGGTCCACGAGAAATGGATCAGAAAATGATCCGACCAGGTGACTTGAAGGGGCTCTTTAACACATAAAGGGAAATTGGAGCAAACCGGGTCTAAGATGTGCCCTCCATGGTGCGAAGGGGAGCTAATCCATTGGGTGAGCTGGGCGAGGTTCAGTGAGTCACAAAGCTCCCTAGTATCACTCGCCTCCATGCAGTCCAAATGGATATTAAAGTCCCCAAGGAGTAAAAAATTTGAGAATCGCAGGGCCCGGGGAACAATGACCTCATCTAGGGCTTTCAAGAAAGCTCCTGTAGGGCCGGGGGGCCTATAGACCAGTGTGCCACCCAGCGTGAAATGAGGTGAGATAATGATGGAAAAATCAAGCGCCTCCCCGTCCCCAATTCCCAAAGTCTCACGCGGAGGAAAGTCCACATGTCCCTAAACACCACCGCTATGCCTCCGCCTCTCCCCAATTTGCGATCTGCCCTGGAGATTTTGCACCCCCCCGGAATGGCCAGTTCGATGACTGGGTTGGAAAACTCATTGAGCCACGTCTCCGTTATGAATAATAGGTCGAGGGGCTCATCCGAGAGAAGATGGCGTGGCTTGGACAGCGCGACGCATAATAGCCTAATTGTGCAGCTCCGCAGCCGTGGACCTTTGCAGCGTGCTATTCCACTACAATGACTGGATCCGATAACATGCCTCCCAGTCCCAGGTTCCGGAACATCTACAGAACTGAACTGTGAGCGAGGTCAACATTTTTCCAGCGTATTAGTGTCTTTTTCTTCGATAGCGGTCTACGGAGATCAGCTGTCCTCTTCCTTTCACCAACAAAATGGCCGCCTTCTCGACACAGCAGCGGACACAATGACCGGAGCACTTACCAAGTAAAGACCCCCGTGGATGTCTGGGCTATATCTGATGTCCGTTTGGCATTGTTTTCCTCCCCGACTAAGAAAGGTAACCCGAGGGGCTATGTTATCTGGAGAATCCCTGCGGAACTCCTCCGTTTCATTTATCTGTTCTGCCTGACCTGATAATGGTGCCCACAAACGAGGCGTTTTGATCGGACCTGATCGGACACAGGCTGGTTACCAAATCGCTGTCTGAGGTACAATTGGCATTGTTCATCTCCCTGGCTGAGAGGGGTATGCTGTGGGGACTTTGTGGTCCACCAAAAAGCTCCACTGTACAAACACTGAGCTCTGCCTGGCTTTAAAATGGCGCCCACATACATGGGAATTTGATCGGTGCATTTGACTCGAGCAAATCTAGACGGTTTGTTTGTTTTGGCCAGATTGATCTCTGCCTGATCTCTGCAAAAGTTACTATTTGCCCTAGGGCCACGACCTTAGTGCTGGACCTTCCCGGCGACCCTGCGCACCCTGAATTAACGCTTCAGGTTAGAGAAAAGGGCTTTTACCACGATGAGTTACAACTCTCAGATTGGTGAGATGACCCACAGGCTCACTCCGAATGGAACACCAGGGGCACCATTTGTTTGCGGACTGTTGCACTGTACCCGCCATTCACGGCGTTCGGTCCCGAGATGCTGCCTGTACCTGCCTGACTCTAAAATGGTGGCCGCAATTTCCCCATCCGTACCTCGCCTGCTCTCACCCCGAGATGGAGGATGAGGCGGACAGCGCCTCCCAGAAACTCCAGGACTGATGACTTCTATGGCACTATGACGATGCCCCACGGGCTGAAACTTTAACTGTTTGTACTTACCGCGGAGCCCGAGTACCCTTGGCCGCTGCCCGGTGGAGCTGTCCTATGCAGCTATAGCGGAGTCTTGCTCTGGGTCACTCCCTCGGCCGTCACCTACCCAGCCGGACATCGGACCTTGTTTGTCACGGTCCTTCACGGTTTTATCTGTCTCTCTCCTCGACTGCTTTGACTGCTTTGTTCCCCCTGGAGTACTCTCCCCCTTCAGATCTACCTGACTCTGTCTGCTTTCCTCTCCCCTGTTTACCTTTCCCCCACTACCTTCCATTCCCCATATGACGTGTGTCTTGGATATGCTACGCGCTAATTATCTTATATTATTGTGTAAGCTCACGTTTCTTTTCTGCTAAGCATATACTGGTAACTGCAACTGTAACTGTAACTGATGTAACTATGTAACAATGTTCTGAAACAATGTCCTATCTCATGTAAAGCGCTCTGATACCTCCGGGTCTAGCCAGCGATATATAAAACTTTTCAAATAAAATAAATAAATAAATAAAATAAAATAAATAAGATCCAAAAATATCCTGGGCATGTTTGACTAACGAGCGGGCATTGATCAAAGCAGCCTGAATACGGTGCCCCTTCGTGGTAGTCAAAGGGTGGGAAGCAGGTAGGACTGAATCAGCCAGTTTAGAGCAAAGACTGAAATTGCAGTTCTCACAGTTTGTATTAAGGTTATCTAGAATCTTCCACGAACTGACACACTTACCACGTTGAGGGCAGAGCGCTAACAGCTCCGCGCGGCTATAGGATAAGCGAGAGCCAGACAAACCCATCGTGAAACGGGCAGCATGGCTGGCACTGGCCGCTTCCGGGACGCTGACGGGCGCAGACGGGCGCAGATGGGCTTGCCTTAGGCGCGCCTTTGGCGCGCCAGCGGCGCGTCTGCACAGCTCGCATATTTGACTGCAATCCCCAAGAACAACTAGAGCGCGCCCTGCCTAAAATGGCGGCCTCAGTTGTCTACCCCGGGATCCACCAGGAAGAGCAGCGAGGGACCAACTCCTCTAAAGTGGCGAGTGCAGCAGTGCGGAATCAGATTCAAATTCAAGTCAATTCAGGTCAGTTTAAACGCTACAATATTTAAAAGAGACTAAAAACAGTTACAGCTAAAAGTGCAGAATGCGGCAAAACACGGTGTAATCACACGTTACTGACAGCTCCTAATGGCACTGGCGTCCGCGCAGCACGCATATTTGACTGCAATCCCCAAGAACAACTAGAGCGCGCCCTGCCTAAAATGGCGGCCTCAGTTGTCTACCCCGGGATCCACCAGGAAGAGCAGCGAGGGACCAACTCCTCTAAAGTGGCGAGTGCAGCAGTGCGGAATCAGATTCAAATTCAAGTCAATTCAGGTCAGTTTAAACACTACAATATTTAAAAGAATCTAAAAACAGTTACAGCTAAAAGTGCAGAATGCGGCAAAACACGGTGTAATCACACGTTACTGACAGCTCCCAACTGTCACTTGCATGTTGCTTGTATGGGTGTGTGAGTGGGTGTGTGAATGGTTGTATGGGTGAGTCAGTGGCTCTGTTGAAAGGCTTTATGGGAGACTGAGTGGGTGTGTCAGTGGCTGTATGGATGAATAAGTGGGTGTCTGAATAGTTGTATGGGTGAGTGGCTGTGTGAATGACTGCATGGGTAAGTGGCTGTGTGAGTAGGTGTATGGGTAAGTGAGTGGCTGTATGGGTGAGTTAGTGGGTGTATGAGTGGCCCTATAGATGAGTGAGTGGGTGTGTGAGCAGTTGAATGTGTGTGTGAGTGGATATATGAGTGGTTGCGTGGGTATGTGAGTGGATCTTTGAGTGGTTCTGTGGATGATGTTATCAGTGATGTTCTTTGAGATGTCATCATTGACGTCATCAGAGATGTTATCAGTGATGTCACTGACCATGTCATGAGTGATGAAATATGTGAGGTCATAAGCAGTGCATTGCGGTTCCATGAGTTATAGTTAGCTCAGGTAACTATAACTGCTGAGTTTCTCTGATTTTGTACGAGTGAAATGTCAGCCTAACTATAACGTCCCTGTAACCTTTGGTTTTTTCCAATAAATTTCTAAGGTTTTTTAAATGCTAATTCCTAACTATAACGTCCATGTAACCTTTGTTTTTTTAAGTGAATTTCCGCCACCACCAAATTCAAAACGTATAACTGCAAAATGGATTATAACCAACACACTAAACACATCACTATCTAAATGACTCTATAATAGCATGTATATCTCCCTTAATAGCTCTATAGCACAATGGATAACTCTTTCAGTGGAATCTGTGACTGCATGTATCACTGTATCAGTAAGTCTCTCATTCACTGTATAAGTAAAGAGATGATGTGTAATGTATTTGTGCAACACACACCCAGTAACACAATGAATACACCACAAAAAGACTCTACACAGGTTTAGAAAAATAGATTATTATATTCTGAACGAACCAAGACCAACATGACAAAAATCCAATGTATAGAAGTTGAGTTATTGAATTTTGAAGGAACATATGCAGTAAAGCGCTTAGAAGTAAGTAGCGCTAAAATGTTACTTTAGGTCATGCTCGACCTGGGCAAAGTCAAAGTTTGAGCCAACCGCGATGGAGTTCCAGCCGGCTACAGGACCCACGCAGGCACCGGTTAACAAAGTACCTTTAATGGTCGCAAACAGCGAGGTGCATTGATCATCTCCAAGCAGTGAAGGCGATTCGTCAGTTCCAAAGATGAGTGCTGGAGACGAGAGGCATTGAGCGATGCATCAGATTCTGCCACGCAGGCGAGTGGATGCGTCAATATCACCAAGCTGCAGCGAAAGCGATACGCTGTCCAATGTGTCGATCTCTGGAGGCAAAGCGCTGGTTCCAATACAATATGGCGATTTTACTTCCGCAACGGCGATATGCTGTCCAATGTGTTGATCTCTGGAGGCAAAGCGCTGGTTCCGATACTATACAATGATTTTACTTCCGCAACCGAGGCGATGCTCCAGTTCTGCTACGCGCAGACAGAAGATGTGTCGAAATCCGTGTTGCAAGTATCTAGGCCGCTTCCAGTGAGCCAAGCACAGGAGCAGGGGTAGAGCCTTTGATATCCCTGAGTCTCAAGCAACAGGAGGCAAGCCAATAAGCCCTCGGAGATCACTTGGATTGAAGGCAGAGTCCAGCTCTCCTTCAGCTGAGTAAAAGAGCAACAGACAGCAGGGCAACAAACAGAAAAGCAGGCCTTCCAGACCAGTAGTCCAGTTGAGTCCTTTAAGCAGCACAGCAGTTCTTCTGGCAGAGCTTAGTTACAAGTCCAGTAGTGTCTGATTTTAGGGGATCAGAGACCCAGTACTCATACCCAAAAGTGCCTTTGATGTGGGGGTGACTTCAAAGCAGCTCCTGAAGTGCACAAGTATCCCTTTCGACCCAGTCTTGTCTGCCAGGCTATCAGTGGGGGTTAATCAGTCCTTTGTGTGGGAACAGGACACTGACTAGACAAGTGAAGTGTTAGCCCCTCCCTTCCATCCTACGCAGGCAGGGCCATCAGAATGCAGATATATGTACATGGGTACTCAGACACACCTATCCTTCTGTGTTGTGGCTGTTTAGAGGGAATGTACAAAGTGTAGCTGTCACCCACCCCAGAGTTGTATTGGGGACAGGCTGTCATGCACACACAGCAGTAAGTGCAGAGAAATGATCCCGCTCTAAAAGTGGCATTTCTAAAACAGTAATGTCAAATCCAACTTCACTAGTCAGGAGGATTTATCATTACCATTCCAAAGATATGAAACATGAAAAAGCTACTCCACTCTGATCAAGAATTACAGCTTAAAAGTGTATTAAGGAATTCCTAATGCTAGCCTGTGAGAGGAGTAGGCCTCACAGTAGTAGAGAATGAAAAAGGCTGATTTTAACTACCAGGGCATGCAAAACATAAAGGTACATGTCCTACCTTTTACTTACATAGCACCTTGCCTAGGGTTATTTAAGGCCTAACTTAAGGGTGACTTATATGTAATAAAAGGGGAGTTGAAGGCATGGCAAGTTTTAAATGCAAAGTCGAAGGGGCCGGCAGTAAACTGCACACACAGGTACTGCAATTGCAGGCCTGAGACAGGTTTAAAAGTCTACTTCTGTGAGTTGCACAATGAGTGCTGCAGCCCACTAGTAGCATTTGAAGAACAGGCGCTGGGTATATGGTATACCACTTTACAAGGGACTTACCATTATAAAAAATGTGCCATTCAGGTATGAATCAATGCCATCCTGTTTAGGGGAGAAGCACATGCACTTTAGCACTGATTAGCAGTGGTATAGTGTTCAGACTCTAAGACAAACAAAAAGAATCAGCAAAAACAGGAGGTAAAAGGCCAAACCTCTTGGGGAAGACCACCCTAAGGATGACAGGTCTAACATCCTCACAGCTACTTACTTTGCTGATCCTCACCCAACCATTCAATACCTTACAGGAGAAGTCCATAAAATCTACCCAAGACTAGGTAGAAAGTTTTCTGGGCCCAAATAGTAATATGGGCTGCTTTCATGAGGGTATCTAATCAGCCAGCTCTAAAACTAACAGGTAATCCACCCTAGCAGCTGGCATTTGCAGCTACAGACTAGCTTCTCAAAACTCATCTGGGACCCTATGCATTCTTAGGGCTATCTCATAGGCTGCAAATCAACTATCAATATCATCCCCCACCTCAAAGGTCGCCACTCAACACTGTGTCTTCACTGCCATCATTTCTTCTGGTCCAGTTACTTTAGTCTCACTTCATGAGTCCACAAAAGATAATTTTCATCAGAGCTAGCTTTCTCTCTGCAGCGCCCTTTTCTCTTTTGTAGCCCGGAGAGTTAGGCTAGCTACAGTTTGAACTCCTTTTCAGCTTTCCTGTCCTCCAGCTCATCAAGAGACAGGGGTGGGAAGACACACTGCTACCTATACTGGACCTAGTAGGGGATCTCACACTTTTGGGTCTTCCACTTCCCTCTTGCTCTGGAGCTGTTGTAAAGTTATCCTTCTCAGCCATGATTTCATCCCCTTCCTCATCCACTTCATCCTCCTCATACTTATCCTCCTGCTCCTGTGCTGCAGCTTGCATTCTGCAGACCTCTTCCCAGGCTCAGAGAGCTATCTCATACTCCAATTTTCGGGAGGCCTTGACTGGCTTTAGCCCCCTCTACCTGCACAACTGTTTCAGGTCAGCCATACTGCAGCTTTCAAGATTGCCGATACCCAACTCCATCTTTGCAGGGAAGAACCATTGGTTCCCAAATGTGAGACAGGAATAAAACAAATTGAAAAACACAAAAGTATAGCACATCAAGGAGAATTTAAATAGAGGTTAAATCTGATGTCAAATTATTTATCTGGGATTTTGGTGTGATACAAAATCACTGAGTGGCACTGCACAAACACAACCACTGGATCCCATGAGTGAAAACACCAATGTAAGAAATCGGTTTATTGGTTGAGGAGGCTTGAAGCCCCACTCAGGCAACAACCACAGTCCTTGTCAGGGTGAACCACCAAAAGTCACTAAATTAACCTGTGCTTAACCTTTTGATAGCTTGCCACAAAAGCAGTCAGGCTTACCTTTGAGGCACTGTGTAAAGTATTTATGCAATACACAAACATCAATAAAGTGAAAACACAACAGAAGAAAAATTCAACACAATTTAGAATCATATAGTAGATTTAAATAAACCGAATGAAATCAAAACTTCAAAATCCAATCAGTGTAACTGGAGATTTGCAATTTTAAAGTTTTAGGTAGATATAGCACGTAAAAGAATGTAGTGTCACTTGCGGCCATCTGGTCTTGCTAGACTGGGGCAGAGTGTCACAAGTTTAGACTGACCGTAATGGCGCACGGCCAGATACAGGGACCAGGTTAGTCCCACTGAAAAGGTTACCTTCCAAATTCCAGTGCGGAGAGTTCCATCCATGGTAGAGGAGTCAGCAAGTAGCAGGGAGAGTGTTGTGGATGGTCGTCACTGTAGCACGAAGAGCAGGCCTGACGTTGCAGACGTTTGATGCTACAGCACGAAGATTTGTTTGGGTATTGACAGTCATTGTTGGATATTTGCATTGGTGGTCACCACGGACTGTTGCTGTAGCGTGAAGTGCAGATCTCGCACTGCTGGTTGTCGTTATCAGTTGCGATAGTTTGCGGTCAGGATCACTGGAGCTTCGCATTCCCGTTCGTCTTGGTGCAGCAGAGTCTCAGTGCGAACAGAATGTTCAGGGTTGCACAGAGCCTAAAACCTCAGGATTTTCCCCTTTCTTGAATAGGAGTGAACTCTGATGCCAGCCAAGGATCCAGAATCTGCAGAGGCACCACTTAGGGACTAGGGACTCCATCTAGCAAAGACCAGAAGGACTCAGGCAGGTCCAGTTGCAGTAGATCAGTTGGGCAGTTGGAGGGAGGTCTCTGGAGTTTGTGTGGCCATATCTCAGAACAGGAGGGAAGCCAATTGATCTTTTGAGTCACTGAGGTTAGCCTGGGATAAAGGGAGCAGGTCCAGTCTTCTGTCTCATAGAGCAGGGTAGGCTGCAATCACAGAACAGTCCTCCGGAGAACCTGGCGGTCCTTCTTCTGTAGTGTCCATAGGTCCAGGACTGTACTGAAAAGTTTTTCTGAAGGTCCAATATTTGTACTTGGTGCCAGCCTGTGCACTAGAGGAATTTCCTAGACTACCCCCACATCTGGGTCTGGAGAGGTCTTCCCTTCTCTTGCCAAGGCTCCAAGGCGTCTGGGGTGACAAAAAAATATTGTCAGGTTCCTTTGTGTACGCTGGAGGCAAGCCCTTTGAATGGTGAGTAGGGCAGGTAACAGGTCCATTTCCAGGCATCCTGGGATGATGGCCATCCTGCCAACAACTAGTTACCCTTTGAATCACTGTCTGGGAGGAATACACAAAACCCAACAGTAGAGCCCTTCACAGTCATTTCACCCTTGGCACAGACAGCATTCATCAAATGTTTAGGACAAGGAAAAGCCACATTTCCTTGATTTGATATCACTTAGAACCCCAAGGAGAAATACATCTTCGTTATTGACTGTTACTCTTTTATAATTCTATATGCAGCTATAAAAATTTGAATATATTATTTTCTTCTGTTTGAAACATTTACTATTTCTATATTATGTTTGGTTTCTCTGATATTCTGCTTCAAATTTAAGAATGAATGAAACATTGTAACTAACAACATTAAGTAAAAAATATATATTTATGAATTATTGTCACATTTCATGTATGAGCTTCTTGAAGCATGCACAGTTAAGTCAATGCAATACTTTTATTTCTCAGTGAAAAATGATTTAAAATATAGGTCTACAATGCTTGACATGTATTAAATTGTATATCTATTGTTCCAGGAAGCACATTCCATATTTAAGTAAAGATGGTGGTAGGGCAGTGCCAGTTATTTTATTGTCAAATAGATTAAGTGGCCATATTTCCCATTTTATCACTTGAAACCTGTTTAGAATAAACTTTTAGAAGCATCTTAAAAACTGCTTCAAAAAGGGTACTATTTTTTCCTAAGGAAAGCTAAATGGAAAAAAAAAGTTCACCCTAAATATAATTCGGGGATATTTTCTATAAAACAAAAACGACTCCACTTTCATTACCAAGACCTTGTACTTAAACAAAATACAATTGTAGGCCCAGTGGCAACAGTGAACTGAAGGATCCCTAGGCAGGGTTATACAAAAGATTTTCCAGTATGCGTTAGCCTAACGGAGCAAGTTGAAGGCTTAAAACGCTCAGTTAAGCACTTTGTATAAATGTTTGCAAACAGCAGTATTTGCAGCAACAACTCAGGTGTGTAGATTTTGCTGATGATATGTAGAATTGCCATATTGTTCTTGCCAACAGCTTCCTATGGGTCCTCTTTTGCCAATGTTTGACAAATTCAGTTTGAAATTCCTAAAACAGTTGCACTTCAGAATACAATATATCTGTATGCCAAAGTAGAACTTTTCTATAGTTTAAATCTCTTTTTATCCATTCTTTGTAAGAAACAAATCATTATTTCTCCCCATATCCAGCGGCCTGTCAGGTAGAGCATTGAGAGGGATTGGGATGCAAAGAGCAACTAGCGGAGTGTGGAAAAAGATCAAGGTGGGCGGTGGAGAAGAGGTATTGGGTAAGGAGTCCAGGAGGTCTTCCTCTCAACACAGATTCCATCATAAAGTATGCTGAGTTCCAGGGGTGGGTTACAAAGAATAGTCGAGACAGCTGAGGTCAGTCTCTACTAGACTGGTCCGTTGCGTTTTCAGTGTTTACTAGCCAGAGCAGGTATGTTGGACAGGAAAGTTCACCAATGTACTGTGCTAGGAATCACATGCATGGGCCCCATGTTTTGTCAAATTGTGGAAGTTTATTGTCTATGGAGGCTGTGAGCTTTTCCATTCCGATAAGGTCCCATAGTTTAATTAGCCAGTCTGCATGGATTGGCGTGGTGTCTGTGCCCCATTTGGACAGGATGACTTGCTTAGATGCACACAGCGCAAAAGTAATGGCCTTGCCTTTGTTGGAGTTCAGTGGGTATGTCAACGTATTGGGAAGCCCCAGTATCACATAACTGGGACGGTTGGGAACGTCTATTGCCTAGATTTCATCAATGTCTTTCAATATGTCTTCCAAGTGTCTTCTGAGTTTGGGTAGCATAGTGGGAGGAGTTGAGTCAGCGTACCAGTGTGGCCACAATTGCTCCTGCAGCTATTGCTGCTATTAGATTTCTATTTAGCCAATCTAGCTATGGTGTAATACCAGTAGGGTGTTATTTTGAGCATGGCTTCTGTCACCATGGGGCTAAAGGAAGAGGAGATCATCCTATAAAGGATATCAGCCCATTTGTTGGTGGTAAATGAGCGCTCTGGCTCGGATTTCTATCTTCTTTGGGCCAGGGATTTGTTGAAGTCTATGGCCCTGTTCAAAAAGGTGTAGATGTCCGAGAGAAGTCCTTTGTCATTGTTTTGGGTGGTACCCATTTCTTAAAGTGGCTGAGGGGTCTGCTAGCATTGGGGCAGACGAGGGGGTGGGTGACCCAGTGTTTAATATTTGTGTAGTGCCAATGTTAACTTGCCAGTATGCCATAACTGTATTGAATTTGTGTGAAGTCCATGAAACCTAGGTGGTTGAAAAAGTACCTAATTCATTTTCAATTAGCCTCCCGCCACAGGAGGAACGCGGTACCCTGCATGGCAAGGGGGAAGTTGTGGTTGCCTCTGATGGGCTTGTATGGGAAGATGTGTGTGGACAAACTTTGCACAAGCTTGAATCTGTCCCAGGTCACAATCGTCTCCCATATAACTGGTGAGACATAAACCCTGGGTGGGCAGTGTTTTTGGGGAGCCAGGGAATTTTTCACATGTGGACCCCAGCAATTGATTGATCGATGAAGCACCAATGTTTTCCTTTGAGTGGACTGTTCCATTCCACAATGCATCACTTTCGGGCTGCCAGATAATAGTGGGTTAAGTGGGGATGCAGAGGCCACCCTCCACCACCGGTAAATAGGCCTGCTTCCTAGCTAGTAACACTCTTTTCACAAATTCAACATTTAAAATCGATTTTTCACAACTAGATTTACAAATGAACTGAGAAGTTTTTGGTGTGTAATATATACCACTGCTTCTTAGGTGCAAAGATCTGCATGCTGCGCCTACTATGGTGCAAAGAGATGTCTTTGTGGTGATTACTACTGTGCACAAACTGTAGTGCCCAGAATTCATTCCAGCCTAGTAAAGGCTGTCATACCTGTGCTCGTTGAAAAGAGCAGGTTATTGACTACTGAGATACATGGGGCTACACAATCAAGGGCTAATATAGGAGAGAAATAATCAAAACATGAGAAAGGGAAGAAATTGTTAGAATAAGGGAGCAAAGCTATTGAAAGACATTGCCATAAACACCACAATAAAAAGTAATAGTGGCCTACTTAGAAGTGCCAAGCAGAAAACAAAGAAATGAAAGGAAGAATTCTTTACATGAATAACAATAGTTCTAATGAAAACAACACAATTCTCAGAATGAATGGACATGGGTGTACCCTTGGAAGAATAGCTTTTTTATGGTCTGGCTTGACAGTGCAGCGGTTACCAGACAATTATCTGAGAAGTATCTTCAGGAGAAGGGCATTGGTTCCACCCACGTG
This sequence comes from Calotriton arnoldi, assembly GCA_963921515.1. Taxonomy (NCBI): domain Eukaryota; kingdom Metazoa; phylum Chordata; class Amphibia; order Caudata; family Salamandridae; genus Calotriton; species Calotriton arnoldi. The sequence continues at coordinate 822,588 of CAWUFW010006951.1, read as the reverse complement.
TTGGGAGTCCGAAATACATATCTTGATTGGGAAGAAGTTGAGTGCGTCCACAAAAGTAGGGCTTGCACTCACACATCTGTGATCTTTTTGTTTATTTATCCAGTTACCTGAACTTGAATCTTCAGGGGCACACACATGGCATTGTGAAGCTATTAATGTGCCTTAACAAGATAATTTAGGTGTCTTTCTCCGGCAGCAGCACTGATGTGAGATAGAGTTTTTGGGTCTGGCTTGACAGTGCAACATTCACTTGACCTTTTAACCTACACCCATATTATTCTACAGTCCTTTGCATCCAAACAAATAGACATCCATTGCCATACTATCTACTTCTAATGCATCACATTGCTACACATCATTCCCTTATGGCCAGACCCATTCGCATTGCCTACACTGTTTACTATATGTAGGACATCCACCAGGCCAGAAATGAATTTGCAGAAATATAAGTGCCAGGGCCAGAGGTATTTCTCTGGAGCCCACCATAGTTGACACTACCCTCTGACCCTTCCAGCACTGTCAAATACTAAGGACCTTATTACAAGTACCGCGGTCCTGGGACCACCATACTTGCGGTGGCTGTCCGACCACCATAGCAGGTCCACCTGCCATATTACAATGGTGGTGGTTGGGCCACCACAAGACCGCTGCCTCTGCTGGGATCCAGAATCCCTTGGTGGTGGCGGTGTGGAAAAGGCCAGTAAATACTAGCAGTGTCGATTACGGCAACGCCGAGCATATTACAACCTGCTTTTCCATTGCTCATTTCATGGCGGGGAGCCCGTCATGAAAAGAGTGTCAGAAATGATGTTAAGGGGGCCCTAACAGGGCCCCTGGGCACTTCTGGACATGGGAGTGTGTGCGGGGGGCACATGCCACACCATGTAGGAATGTGCAGTAGGCGCTGTCACACAGTGGCGGTCTGCTTGTTAGTCTCTCCTATGAGCCTAACAGACCGCTGCCGTGGCACTGCCACTGCACCACCCGCCCGCCCGCCTTGGATTCAACTCGGAGTCCGGTGGGTAGGTGCACCACGGCTTGGCAGTCTTCCTGGGACCACCACTGTGGCGGGCACAGACAAAGACCCTAAAACTCATAATAAGGCCCTAAGAATCACACCATACAGGTGTTACGTTTTGGCCTGTTCTTGGTTACTTCAAGCTGAAAAGATAATCTGGACCCATTGGTTTTATTTATTTTTTAAGTATATTAAATACTTTAGTCATGAGCACTGCTCAAACATAGACAGACATTACCAACGTGTGGTAGATCTAAATAAGTGCAAGTTTTCAAGAATAAGTGCCTATGCCAACCACCGGCAAACACTGGCATAAATTAAGCACTGCACCAGGAGAACATTTTCCATTACTACCAATATTCGAGTGGGGAGCAAAGGATAACATCATTTTGCATATCTTTTAAAATGGTTATCCTCCCTCATTTGCTGGAACATTGTGGTTTATTATAATGGAGTTTAAAGATGGCATGTGTGATCTCACTCTGTGAGACAGGTAGTTATTGAAATGGCATAACTAGACGGGCCCTTCCCATGTGCCTCACTCTCAGTGAAGAGCAAAGCATGAAACTTTCCTTCAGACCTGATGAGAAGTTCCTCTGACTTCAAGCTTCACAACAATCCATTCCATTAGTCCTATAGAGCATTTTATCTCTGCCGTTCAGTAATTTTTTTACATCAAAGAAAAATACACATGGCTTTATTTCTTTTGCTTTAATGTGTCAAGAAGTCTTATATCATAGCCAAGGAAATAGAACATTGATGTGTTCCTTATCTAAACTCAGCCATCCAAAGGTTTTTTAATGCGTTTTTAGTTTTTGTAGTTTCAATTTGATATATTTTCATTAAAGGAACAATTCTTTGATGATGAGGACTAGTCAATATCCTATGATTTGTATTAGGAGGAATGCTGATTACACAGGTAGTACATAACATAAACTGAAGGTTTAGGAAGAGAAGCAGAATTTAGGAGGAATGCTGATTACACAGGTAGTACATAACATAAACTGAAGGTTTAGGAAGAGAAGCAGAATTTAGGAGGAATGCTGATTACACAGGTAGTACATAACATAAACTGAAGGTTTAGGAAGAGAAGCAGAATTTAGGAGGAATGCTGATTACACAGGTAGTACATAACATAAACTGAAGGTTTAGGAAGAGAAGCAGAATTTAGGAGGAATGCTGATTACACAGGTAGTACATAACATAAACTGAAGGTTTAGGAAGAGAAGCAGAATTTTTGAACATGTAACCAAAGCTTTTCAATAGCTTTTACAAAGTATCTGTTAAATATTTATTCAATGTGTATACGTAATGCATGTGTTTAGTTAAAAATGTAGTGGCATTGAATGGAGGACTACTTTAATGCCACTTTTGGAATAATTCCGTTTAGCAGTTTTTTCTTTAGTGAAGAGCACAGTAGCCCATGGGAGTTAAAATGAGAAATGTCATTTTTTGATTCCACTCTTCATTTTCTGTCTCCCTTATTGAATTGCATGAACTTTGTAGTACCGGACCCAGCTCAGATGAAAGTTGGATGCACATCTTTTGAATGGTGATAAAGATATTAGCAAAGCAAAACAATTTACTTTTCAGGTAAACTCTGTGACATAACCCTATCTACAGAATCCCTTTCAGTGAATCTTTTTGTGTGTAAAAGTTTATTGTTTAGTTAATTAAAACCATAACATTTTTTTACTATTTATGACAGCTATGGTGAAGAGAAAAAAGTTTTTAAAACAATTCATCAAACCAAAGTATCTCCAATAAGTATTTCAGTGACTCACATAACAGATTGAGACCGGGAGGGCATGTTATTACAAACACAAAATTCATGCCAATCCTAAAAATGTTGATTAATACTTGTGCCAAAGTCTAGCATCCCAAGTGCTGCCCAGCATTAAACAATACATAAAGCAGAAAGGGCACATTCTGCACAACATTTTACAAAGAATAGGTAAAATATATTGTTTTAACAGCTGTGCGTGCATATTACAGAAGACAGAGTGCAGTGTCCAGTTACTGGTCATCACAAGGACAGTAAAAGAGATAGATTTGCAAAGCCATTACCATAGTTTACCAGTAATCAGAGATGGAAAATATCCGACCTAATGCATGTGGGTGTGTTTCTGGAGCATACATGCCTCAGATATTGTTCCAGGATAAAATGTTATTCAATAGCCATTTACACTCTCATGGTCAAGGTCACTTTCATATAGCACAATAGATTTTCTTTCAATAGTTCAAAAGGAGAGCCTTTTTTCATTTGCCTATTTGCCTAGCAATCCTATGGAAGCCCCTGGACGTCAGTGTGCACAGGGCAGTACAAATGGGGGCACAATTTCTGCCACGGACAGAGCAAGGCGTTTCAGGTGGTCACAAGTGAATGTTACTGATTTTAATGGATCCTCGTTCAGTACCAGCCAGCAGGAGATTTTGACTTGTTTAGACCCGCAAGCCTCAGGGGAAGAAACTATTCAGGCATTCATTGCCCTTGCAAACTCAATTGACGCACTGCTAACTGTCCTGGTAGACTCCCCCGTGTGACAGCCCCAAGATGGTTTGACAGCGAGTGCTCAGGGGCTCTTAGAGACCTGAAGATGGTCTTGAAGCAGATTCCGCGAGATAGAGCCCAGGTGGCAGCCAGCCGCAGCATCAATAAGCAGGTGGTTAAGAGGCGTAAGCGCCAATTGCAAAAATTAGCTTGGGCAGATCCAGCAGAGGCATGTATTAAATCGGAGAGTACCAGTTTCTGGAGGGTCATTAATAATCCCTGTTTCTTAGACCCAGATAAACCAGGGTTAAGTCACAACATTCCCTCAGATATATGGAAGGATCACTTTGAGGCAGTATACAATCATGGCCCTGGTGAGTCAAACACACAGAACGCAATTCCCCTCCACAGGTCAGATCCCACTAGCTTCACCTTGGCTGAGTTCAGAACGGGAATCAAAGGATTATCCCGAAATAAGGCCCCAGGATCCAATGGGATTCCTCCCTACCTCTTTTGTTATAATTCGGAGGTATGGGCTCCACTCCTAGTGAGGGTCTTAAATGCGGCAGCATCATCATTAATTTATCCCCTCTTCTTGGTCTTCTGCCATCATTGTTCCGATCTTTAAGAAGGGAGATAGGAATAGCCCACACTGTTATCATCCCATATACCTTAAAGATTCCACAGTGAAAGTTCTTGGGCGGGTTCTACTTAATAGGCTGTCAGACTGGGCAGATGCCAATCGATTAATCTCAGAGGTGCAGTATGGCTTCCGGGTTGGAAAATCCACCACAGACCAGTGTCTTAACCTTTACCTCTTAACTGCTAAATACACTTTAGCTAAACCAGGTGCGATGTTCCTGGGTTTTATGGATCTCACCGCTGCTTTTGATCGGGTGAACCGCAGCAAGCTATGGAAATTGCTTGGGGATTTGGGGGTCGATGTGGCGATAATAAATGTGTTAATATCTCTACATTCTAATACCACTGCTGTAATTAGATATACCCAGGAGGGGAATAACACCGATCATTTCAATTGTTCAAGCTGGGTCAGGCAGGGATGTATATTAGCCCCTTTTTTGTTCACATTGTATATCAATGGTCTAGATGCATCCTTGACGGTCCTACAGGCTGATACCCCTAGGATAGGTGCGAGACATGCCCCCATTCTATTGTACGCGGATGATGCGGTTCTTCTCTCGCTTACACCGAGGGGCTTGAAGATCTTACTTGACAGGTTCATGTCTTTTTTAAAGAAATGGATCTGTCACTGAACCAATCCAAATGATATGTCATGGAAATCGGTAAACAGGGCACCAGACATTCTTACAAACTTTGCACACACAGTTTAGTGAAAGTCCCTGCTTTCTCCAATTTGGGCATCTTATTTGGCGAGAAACTTAACTTTAAAAACCTACAGGAGGGAAGCTTGTAGAAATGGCGAGATCAACAGGAGCAATTGCAAACTATGCTCATAGATTGGGCACTTAGTCCCCGGAGTAATTTTAAAACTTTATAACTGTTTCTGTATTTTCAAAGCTCTATATGCCAGCGAGGTTTGGAGGTACACAGCAGTTAGTAAACTCCAAACCGCAGAAAATAAATATTTTAGACGCAACTTGAAAGTTCCACTGAGCACTCCCTCATTCTCTATACACGAGGAACTAGGGACCAGGTACATTATGGACATTGTTGCGGTTAAACACTTGTTATGTTGGGTGAAGATCTGGTCAAATGAGGAACAGGTTTTAACAGACTTATAATTCAGGACTGTCTCTCCGTTGACCATGCACTTAAAATACCCTGGTTAAAATACATCAAGGATACCTTTACGGCCTTAGGAAGAGTGGATATGTTTTCTAGATATGACAACATGAAGCCGCAGGATAAGAACATCATTAAAGAGCTGTTTTTTAAACATGCGGCAGCTCACCGCAAGGCACAGGAAATCAGAAAACCCTTGGTAAGAGCGCACATTTTGATAACACCTTTGCAAGGAATGGAGCCCTACTTATCTGTTTTAACAAGTGTGCACGATATATTTTTAATTACTCGGTTTAGATTGAATCAAATTCATAATCTATTGGCTTCCGCCTCTGGTTTTGTTTTACATACAGAAGATAGAGGTGTCTGTGGCTGTGACTCAAGGTCTCCTCAGGATACCCTTCATTTTATCTTCTTTTGTAAATATTTCTCGCATCCTAGAAGAGTGTTTCTTAAAGGTCTTTTAAAAGAACTGGGTTTTAGACAGGTCCGTGTTGCCTTATTGTTTTTACAGCTTTTACCTAATGTTAACACCTTTTTGTGTGTGAGTAATTTTTAAGATCTGCCCTAACGTTGAGATGCACTAGAGGTGATTAACAGTTACCTCCCCCTTGCGTATTTGCACATTGTCATGCTGCTACAAATGTAATGTACCCTTGTTGCTTAATGTGGTCCATTTATGCGTTACCTTAGTCTGTCAATTACTGCTTGTGGCTCTTCACCTTTTGTTCTATTGTTTTAGCTGTTTTGTTGGATACTATGTAAACCTGTATGTATGACCATAGTGTAGTTAACATGTGGATTTGATGTGCTGATATTTTATCTTTTTATAACTGTCTCTTTTTATGGCTGCATAGACTGCCGAATAAAGATTATTATTATTATTATTATTATTATTATTATTACTATGGATGGATAGCATGTCAAATATTAGCAAAACTTTATCATGCTACAAAAATGCCATAGTCATAATACCATCTATAAAAATATCATAAAGTTGAGTATATGAAGGTGAGAATGGTTTTACCATTCTTAACTGCATCTCAGTAGCCTGAATATATATATCTCAAAGGTGAATATATGGGGAGATATGTATAGCAAACTAATACTTACCTATATATATAGATGTATACTTACTTTTGAGATTTTTTGTAGTAAATATTATATTCACATTGGTATTCTTTGATATTTTTTCGTTAAGATACAATAATAGCAACCAACCTAATTCTAGATATGTCTCACAATGGTTCACATAAGTTTCATTAAGTAAGTAAGAAATTGTTGACTCACAATGATCTGACTTAATAAATGAAACCTTAGTGAACTAGTATTATGGATACTTATGATATTTTTATAGCACAATATTTAACATTCAATACTCTTTTTTAGTATACCCTCTGGATGTTTGTACTGAATACACTTACATACATACTTGTCCTTGGATTCTTCATAGCTGTCATGAGACAGCAGATATAATTTATACGTTTTATACAAACCAACATTTCCATCCATTCAAATTGTGATCCTCAATTTCAAGAGTACCTCTGCCATAAAGTCTAAGGACACTGCAAGCCACTGAGGAGTTCTGCGAACATATAGAGGAATGAGGCCGAAGGCCAATTTCATTTACAAGGTCATGGATCACTGAGATGACTTAGAACATCGTTAAGTGATTTTACAAAGGTATGTTATTCCTTATAATACATGGGTCAGTCACCTTTCTGCAAAGCATTTAAATCCATGGTGTCTTACTCTTTCGCATGGAAGAGACAGGATAGTTTCAAACATCAAAAATCAGTTAGAAATGTATTGCAATAATTATGAGATTCAGCTTAACTTAAGTCAGATTAAAAAATGTGTTGCACAATGTCTGGGTATATATGTTTTCATGTAATGATCTTTAGTGTGGAAAAAGAAGTATGATCCCATAAATATCTCCTTTCTTACCATCACTGTTTGTTTGAAAATAAAATAAGAAGAATGAACAGCCAGGTTTGGTTTGCACAGCTTTGTTTAAATTGCAGCTGTGATGATGCTCCATGACTTGCTTTTCCTTTGGCTGCCGGCAGCAGGCACTACGACATCGCAGCTCCATCTTTTCATTATTATGTGTGACTAAAGATGTCACAAGTTGCCATTAGTAAGGATATTAGCGACAATCTTTTATACAGGGATAGCAGGATCCCAGGAATTTTAAATAGGATAAAGTACTCCCTGCCATGCATTATAAAAATATTGCAAGCCACAGAGGAGTTCTGTGACCATATTGAGGAACTGGGCCAAAGGCTGAGTTCCTTTATAAGGTTCTGGAACTCTGAGGTGACTTGCATTATCCTTATATTGAATTGCAGGGGGTATTTTAATACATGGTTACACCATCACCTTTCTCACAAACTACTTAAACTCTTGCCACATAGCTATTTCATAAGAGAGAGGGAGCATGTTTGCAAGCGTGAAGAATAAATATAGAGTCTCTAATGTCAAATCAAACATATCAAAAACCTGTTAGATAGTTGTAGCAAAATATGTTAGAATCAGTTTGATACAAATCAGGTTTACAAAAAAAGGCACAGTAGCTTGGAATGAGTAGAGACGTGTAAAGAGAATCAAATGTTTATACAATTACCTAGAGTGTAGCAAAATTAAACACATCTGTATATATATATATATATATATATATATATATCTCCTTTCTTCTTGTCACTGTGCAGCTAGAAAAAGAGAGCCGAGCATACACATTTCGATTCACTCTTTAAAACTGCTGCTTTAATTATGCTCTGTGACCTCTGACAGGGGGCATTGTGACGTCAGAACTCAACTGCAGTAAATTATTACAGTTGAGCGACTACATTACTTCTTTATAATAGATGACTGGGTGAGTCACAAGTTGCCTATTATAAAGATCTTAGAGAGAGGTTTTTATATAGGTATTGCAGATTCCCATGTATTGTATGAGTCTTAGCTCCTACTGTACAATATAAGTAGTACAGGGTTCTCTGCTACCTTCAAATTTTCTAGAGCCCTATGTTTTTTTAGTTGAATATGTTGTGGTTAAAGCACCTTCATATCCCACTTCCATACTGAGAATTTAGGGCTAATGCTACCTTACAAACCTCAAAAATATTTGCTGCAGGTTTTCCATCGAACTTCTGCCTAGATTTGACGACTGCCCATTTATCTATGCATAATGCATACACGTTCCGACCAATTTCAGGTGTGGTCAAATTCAACACTTGGATAAGTGAATGTTTTATCTCTGTCCAGTCAATTGTTTTCAGCATTCAGGGGCATATGTACAAGAACTTAACTCCACCGTAGAGTCAATTTTTTGATGCTACGGCAAATTTTTTCTTATCGCCGTATTAACAAGTTGCTGCTAACTGTAGTTAGCGGCACTTTTACAGCGTAAACGTGAATTTCGAAGATCGCCACTTCTGTTAGCGGGACGTAACAAAAATGAGATGCAAGGTGGGCGTTTCCGTGAAAAAACTTCCGCTAACCCAACTTCGTGATATTTACAATGAATTTTCTGTCCGGCGATAATCCTCCAAAACTGCTCCTAAGTCCAGTTAGCGTCAGGTTTTTAAGACCAGAAAAAAGCTGGTCTACAAAATGGTGCAAACACACCTGTATATTAGGGAGACTAACCCAGACCCTCATTGGCATTCTCAACGACGCCATGGAGGTACTACTCTTGCAGCTTGGAGCTCCAAGAAGACCACCACCACCACCGCCACCGCCACCAGCACCACCACAGAGGCAGCGTCGCCAACGCATCACCCTGATAGACCTCCGGCCAGAGGATGTGATAGCCCACTACAGGCTAAAAAGGACCTTCATCCTACGCATACTCACTCAAATAGCACCAAGGCTGAAGGCACCATCCCAGCGCTGCACGAACATCCCTCCGCAGACAAAGCTACTTGCAGGACTGCACATGTTGGCCTCTGGTACCTTCCAACCAACCACTGCCAGAGTGGGTGGAGTCTCACAGTCATCATTCTCCAGGTTCCTCCCGACTGTCTTGGATGCCATCATCAGCCTGACGCCGCAGCACCTACGCTTCCCCAACACTGCGCAAGAACAACTTGACAACAAGCAAGGCTTCTATTACATTGCTGGGTGTCTGCATGTGTTGGGGGCAATTGACTGCACCCATGTGCAACTTGTGCCTCCTGTGGACACTGCACATATATACAGGAACAGGAAGCACGCACACTGAATGAATGTGCAGGCAATCGTGGACCACCTGGGCCTGTTCATCAATGTTGTTGCAAAGTTTCCAGGGAGTGTGCATGACTCATACATCTTTTGCCAATCGATCATCAACCAGCGGTTTGAGAATGGCATCTATGGAAATGGACTGCTTATTGGTAAGTACAAACTGGACACACCACACACCTCAAGTCCCCAATCATGTAGCTCAAATATGTGATAATGCACAGGTAGCAAATGTAATACGACATACCTTGTAACAGGTCCACCTACTATACACAAACACCCAATGCCAAATAATCAAGACATATGTAAGTAGGCCCAACAAGGGAGTAGCCCAGAAAATCTCTCACAAACCACTATGGCACTCTCGAAATATAGATTTTGCAGAACTCCTCAGACAAAAATTGAAATTAATCAATGCAGCACGTGCCACAAGACACATGCTTCTGCTGGGCTAAATCCATCCTGAAATAAACACATGTGCCATATGTACAGCAAGATGACAGATCACCCTGCTCTCCCTTGTGATGGTGCACAATTAGCTGACATGCAAAAACACAGTCAGCCATGCGTGGGTGCCTGCCTCATGGGGTTGCAAGTATTGCTGCATGAAGGGAGCACCAACTGCACACAAACAATCACCAAAGTTGATTAAACATCAGTCTGTGTCATTGCAGAATGGAGCATGCATAGGAAGAGCATACAAACGATAGAAATCTCAATCTCACTACATGTTGTGCATCCATATGACTCCCATTGTGAGGTGTAGCAATCTGATACACAAATTTTGCCAGATAAATGTGTGTCGATTGGGAACAGACACACACATGGCAATATCGATGGGTACTACCCCAACATGCATACAAGCAGAGTCAAAGTTAACTCATGCACAAGGACATCAATACACATGTCCGTTGTCTTCACATGTCCCAGTAAGTCAAGTGCATCAGGTAGCAGGGCCACTGTCACTCAAACACTGACCCACCTTAGGGGCAAGTTGGATGTAAAGAACCCACAATGAGTAAAACATTTAGCAGCCAAGGATTTTTGCACTCAGCTACCCTCAGCACAATAACTCCCAATGATGTATCTTGCTGATGTTCAAACATAGTAATCTTCCAAAAGTCAAGGTGTATGCTTCACCAGGGCCATGAGCCAACGGTGCACCCTAAAAAACTGTGCATAAGTGATGTACTGTTGGTGCAAAGGCCCTTTAAATACCCTCAATTTTTTTAGAGTGACACAGACATCCAGACAGTCACAACATGGTGGTAATACATAGGACCTGGCCAATGACATCGTGGTGATGTGTAGGCTGTCAAGTATAGGCAAGTCAATTTCAGTGATGCATGTTAATTGTCTGAACTACCACATAACAAAGCAGAAAGTACGAAGTTGCACAATGCACACACACCAAAAGAGCCACTCTGCAAACACAGCAGGCACAAATACTAATGGACGCATCTCTCCATTATATGTTTCAGGTGATCAAGGATATGCACTCTCACCACGGCTGATGACCCCCCTCAAAGTGACCCACACACAGGCCTAGAGAGACTACAATGTTGCACTGGGAAGCACAAGGGCCATTGTTGAACGGACCTTTGGAGTCCTTAAATCAAGGTTCCGGTGCCTTGATATTTCAGAGGGGAGACTACTGTACAGTCCTGAACTGGTCTGTAAAATTATAATGGCTTGTTGCATTTTGCACAGTATTTGTGTACAGACAAACACACCATTGGCTGAAAACCAGGAGGAGCAGGACAATCCAGAGCATGGCCAGAACGAAGAAGCTGATGCTAGACACACCACAGCTTCTGCTGCTGGAACAGCAAGGAGGGATGCCATCATCTGCAATTTTTTTACCTACTCACCATCAACAAATGTCCCATCACAAGCATTTCTTAAGAACAAATGCCACAGATTGTTACTTTTTAAAATAAAATATCACTACAACAAAGTCTTGTATGCTCGGTTTCTGACTTTTGAAGTTGATCAATCTGGTAAGTTAAAGTTAACAAAACAGCAGTGCCACACAGCTCTCACACCTAGCAGGGGATATGGCACCAATTAAACGAAGAGTGGGAATGGAACAACGTATTGGGCATCTGAGCCAATTAATGTGTATGGTCCCTCAGTGAGAATCAATAATTGTGTGTTGTGTCATCACAGGAGCACCTACATGTCTGTTTATGTACAAGAGCGTAGTACAACATACACTAAATGTCTGATGCATCATCGTAGCTGTGGCCACATAGCTAATAACCATCATAATATGTGAAATCCAACATATCTGTGAGTTCAATGGCACAGGATTAACGGTAACTGACAACAGTATCAAATATACATTGCTAATCTGCACTGCATCCACTTGTGTGTGTGGATGATAAAGATACAGAGGATAGTACAGATACAATAACTGATGTATGAACACAGTGCAGGTAATGCCACAAACACCAAGCATACACAGTAAAACAACAACAGAAAGTGGGAATACCTCAAAAGATGACACATGTGCCATTGGAATGACCAATAAGCACATGTCATGCATCACTAACACTATGCATGAATCATCCTATAACACAGCAATGATCTGACAATGCTATAGTCACATAAGCACAAACAATGTCACATCTGTCAGCCATGGGCCAACTGGCAAGACAGCAGCACAAAACAACGTATACGTAGGACCATGTACCTGCGAATACAATGTCAATAAAGTGTTGATGTCACATGCACAACAACATGAGAGTGTCATGGCAATGAAGGGGTAGAATGGGCTACGTCCTCATCCAATAACTCTTGCTCTGTGTTCACACCCCCAAGACAGAGAACAGACATACACATGAGTGAAGTGCTACAGGGAATACAATAAGTACAGCCCTAACATGCTAACAACATACAACCTATGTCTTCAGGAATGGACATTGTTTTGGGTCATACGGACATGAAATGAATTATTTTAGCCCCCAGAAGGTGCACCACCTAGCTCTCGATTATCACTACAAGTTTACTCATGTCAATTGCATGGTGTGTGTAATTTTGCTCTTCAGCACAATTACAAGCAAAATAGCCACACATCTGCAGGCACAGTTGAACACATAGATAAGCATGCTTCTAAGAAGAAATGTCAATGTCACACTATGTTGTATCTCTCAAGCAATGCACAAATACTCTTCATGAAATGGTGTTGGGCAAGCTGGCCAACCATCATGTATGGTTCATGTAGCAGTACAGTGTGGACAACAAGCCACTCCACTCCAGTCAGGAGTATGCCTGACAGAACTATCTGTCCCAATAGCATCCATGGAAATCCGACGTACACCCAAGTGCTCTATAACATGTGGTGATGATAGGCTGCACCACATGTTTGCCTCATGAATGGCAACATTGGCAAGCAGATCACATGTTCCATATTGTCCATGGAAAACTGTTTGGTACAAGCAGTCTTATTACGGCTAATGTGCAGATACAAGCCCTGGGCCTCCTCTGCTTCACAGCCAACCATCTTCCAAACTTGAATACTACACCAGGCCTCAAATCACAACATCCTCTCTGAGTCACTGACTCAGCCAGCATAATCCTTGGTCAGTCCAGATCATACAAGCCTGGGTACAGCATGGTACTCTAAGTACGCATTTGAAACTACAGATACAGGAGATGCAAGTGGACCCTCTTAGTTAGCTACTCACAGGTCCCCTGCATCACAAGTCTTGTAGAGTAGATGGGCCTCACCCTCGACATCGACAGACAGCACAACCTACTCGGGCATAATGACGTTGAGAGGCACTTCAAAGATATAGGATGTCTTCTCTGTCAGACCAGTGTCCTCTTGGTGTGTGTCATACAATGCACACCACCCTTTGTACATGATCAGTAGCACCTTGAATGATCAACACAACATGTTGCACCAAGGATGCTTTTCATGTCAGCAATGTGTAAACCTATAACATGCAATTCCTTGTCACCAGGTAATGTTCATTGCTGATGCACCAGTGGCTAGAGCCAGGGCCCACTGTCTCACGCACAACGCTGGCATTGACGTAAACGTCAGTCTGCTGTAACTCTGCAGTATCTGTGTCTAGCCACCTGGGTCTCATACAAAAGCACAGCATGGTCTCCCGGCCATGTGGACTGTTTGCGCTTACAGGCATCGGTTGCTTTGCTGTTGCAAGGATTGTGACATGCAAAGTGCTGCTTTGCTGTTCCAAAGTAACAATGCGATACAAAAGGGGATGATGGACGGAACGTTTGAGCCAATCAAACACTCACCCCCAGTCAACTGATCTGGGTTTAATCCATCATCATTCTTTAGCTCACTCCACCACCCCAGTTCAGACATGGCCATATGCAAATCAGTCTGACCCTGTGCCTCATGGGAACAGTACAGCCCGAACTGCCAAGCCATGTCTTCCCTGGACCGGAAACAAGCATCCTAGGACCGGTTTCTGGCATTCCAGCCGTCATCAGCCAGGCTTGCTTGAATCCAGTGGCAAAGTGAACAAGGGACCCACGTCTGGGCATACCCCCGCCAACTTAGGGCGAACAAAGCGATACAAAAGGGGATGATGGACGGAACGTTTGAGCCAATCAAACACTCACCCCCAGTCAACTGATCTGGGTTTAATCCATCATCATTCTTTAGCTCACTCCACCACCCCAGTTCAGACATGGCCATATGCAAATCAGTCTGACCCTGTGCCTCATGGGAACAGTACAGCCCGAACTGCCAAGCCATGTCTTCCCTGGACCGGAAACAAGCATCCTAGGACCGGTTTCTGGCATTCCAGCCGTCATCAGCCAGGCTTGCTTGAATCCAGTGGCAAAGTGAACAAGGGACCCACGTCTGGGCATACCCCCGCCAACTTAGGGCGAACAAAGCGATACAAAAGGGGATGATGGACGGAACGTTTGAGCCAATCAAACACTCACCCCCAGTCAACTGATCTGGGTTTAATCCATCATCATTCTTTAGCTCACTCCACCACCCCAGTTCAGACATGGCCATATGCAAATCAGTCTGACCCTGTGCCTCATGGGAACAGTACAGCCCGAACTGCCAAGCCATGTCTTCCCTGGACCGGAAACAAGCATCCTAGGACCGGTTTCTGGCATTCCAGCCGTCATCAGCCAGGCTTGCTTGAATCCAGTGGCAAAGTGAACAAGGGACCCACGTCTGGGCATACCCCCGCCAACTTAGGGCGAACAAAGCGATACAAAAGGGGATGATGGACGGAACGTTTGAGCCAATCAAACACTCACCCCCAGTCAACTGATCTGGGTTTAATCCATCATCATTCTTTAGCTCACTCCACCACCCCAGTTCAGACATGGCCATATGCAAATCAGTCTGACCCTGTGCCTCATGGGAACAGTACAGCCCGAACTGCCAAGCCATGTCTTCCCTGGACCGGAAACAAGCATCCTAGGACCGGTTTCTGGCATTCCAGCCGTCATCAGCCAGGCTTGCTTGAATCCAGTGGCAAAGTGAACAAGGGACCCACGTCTGGGCATACCCCCGCCAACTTAGGGCGAACAAAGCGATACAAAAGGGGATGATGGACGGAACGTTTGAGCCAATCAAACACTCACCCCCAGTCAACTGATCTGGGTTTAATCCATCATCATTCTTTAGCTCACTCCACCACCCCAGTTCAGACATGGCCATATGCAAATCAGTCTGACCCTGTGCCTCATGGGAACAGTACAGCCCGAACTGCCAAGCCATGTCTTCCCTGGACCGGAAACAAGCATCCTAGGACCGGTTTCTGGCATTCCAGCCGTCATCAGCCAGGCTTGCTTGAATCCAGTGGCAAAGTGAACAAGGGACCCACGTCTGGGCATACCCCCGCCAACTTAGGGCGAACAAAGCGATACAAAAGGGGATGATGGACGGAACGTTTGAGCCAATCAAACACTCACCCCCAGTCAACTGATCTGGGTTTAATCCATCATCATTCTTTAGCTCACTCCACCACCCCAGTTCAGACATGGCCATATGCAAATCAGTCTGACCCTGTGCCTCATGGGAACAGTACAGCCCGAACTGCCAAGCCATGTCTTCCCTGGACCGGAAACAAGCATCCTAGGACCGGTTTCTGGCATTCCAGCCGTCATCAGCCAGGCTTGCTTGAATCCAGTGGCAAAGTGAACAAGGGACCCACGTCTGGGCATACCCCGCCAACTTAGGGCGAACAAAGCGATACAAAAGGGGATGATGGACGGAACGTTTGAGCCAATCAAACACTCACCCCCAGTCAACTGATCTGGGTTTAATCCATCATCATTCTTTAGCTCACTCCACCACCCCAGTTCAGACATGGCCATATGCAAATCAGTCTGACCCTGTGCCTCATGGGAACAGTACAGCCCGAACTGCCAAGCCATGTCTTCCCTGGACCGGAAACAAGCATCCTAGGACCGGTTTCTGGCATTCCAGCCGTCATCAGCCAGGCTTGCTTGAATCCAGTGGCAAAGTGAACAAGGGACCCACGTCTGGGCATACCCCCGCCAACTTAGGGCGAACAAAGCGATACAAAAGGGGATGATGGACGGAACGTTTGAGCCAATCAAACACTCACCCCCAGTCAACTGATCTGGGTTTAATCCATCATCATTCTTTAGCTCACTCCACCACCCCAGTTCAGACATGGCCATATGCAAATCAGTCTGACCCTGTGCCTCATGGGAACAGTACAGCCCGAACTGCCAAGCCATGTCTTCCCTGGACCGGAAACAAGCATCCTAGGACCGGTTTCTGGCATTCCAGCCGTCATCAGCCAGGCTTGCTTGAATCCAGTGGCAAAGTGAACAAGGGACCCACGTCTGGGCATACCCCCGCCAACTTAGGGCGAACAAAGCGATACAAAAGGGGATGATGGACGGAACGTTTGAGCCAATCAAACACTCACCCCCAGTCAACTGATCTGGGTTTAATCCATCATCATTCTTTAGCTCACTCCACCACCCCAGTTCAGACATGGCCATATGCAAATCAGTCTGACCCTGTGCCTCATGGGAACAGTACAGCCCGAACTGCCAAGCCATGTCTTCCCTGGACCGGAAACAAGCATCCTAGGACCGGTTTCTGGCATTCCAGCCGTCATCAGCCAGGCTTGCTTGAATCCAGTGGCAAAGTGAACAAGGGACCCACGTCTGGGCATACCCCCGCCAACTTAGGGCGAACAAAGCGATACAAAAGGGGATGATGGACGGAACGTTTGAGCCAATCAAACACTCACCCCCAGTCAACTGATCTGGGTTTAATCCATCATCATTCTTTAGCTCACTCCACCACCCCAGTTCAGACATGGCCATATGCAAATCAGTCTGACCCTGTGCCTCATGGGAACAGTACAGCCCGAACTGCCAAGCCATGTCTTCCCTGGACCGGAAACAAGCATCCTAGGACCGGTTTCTGGCATTCCAGCCGTCATCAGCCAGGCCAAAGTAACAATGTCATGTTCAGCTGTGAATCTGGTTCTACAACATGTTTGTACATGGCTCAGTGGGGCATGTTGACCTATGCATAATTTAAATTCGGCTGCTCCATTCTGCTATCTGTCACACACATTTAAGTACGCATTATCTGGGGCGTGGCCGAGCCGAGCTGCAAGATGGCTGCTTGGTAAAGTGGCTCTGCCGGCCGAGCACAACATCACCAATCCTGGCCCTAAACCAGAAGGACTGAGTGCAGATAACGTCGCTGCACACACTGCTGTGTTTAGTGCCGTGGTGCGCTTCAAATTGCGGAAGAAAACTACAGGGTACTTTTACGGCTGGCCCCGGCCGGGGAGCACACTACAGCGGAGGATCGCCGAGGTGAGCGAAGAGAAGACTCACCGGGTATGTGTCTGAGCGGGAAACATCCTTTACATCGCGGTGATTACTCCGCGATGCATTTAGAACGCTGCCATTACAACGCAAGCGTTACATCGACTTGCACTGGAGGGCGCTATAACCTAAGGAATAGTAAGATTTACTATTCCAACACCTTCCCTACTGTACGTAGACTGGTGTTGGAATAGTAAATCTTACTACTCCTAAGTCCAGCGCCCTCCAGCGCAAGTCGTTGTAACCACTTGCGTTGTAAAAACTGCGATGTTACATACCGCGATCATTTTGATCGCATTGTAACATCACATATTCATCTGAGCTGCTCCGGAGCCACCTAATCGGCTGACGGGGCTGCGGTTTTGAAGAGGTGCTGCAGTTGAAGCCCGTGCAGACGACCAGTGCAGCCGGGGAAAGGTGCCGGGAGTAGGGAACATCTGTGAGGCCTGCAAGACGGCGATCGGGTAGGTGCTGTGCCCATGGCTGTTCCGGCCCGCGCTCGCCTGAGGCACCGGGGGCGGCTGCAGCAGTCCACGGCAGAGGGAGAGAGCACTTGGCCTCGAGGCGGCCCCCGTGGCATCCCCCCCGGAGCAGACAGAGATAGCAGTGGTGTGGCCCAGGTGCTGTAGGCGAGTGGGGCCTGGGGTGTGCCTCGGGCCCAGCCGAAGCAGGATTCAGCCCACGTCAGTGCCCTGGTAGATCAGGGCCCAGGGAGAGCACCGAAGGGAATCTGCAGTACGTGGAGCACCTCATTGAGGAAGTCGGGCCTCCGATCCAAACGACGACACCGGCCCTTGGAGACAGCGGGCCTGGTGGTGCATTGCGACATCCGCAATTATGGGAGAGCAGGCTGTGCGCGTCCCGGCTCGGCGGAGACATCAGAGGCAGTTGAAATAGCCCAGTAACAAGTAAGAGCGCCCAACGCTGAAACGGACCCTAAAAGAGCTCTCCCGGGGTGAGGAAAGCCCCAGCAGCGGTGAGGCCCCGGCGCAAGGTGCGTGGGAGGTTGGAGGGGAGGTCAGGTCTCGACAGTAGTGGTGACTGATCAGTGACAGAGCTCCGGGAGGATCTGGCCCGAGAGCGGTGAAGCAACCGTTGGCCTCCCCATTGGATTTGATTTCATGACTTACGTTACTCGGTGGCCTCGCACTATGGAAGACGGGCCCCGCTGCCATAGACAGACGCCGGTCTCAAGTGACAACAGTACTTGTGGCGCACTGTGGGATCCGCAACTTTGGGGGGGCGGCACCCGCACTAGCACGTTCCTCGGTCCTGGGACACCAAAGTTAAGCATCAAAAGTGCACACAGGGGTGCACTTGCACTGCTGCTGATTGCGTCTTCGATATACAGACCCGCTTCACACGCTGCATTTCGACGCCCTTGGCGATCGGAGAAGAGATTTGGCTGACTACATCTAGAGGCCCAGAGAGCTGCTCTCCGGAGTCGCCGCTAAACTGCGCTCTGTCCACTCTTTCTGCGGAACTGTTACCTGACTTCTAGCTGCGGTGACGCGCTTTAGGGGCACAGTATCAGCAAGATCAGCAATTCCCTGATGGAGGCACTGGAACTACAATCTGTGAAAATTCTTGTGTGCTGAGAGGGTTTGTGCAGCTGGGAATTGGCCCGGATGACGTGCACTCACCCTAACCTCAATCACACCTGCACGGGTCGGTAGACTTGAACGCTCTTAACCACAGCAGCATAGTGGGAAGCTACAATGGGGAAAGCGAATAATAAGCAAGCCAAACTTTCCTTTGACAAGCGCTCCGCCAGGCTACAGGACAGTGAACAGACGCCACTGACGATAGTGCCAGAAACACAGTTGTAGCCTGACCAGGAGGAGGATATTAAGGCCATGCTGCGTGAAGTAAAGGTTAGCCTACGGGCGATAGACTCAAAGCTGGACTCACTTGCAGTGCGCATGGATCATGTCTCGCAAAAAGTGGAGAAACACAAAAATAGGCTCGATGCATTGGAAGAGTCTCTGACTCAGACGATCGCCAGGTAGAGACACGGGACCACCTACTTCGCATGGACAAAGTGCTAGAAGTGCTAAGGGCGCGCAATGTGGACCTCGAAGCGAGATCGAGGAGGAACAATATACACCTTACAGGTATACCGGAATCCACGAATATATCAAACATGGAGAAACATATTGAAGGCCTCCTGCAAGACCTATTTGGAGCAGACCTGTCGGCCATGTTCCTGGTGAAGCGTGCCCACCGTACTCTGGGGCCCAGACCCCCCAGGTGCTCAACCCCGTCCGATCCTGGCCCGTTTACTAAATTACAGGGACAGAGACACAGTTCTGCGTCTGGCCCGTGAGCAAAGGTAACTACAGTATCAGGGCAACGCCATTGCATTTTACCCAGACTTCACCCAAGCAGTTCAAGCGGCTCGGCGAGAGTTCATTCCAGCGAAAAAACTGCTACAAAAAACTAACACCAAATATGCAATGCTTTACCCCGCCAAACTCAGGGTGCAGGCGGGGGGTAAACCCATGATCTTCACGGAGGCCAGTGCCGCTCTGAAGTTTGCCAAACAGCATGCAAAGAACCAACAGGATAAAGATCGAGAGAAAGACAAGTCTTCACAGAGTCAGCTAAGTGACAATGACTAATTACTGAGGCCCCCCCTGGTTGGGTCCCTAACATGTCATGCTTAGTTCAGGGATATATAACCATTTGTTGGTGCTCTTCTTCCTTTTGACGTTGACTGCAAGATTTGTAGATTGGTAGTCCTAATTATGCTCGGCCACCCTGTTGCTATGCGTCAGGGCAGTATGCCGGCAAATTCACGCCCCCTCCGGGATGATTCCCTTTAGCCCCAAGTTCCGAGGGTGCAGGTTTACAGCGGGGTGGTTGATTGGGAAAACACAACCTGATTGGGGGGTTGGTGTGGGTGGGGGGAGGGATGGGAAGGTTAATGTTTCTTATTGTTTATTGCAGTACATACTGTCTTTTATACTGCTCAATCCATTTCCAGGGAATCAGCTGTTCAACTCTGGCATAGACATTGCAATCCAGGTAGACCTTAATTGGGAGGTAATGAGTTAACATCAAGGAGTCTGGGTCCCTCGTGATTCCCTTACTATCGCTGATAAACAATTTTGCATGTCTTGTGTATAACTGTCTAAGATAATTTGCATTACTTGGAATGTACGGGGTCTGAATGATCATAGAAAATTACGTTTGGTGCAGTCATATCTCACTCGATATGCAGCGGATATCTGCCTCCTACAGGAGGCCCATCTCAGGGAAGCCGCTCGCTCCAGATTGATATCCAGCAGATGGAGCGAAGTGTACACGTCCAGTTATTCAAATTACTCACGTGGGGTGGCAACATTGATTAGAAAGGGAGTACCCTGGCAAACTACGACGGTTGTAAGTGACCCAGAAGGCCGATATCTCCTACTACTGGGGAAATTGTTTAACCAGTAAGTCATCATCGTAAACATATATGGTCCCAATGTGGACAATCCCCCCTTTTTCCACCAGGTATGGCACCAAATACAATCAATGGGGGACGCTGCGCTACTTTGGGGTGGCGATTTCAACAATGTTCTGTCACTATCAGATGACAGATCTGAACTTTCACATACACACCTCCCGCAAGCTGCTGCAGTCCTCAAAGGATTGATCTCTGACTATAAACTGATTGACACATGGCGAGTATTCCACCCCACTGCTCGGGAGGGCACGTGCATTACATAACAGCATCTTGCATGGTCCAGAATTGATTTCTGGCTAACATCTAGGGATCTACACGCCTGGGTCACAGAGGTCGCACACCACGCACGCACACTCTCAGACCACGCCTGGTCACATTAACTTTCTCGGTGCCCAAACCCTATATACAGCCATTTCCGTGGCGCTTTCCCCCCAATGCGCTACTAGATGTAGTTTTCAGAGAAGATATCAGGGAGCAAATAACGGAATACTTCGAACACAACGTAGGGTCAGTGGAAACGGCTGGAACGTTGTGGGAGGCGTTCAAGGTGGTGATCCGGGGTCTTGTATAGCGGGTCAATCCGGGGTGCTTAGAGATATCCACGGGAGTATGGGCCGGTTAGAAAAAGAATTACAAACACTGGAGGCACAATACTTTGCTGCACCGTCATCTGAGACATTGGGACACATTTGCAGTAAGCTCACAGAATTTCAAGAAGAGGCAGTCAGGGAGACCAACTTCCTACACAAGCATGCGACCGCACGCCGCTACGGTGAGGGTGACAGGCCGGGCAAGAAGCTTGCAAATCTTTTGCGTCTGCCCAGCGGCTCCACATTTATAGCTGCCCTTGCAACACCCGCCGGCGACATGGCGCTCACCCCACCCGCCATCCTTGACACGATGAGGAATTTTTATGCACAGCTATACACATCCCGCTCTAGCCCATCAGACTCTACCTTGGGTGACTATTTTGACTCCATTGAACTCCTATGGTTTATTAGGGCGCATCGGGAGTATCTGGATGCACCGTTTACAGTAGAAGATGTGCGCCGGGTGATAGGTAGCTTGCCCGCAGACAAGGCACCTGGTGCGGACGGTCTTACGGCCAAATTTTATAAAGAATACTCGGAGCTGCTTGCCCCTCACCTTTTAGAGGTCTACCAGGAAGCGCTGCAGCTGGGAACTCTTCCCGGGTCCATGCGTAAGGCAATCATCATCACATTATTAAAACCGGACAAAGACCCTTCCCAATGTGACTCTTACCGCCCACTCTCTTTGATTAATCTTGATGCCAAGATTTTTGCTAATCTCATGGCCACTAAGCTTCAGCCACTGCTCCCGCTGATTGTCAGGCCGGATCAATCCGGCTTTGTGCCAGGGAGAGCCACCTCACATAATCTCAGGACTTTGCTTGGGCTATTGCATTATCTTGCCCCACATGTCCCAGCAATTGCGGCACTTCTCGATGCCACCAAGGTGTTTGACTCCCTGGAGTGGGGGTTCTTGTTCCCGCTGCTACATAGGCTGGGGTTGAGCCCACTTTTCATTCAACAGATCAGACTTCTTTACACACTGCCCACGGCACGCCTGAGAGTCAACGGCTTGGTCTCGGAACCTATATCCATCACGAGGGGCACCAGACAAGGCTGTCCCTTATCGCCATTGCTGTTTGCGATAGCAATGGAGCCATTGGCTGCCCGCATATGACAACATCACACTAATCGGGGGATAGGGTTCACAACAAGGGGACTTACTGTGTCAATGTACGCCGATGACATCACATTGTACATGACAAATCCGAAAGAAAATTTTGCACCCATGACGCGTGAACTAGTGAGATATGGCGGCTTGTCCGGGGTGGTAGTCAACTGGAGCAAATCTGTAATCATCCTACTCACTCCTGAGACTCAGGCATTCGACACTGACTACCCGATAGCTTGGGCTACTGGCCTGACACGATATTTGGGCATTTGGATAAGTGGCAATTTGAAAGAAATCTGGACGGCAAATTATGGCAAGGTCGTGGACTGGATAGAGGACAGAGTGAAGAGGTGGAAAACTCTTCCCCTCTCCCTAGCTGGCCGCATAGCTGTGGCAAAAATGATTATCCTGCCCAAATTATTGTACTTATTTGTTAATGTTCCCGTCCCCCTCACAGTGCAATTCTTCAAGCGCCTTCGATCACTCATGATTGAGCTGGTTTGGGCGGGGAGGCAACCGAGGATATCCTGGGAGGTCTTAACGCTGCCCCAGGCACAGGGCGGGTTGGCAGCCCCAGATTTCGCCCTTTATGCGTACAGTGCACAGGCACAGTTTTTACACTTTTGGGTACACCCTACACCTTTCCAGCCGCACGTGGCAATTGAAATAGACAGGGCAGCACCTCTTCCCTTAAGCACAGCACTCTATCAAGCTTACAAACGCCCGCTGGAAGATGTAGACACAGTAGAAACCATGCGTTGGGCATGGGGGGCCTCTGTAAATGGGCACGTATGGAAATACTCTATGCTCCCTCCATGCCGTTACCCAACAACCCACTGCTGCCCCCACTAATGGATGCTAAGGTGCAGGATCGTGCGTACATACACAATATTCAGATAGGCCAAGATCTATATCCAGGGGTTAGTTTTCTAACGCTACAGCAAATGTGTGACCCTACACCGCACTCCGCACTTGACCCGCTGCTATACTACCAGATACGCACCTCCTGCTGGAGTAAATTTAAAACATTTCCAAACCCCCCCCCCCCCCCCGACACTACCGGCTCTCGAAAATATACTAACGGTAGAATCGGGCTGGAAACTCATTTCTTGCATTTACACCATAACACAAAGGGACTTTCCTGTCATTGTACCAACATTGCGCAGGGCTTGGGAGGAGGACCTTGGGGAGAGCATTACGGATGAGCAGTGGGAATTCGGATGCAGACAGTTAGAGCGACTGTCCTCCAACTATCGTCTCAGGCTCATTCACTTCAAATACCTCCACCGCCTTTACCGCACTCCCACACAACTACATAGGATGGGGATGCGTCCAGATGGAAATTGCTGGCGGTGCGGGGCCCCCCAAGCAATGTTTTTACATTTGGCCTGGAAGTGTAGGCCCATAGCAAACTTCTGGCTGAAAATACTACACCACATTAAAAACATAACTGGTCATGAGCTGCCTTGCACCCCCCTGGTAGCACTGTTGGGAGTGGTGTCAAGTGTGCCGCCGAAGTCACGGAAACTGCTGGCAATGTTGCTATTATTAGCTAAGAGACAGGTGGCCTTGCATTGGGGCGCGGTTCCCCATCCTGACCACAAGGGAGTGGGTTAGGGACGTGGCATACTGTAGGGCACAGCTACTGGGAGCTCCTACCCACAAGGTCTCGGCTGCGAGATATTTGGGATCCATTCGTGAGTTGGCTGAGTTCTGCTGCTGCAGATGACCCGTGATGCACTCGCCAAGGGGCTGCGACCTCTGACTGGTACTGGGGTACTGATTGTGAGTCATGATGTTGTCATTGAAATAAGTAACAGTAGTGCTCTATAAGTCTATGGTAATGGAACAACTGTTTACCAAATTTCGGCCTAAGGAATTGTGAATGCACATTTTTGAACAATGGATTGTTGTATCGCTGTATCCCGCACGGGCCGGCTGGCCCGCCAGCTAGTGTTGTTGTTTGTTTACTTATACAAAATGCCAATAAAAATAATTTTAAAAAAAAAGTACGCATTATCTGAGGTGTCTCTGTAAGCTCTTGTAGCCCTTAGGGGATAAAATAATGGGATGGCACACAAACATCAATAAATTATACTGCTATCTGTCCAGCCGTAACATCATTGTCTATACCAGCTACTATTTGCTCATTGCTGTCATGGAAGGCTGATCTTAAGATGTTGCTTGCAAAAGAAGATCCTTACACCATGTAACACCTGGTTTAGCATATTTTGTAATGGTGACAATGGATCTGGTCATTAGACTACAGTCATAGATCATGTCATGCATAGTGCAGCATGGAATGCATAGACCTATCTCTTGAAAATATGGCCATGAGTGCCTTTGCATAAACCGTCATCAATGTGCACCTCTGTGCCTCCAGCTAATCAAATACTCAAATGTGAATGTGCAGTCATAGCTGTGCATTGTATGCTGCATCACTAATCTCATATACAAGTAGTGACTGCCTGTTGGTCAAGTAAATGTGTGTAGCAAGCCCATCTAACTGGCACAGACATCACAGCAATGTGTGATGTAAGAGTCTCACATGTAGTGACACATACCACCAATGCTAACCCTAATGAGTGACACTGAGGCACGCTTTTTCTTACACACATGACCAGTCATAGACAGACATCAATGTGAGTAACTAGTGCCTCTTGACAGCTCAGGATCACTTATATCAGGACAGTCCAGATAGACTACACTTCAGTACACCACACAGATCACATCACATATCCATATAGTGTTGTTAGGCCTGACAAATCAGGTAAAATGGCACATATACTGATCAAGTAGCAATTTGCGGATAGAATTTTAACGCAAATCCATGTTAGCAGTAATATTTTTCATAACCGCCACGGAAAATACTTGCAAAATACATGTATACACATGAAATATTCCCGCTTATCCCTTAGCGGGTAAAATTTTGTCGCAAAGTCTGAAAACGGGCCGCAAACAACCAGGAAGTGATGTCAGCCTGCATCCTGTTCCATGGAGGAGTACTGTACACTTTCACTTTCTGTTGTGAGTTGTGGAGGTGTTAGAAGGTGTCTGCTGGTGTAGGTGTTTTGAAGAGAGTTTCTGTGTGTAGTGTACTGTCCTTGTTGAGTCCTGTGTCTTTGTCCATGCATGTTTTTTGTGACTGTCTGATTGTTTTGTCAGGTGTACGTCTTAGGGGTATCTTTGTCATTTACACAGTTCTTAGGGGTAATTTGTGGGTAATGTTTTGGTTTTCTGGGGTCACCTGTGTTTTTGAGGATGTTGGGTCAGGGTAGGGATGGCAGGATGTCTGAAGGGGCCTTGGGGGGCTTCTGATGGCTTGTTAAGTTTTATTTGCCAAAGATGGTTGAGGCCGGGGGACGTATCCTCCAGGGATACAATGTTAAAATACGGAAGGTGAGGTGGGAGCACATCCGTGAAAAACTGATGAAAATGTTTGGTGTGGACAGGACTGTCCAGCAGTGGAAGCACCGTTGGCAGGATTGCGTTGGGCGTGAGGGAGACCTCATGGATCACCTGGGACTCATCATTGGCAGGTAAGGTGGTAAGTACATGACCAACTTTGTTTCAGATCAGAGGATGAATCCACAGAACACTAATTTGGTTCTGGACAAAATCTATGCACCTCTCATGGAACGTGCTACCTGGCTAAACTAAATGCCTGTCATGATGTACTGTCCATCGCTACATGCTTTGATATTGGTACACTTCACATGATCAACTGGCTGTCAATCTCTGTGAGATACAGAATGTGGGTTGTCAACATGTCAAGGGCCGTAATACACCTGTGAGGAGTAAAATGGACCCATTTGACCTAACAATGTCACGTCTATTGACGTTGGTGATGAAAAAAGTTACTCATGAACCTGTGGAACAAGTTGTAGTCTGTTTTGTCCCGCTGATCGTGGCAGGAATGTCCATTAGGCCATGTTAGAAATGGGGGTCTCTAGTTGGCAAGGGCTTGCACCTTTGCCCAAGTAGGGACCCTTCTTCCTAGTCAGGATAAGGGAGTTACACTCCTAAAATAACCCCTGCTCACCCCCTTGGTAGCTTGGCACGAGCAGTCAGGCTTATCTTAGAGGCAGTGTGTAAAGCATTTGCACATAACCCACTGTAATACAGTGTAAGCACTACAAACGGACACCACACCAGTTTAGAAAAATATCCAATATTTTTATATACTTAAAACAAGACCAATATTATAAAAATCCACAGAACAGTACTTTAAAAATCTTCAGTTATCACAGTGTCCTTAAAAACAGTTCCTTGATGTCTTTAGCTCCGTCCGGGGCTATCACGGCGTCGTGAACAAACAAATCCAAACAGTTCTGGCTGACCGCGACGTCGCGGGTCAGCTACGGTGTTGGGAAGACCCGCAAACAGTACCTTTCAGAAATGCAGGGCGTCGATGACCCGCGGTGAGCTTCCGAAAACACGGCGTCCGCAGGCGTCGGTTCCGGTGGTCGGTGCAGGCGCCGTCGGGGCCCTCGAAGTCACACGCGTTGCAGATCGATCTCCTCTCTGTTGAAGTCAGGAGCGCTGGCGTCAGCAGGTGTCGGGTGCTGCGGTGCGAAGTGCAGCGGTGCGGCGTGTGGTGCCCTCAGGTCGCGGTGCGAGCAGCGGCTCGGTGGCGGCATCAGATGGCATCGTCGGTGAAACCAGGGTCGCGGTGTGAGATGAAGGCGGTGCTCGTCACGGTGCTGGCAGGTCACGGTGCAGCAGCAGCGTCGTCGTTGCTGAAGCGCTGTCGTCGGCTGACGAACTGGAGTCGATGGCACTGGTGTCGGTAGGCCAAGGCTGCGGTGCGGGATGAGGGCGGTGCGTCGTGTAACTTTACGAGCGGTGCCCTCGAACCATGGTGCAAGCAGCGGCATCGAGTCCGGCTTGGAGCGGCGTCGTCGGGGATACCAAGGCGTCGTCGTGAAGTGAGGTGGTGCGGAGTGCAGTGCCCACAGGTCGCGGTGCGAGCAGCGGCTCGGTGGCGGCATCAGCAGGCGTCGTCGGTGTGACCAGGGTCGCG
This sequence comes from Calotriton arnoldi, assembly GCA_963921515.1. NCBI lineage: Eukaryota > Metazoa > Chordata > Amphibia > Caudata > Salamandridae > Calotriton > Calotriton arnoldi. The sequence goes on along the minus strand of CAWUFW010006951.1, from coordinate 795,089 downwards.
GTGCGGCGTTGCGGCGGTGCCTTCTGCGGTGCTTTCAGGACACGGAGTCGGCAGCGGTGTCGTAGACGGCGTCGGGCTTGAAGTCTTTGCTGTTCCTGAGACTTCTTGAACAGGGGGCAAGCTCTACCTCAAGCCCTTGGAGACACTCACAAAGTAGATTGCAGAAAGTTCAGTCCAGTCCTTTTACTGCCCAAGACAGAAGCAGCCACTGCAGGCCAACACAGCAAATCACACAGCAAAGTGGTAGTTCCTCCTCACAGCTTCTCCAGCTCTTCTTCTTGGCAGTCTTCTTGATCCAAAAGAGTTCTAAAGTTCTGGGGTTTGGGTCCCCCTTTTTATCCTCAATTTCTCTTTGTTCTCTGAAGGCAGAGAGGCCTTTGCCTAGTCCAAACCAGTTCTGGTCAGTCCTGGAGCACTTTGTTGACAAGACTCCTTCTTTCCTTTTGCAGTGTAGGCCAGGGACATCAGACACACCACAGGAGGTGGAGCCAGCATTGTGGAGGGGAGGCACAGTCCTATTCAGGTCCCAGGTGCAACTCTTCCCACCCATCTACATGTAGATCTTGCTATTCAGCCCTGTGCTGACTCACCCTGTCTCCTGGAATCCCCCAGCCCCTGTCACTCACACTCCAGACAAGGAATACACAACCTAGCAGAGGCAGGCTTGGATGGTTAGACAAGAAAATACCTACTTTCTAAAAGTGGTATTTTCAAACACAGAATGTTAAAACCAACTTCACTAAAAGATGCATTTTATCATTCTGAGTTCAGGCATACTAAACTCGAATTTCTACCATGTTCCCTGGGGCAGTTAGGATCATAGGATGTAATAATCAAAACTGCCCATTCTGGCCTATGGGGAACAGGTAGCCTTGCAATAGTGAAAACGAAGTAGGCTGTATTTCACTATCAGGACATGCCACACACACCAGGGCATGTCCTACCTTTCACATACAATGCACCCTGCCCACAGGGGTACCTTGGGCCTACCTTAGGGGTGACTAACATGTAGAAAAGGGAAGGTTTAGGGACTGGCAAGTGTGTGCACTTGCCAAGTCGACATGGCAGCCCCAGGCTGCGCACAGGCTCTGCAATGGCAGGCCCGAGTTACACTTTACGGGCTGTTTGCGTGGGTGGCACAATCCAGTGCTGCAGCCCACCAACAGCATTTGATTTATAGGCCCTGGCACTCGCAGGGCACTTTACTAGGGACTGACACATAAATCAAATAGGCCAATTATGGAAACACCGATCCATAACACATTTTCTACAGGAGCACTTGCACTTTCCCACTAGACAGCAGGGAGGAAAGTGCGCAGAATCATTACACCAGCAAAAACAGAGTCAAAACCAGGAGGTCAGAAAGCAAAAAGTCAGGGGAAACACGCCAAAAGATGCCAAGTCTAACACATGTCCCCTCCAGCTGAAAGTAGGGAGAACTACCCAACCTCCCGGGAGTTCTCTTCACTAAGGCGGAAGACCCTGGACAGACCATCTGCGTTGGCGTGTTCTGTGCCAGGGCGGTGTTCCACCGTAAAGTCCATTCCCTGTAGGGAGATGGACCACCTCAGCAGTTTTGGATTCTCACCCCTCATTTGCATCAACCATCTGAGGGGCCTGTGGTCTGTCTGAACCCGGAAGTGAGTCCCAAACAGGTATGGTCTCAGCTTCTTCAGTGCCCAGACCACAGCAAAAGCTTCCCTTTCTATGGCACTCCACCTCTGTTCCCTGGGGAGTAGTCTCCTGCTAAGGAAGACTACAGGCTGATCCAGGCCATCTTCGTTCAGTTGTGAGAGCACCGCTCCCACACCATGCTCTGAAGCGTCAGTCTGCACGACGAATTCTTTGGAGAAGTCAGGTGCCTTGAGCACGGGCGCCGTGCACATGGCTGCCTTCAGGGCATCAAAAGCTTTCTGGCAGGACTCAGTCCAGATCACCTTCCTGGGCTGCTTCTTCGAAGTCAGCTCTGTTAAGGGGGCAACAATGGTGCCATAGCTCTTAAGAAATCTCCTATAGTAGCCGGTGAGACCTAAGAAGGCTCTCACCTCTGTCTGGGTCTTGGGGGGCTCCCAAGCCAGAGTGGTGTCAATCTTGGGTTGTAGGGGCGCCACCTGGCCGCTTCCTACCTGGTGTCCCAAGTACACCACAGAACCCTGCCCGATCTGGCACTTACTGGCCTTGATCGTGAGGCCTGCACCTTGCAGAGCCCTCAACCTTTCTCAAGGTGCTGTAAATGTTCTTCCCAGGTGGAACTGAACACAGCAATGTCATCCAGGTAGGCGGCACTGAAATCCTCCAGTCCAGCCAACACCTGATTGACCAACCTCTGAAAGGTGGCAGGGGCATTCTTCAACCCAAAGGGCATCACCTGGAATTGGTAATGACCTTCTGGGGTTGAGAACGCTGACCTCTCCTTGGCCCCATCGGTTAAGGCAATCTGCCAGTACCCAGACATAAATCAAACGTGCTGAGGAACCGGGCAGCTCCCAACCGATCAATGAGCTCATCAGCTCTGGGGATGGGGTGCGCGTCAGTCCTGGTGACGGCATTGAGCCCACGGTAGTCCACACAAAACCGGAGTTCTGGAGTGGTACCAGGTGCAGCAGCCTTTGGGACCAAGACCACTGGGCTGGCCCAAGGACTGTTGGAGGGTTCAATCACCCCTAACGCCAACATCTTAGAGACCTCCTCCTTGATGCTGGCCCTGACCCGGTCAGTCAACCTGTAAAGTTTGTGCTTTACAGGAGGGCTGTCACCAGTGTCCACGTCATGGGTACACCAGTAAGTAACACCGGGGGTCAGAGAGAACAGTGGGGCGAACTGTCCCAACAACTAGCAACAGTCCCCCTGCTGCTCTTGAGTCAGTGTAGGGGAGAGGATCACACCCTCCACTGACCCATCATGCTCCTTGGTAGACAGGAGGTCAGGGAGAGGCTCATTCTCCTCTTCCACTCCATCATCTGTCGCCAAGAGCATACTCACTTCGGACCTCTCGAAGTGGGGCTTGAGGCGGTTCACGTGAAGGACCCTCAAAGGGTTCCTTGGAGTCACAAATCCACCAGGTAGGTGACGTTACTTTTGCGCTCCACCACCTCATATGGCCCAGTCCACTTGTCCTGCAAGGCACAAGGTTCCACTGGGGCCATGACCCACACTTTTTGCCCAGGTTGAAATTCAACCAGAGTGGCATTCTGGTCATACCACCTCTTCATTTCTTCCTGGCTTGCTTCTAGGTTCGCCTGAGTGAGTTTCCTGAAGCGGGCAGTTTGGTTTCTAAAGGCCAGCATGTAACTAACACATCCTGGGGAGTTTTCCTGGGAGCCGCCTCCCAGCCTTCCTTTACCAAACTCAGAGGTCCTCTGACAGGGTGGCCATACAGGAGCTCAAAGGGGCTGTACCCAAGAGACTTCTGAGGCACCTCCCTGTATGCGAAGAGCAGGCATGGCAAGAGGACGTCCCACTTACGCCTCATGGGTTCTGTTAGACCCTTGATCATGCCTTTCAAGGTCTGGTTGAATCTCTCCACCAGACCGTTTCCTTGTGGGTGGTAAGGAGTGGTGAACTTGTAGGTTACACCACACTCCTTCCACAGGGATGTCATATACTTGGATATGAAATTGGTCCCCCTGTCAGAAACCACCTCTCTGGGAAAGCCCACACGGGAAAAGATCCCCATTAACGCCCGGCCCACCACTGGCGCCGTCGTTGTCCTGAGAGGGATTGCCTCCGGGCACCGGGTGGCATGGTCCACCAAGACCAGGATGTACCTGTTGCCCATGGCTGTCTTGGGATCCAGTGGCCCCACAATATCCATCCCTACCCTTTCAAAGGGTGTTCCAACAACAGGAAAAGGTTGGAGAGGAGCTTTGACCTTCCTTCCACTCTTACCACTTGCCTGGCAAGTTTGGCAAGACCTACAGTGTGCATCTGACTGCCTTCGCATTTGGGGCCAAAAGAAGTGGGTGACAAGCCTGTCAAAGGTCTTGTCCTGCCCCAAATGTCCTTCCAAAGGCACGTCATGAGCCAGACCCAGTAGGAAGGTCCTGAAGCGCTGGGGTACCACCAGCACACGGGCTGACCCAGGCTCAGCAACCTTAGGCTCACTGTATAGGAGACCATTCTCCCAGTAGATCAGATGTGACCCGGACTGATTACCAGCTGCATGGCCTGCAGCCTGCCGCCGCAGACCCTCCAGAGTAGGGCACTCGTTCTGCTCCCTGCAGAACTCCTCCCTGGTGGGACCCCCTTCTTGCTGCCAATGGGTCAGCTCAGAAATGTCTCCCAGTTCGGCTACCTGCTCCCCTGTAGGCACCGGGGCGTCCCCCTCGAGGTCCACCTCCTCCCGGTCCGTGGGAACTTCGGGGGCCGGTTTCCCGCGTCCCCTGCCCGTCCTCTTGGCAGGGACTTGGGCCATTGTTCCAGGCTCCAAGTCCTCTTGATCACCCTTTCTGGCTGCCATTGACCGAGTAGACACGCATGCCCACTCTGGCAACCCAAGCATCTCCAAGTGAGACCTGAGCTCAACATCCTTCCATAAGGACTGCTCCAGGTCGTTACCTAGCAGACAATCTACAGGCATGGTAGGGCTCACAACCACCCTCAAGGGACCTGAGACCCCCCCCATTCAACGGGAACCTGTGCCACCATACACTGGCGCTCAGAGTTGTCTACAGCAACTACTTGGTGGAATGCTCCTGGGACTACCTGCTTCTCAGAGACCAGGTGACACCGGACTGAGGTCACACTGGCTCCAGTATCTCTGAGAGCCTCTACCCTTCTCCCATTAATGGTCACCCAGGTGCTATATTTCTTTGTGTTAGGGGGCACCTGGTTTCCTGGGACCATCTCACTGTCCCCTAGTGAGACGAGGGTCATTTTTGCGGGATCCCCACCCTCCTGTGGGCACCCCTCCTCCCCAAGCGCTACACTAGCCAACACTTTGGACCGTCCACCGGTGGGTGGCTGTGTCCCCTTTGGGCACTTGGGGTCCTCCTTCAAGGGACCCACCTGGTCACATGCATAACACTTGTGGGTGCCGGTCTCAACAGGCTTCCCTGTAGGGACCCCTTTCTTCTTATCACCTGGGGGATGGGAGCCTTTACCCTGGGTACTAGTTTGGGGCCCTTTAGAGAACTCCTGTGTTTTACCCTTGTTCCCCCCACTTTTCTGCTGGGGACCCTGCCCACCTTTGGCTGAGTCTCCCCCAAACGCTTTCTTGTGGACCCTGGTACTCACCCAGCGGTCCGCCTCCATAGCAAGCTTCCTGGGTTAGTTAGCTTACTATCAACTAGGTGCTGGCGCAGATCTGCAAAACATAGACTAGACAAGTGCTCCCATGCAATCAAATTGTACATCCCCTGAAAATCTGTTACATTACTTCCCTTCACCCAACCATCCAGCGACCTACAGAACATATCCACACATTCCAACCAAGTGTTGGCCTCAGACTTTTACTGGACCTAAACTGATCCCTGTACTTCTCAGGAGTGAGCCCATACCTAGTGAGGAGAGCGTCTTTCATGTCAGCATAGGTGAGGTCCTGCCCCTTACCCAAAGCTATCAAGGTATCCCTAGCTTCTTCTGGAAAGAGAGGCCACAACCCTGCCCCCAGTTCCTTTCAGGGACCCCAGTCATATGAATATACGACTCGTACCCTTGAAACCACCTTTGTATGTCATCACCCTTTTTGTACTCTTTACCTACATTCTTGGGGATGTGTACAATCCTGTCTGTGTGTGCTGAAGCGTTGCTGCCACCATCTGAGCCGTTTCTACTCTTTAGCTCCATCTCCTTGATAATTCTCTCATGATCTAACATCATCTTCCTTTCCTCCATGGCTATTCTCTTGTCTTCCCTCTCACTTTCTATTCTGAGTTTCTCCAATTCAAACCTCCTTGCTTCCCGCCTGGCCTCCAGCTCCTCTGGGGACAAGCTACTGCTGCCTGGCCTGGAGGGCTCCCCTCCTCCCAAAAGCACATCCACCCTAGGAACAGGCTCCTCCACCTCTCCACTGAGATCACCAGATTGCTCACTGGCATGTCTGGCTGCTACCCAGGCCCTCAGCGCCTTTTGTAGCTCATCCTTCCTGGTGAGGCCTCTGACCTGGACTTTGAGGTTCTTGCAAATCGATTTTAACTCCTTGACATTATAGGCTTCCAATCGATCCTCCTCAAAGGCAATTTCTACTGATGCAATTGATGATACTATAGATTCAGGCATGTTGAAGTAGCAAGTTCAAACTGGCAAGATCAAAAATAGGCCAAAAAGAAAAAGAACCTGTATGTGGTACGTAATGGTCTGCGATATGGTAGTAGTGCACACCAATCACTGTAAGTCAAGTGCAAACACAAGTCCTATCCTCACCGCTGACAACCAATGTTAGAAATGGGGGTCTCTAGTTGGCAAGGGCTTGCACCTTTGCCCAAGTAGGGACCCTTCTTCCTAGTCAGGATAAGGGAGTTACACTCCTAAAATAACCCCTGCTCACCCCCTTGGTAGCTTGGCACGAGCAGTCAGGCTTATCTTAGAGGCAGTGTGTAAAGCATTTGCACATAACCCACAGTAATACAGTGTAAGTACTACAAACGGGCACCACACCAGTTTAGAAAAATATCCAATATTTTTATATACTTAAAACAAGACCAATACGATAAAAATCCACAGTACAGTACTTTAAAAGTCTTCAGTTATCACAGTGTCCTTAAAAACAGTTCCTTGATGTCGATAGCTCCGTCCGGGGCTATCACGGCGTCGTGAACAAACAAATCCAAACAGTTCTGGCTGACTGCGACGTCGCGGGTCAGCTACGGTGCCAGGAAGACCCGCAAACAGTACCTTTCAGAAATGCAGGGCGTCGATGACCTCGCGGTGAGCTTCCGAAAACACGGCGTCCGCAGGCGTCGGTTCCGGAGGTCGGTGCAGGCATCGTCGGGGCCCTCGAAGTCACACGTGTTGCAGATCGATCTCCTCTCTGTTGAAGTCAGGAGCGCTGGCGTCGGCAGGCGTCGGGTGCTGCGGTGCGAGGTGCGGCGTGCGGTGCCCTCAGGTCGCGGTGCGAGCAGCGGCTCGGTGGCGGCGTCAGATAATGTCGTCGGTGAGACCAGGGTTGCGGTGTGAGATGAAGGCGGTGCTCATCACGGTGCTGGCAGGTCACGGTACAGCAGTGGCGGCGTCGTTGCTGAAGCGCTGTCGTCGGCTGACGAACTGGAGTCGATGGCACCGGCGTCGGTAGGCCAAGGCTGCGGTGCGGGATGAGGGTGGTGCATCGTGTAACTTTACGAGCGGTGCCCTCGAACCACGGTGCAAGCAGCGGCGTCAAGTCCGGCGTGGAGCGGCGTCGTCAGGGATACCAAGGCGTCGTCGTGAAGCGAGGCGGTGCGGAGTGCGGTGCCCACAGGTCGCGGTGCGAGCAGCGGCTCGGTGGCGGCGTCAGCAGGCGTCGTCGGTGTGACCAGGGTCACGGTGCGGCGTTGCGGCGGTGCCCTCTGCGGTACCTTCAGGACATGGAGTCGGCAGCGGCGTCGCAGACGGCGTCAGGCTTGAAGTCTTTGCTGTTCCTGAGACTTCTTGAACAGGGGGCAAGCTCTACCTCAAGCCCTTGGAGACACTCACAAAGTAGATTGCAGAAAGTTCAGTCCAGTCCTTTCACTGCCCAAGACAGAAGCAGCCACTGCAGGCCAACACAGCAAAGTGGTAGTTCCTCCTCACACCTTCTCCAGCTCTTCTTCTTGGCAGTCTTCTTGATCCAAAAGAGTTCTAAAGTTCTGGGGTTTGGGTCCCCCTTTTTATCCTCAATTTCTCTTTGTTCACTGAAGGCAGAGAGGCCTTTGCCTAGTCCAAAACAGTTCTGGTCAGTCCTGGAGCACTTTGTTGACAAGACTCCTTCTTTCCTTTTGCAGTGTAGGCCAGGGACATCAGACACACCACAGGAGGTGGAGCCAGCATTGTGGAGGGGAGGCACAGTCCTATTCAGGTCCCAGGTGCAACTCCTCCCATCCATCTACATGTAGATCTTGCTATTCAGCCCTGTGCTGACTCACCCTGTCTCCTGGAATCCCCCAGCCCCTGTCACTCACACTCCAGACAAGGAATACACAACCTAGCAGAGGCAGGCTTGGATGGTTAGACAAGAAAATACCTACTTTCTAAAAGTGGTATTTTCAAACACAGAATGTTAAAACCAACTTCACTAAAAGATGCATTTTATCATTCTGAGTTCAGGCATACTAAACTCGAATTTCTACCATGTTCCCTGGGTCAGTTAGGATCATAGGATGTAATAATCAAAACTGCCCATTCTGGCCTATGGGGAACAGGTAGCCTTGCAAAAGTGAAAAACGATGTAGGCTGTATTTTACTATCAGGACATGCCACACACACCAGGGCATGTCCTACCTTTCACATACAATGCACCCTGACCACAGGGGTACCTTGGGCCTACCTTAGGGGTGACTAACATGTAGAAAAGGGAAGGTTTAGGGACTGGCAAGTGTGTGCACTTGCCAAGTCGACATTGCAGCCCCAGGCTACGCACAGGCTCTGCAATGGCAGGCCCGAGTTACACTTTACGGGCTGTTTGCATGGGTGGCACAATCCAGTGCTGCAGCCCACCAACAGCATTTGATTTATAGGCCCTGGCACTCGCAGTGCACTTTACTAGGGACTGACACATAAATCAAATAGGCCAATTATGGAAACACCGATCCATAACACATTTTCTACAGGAGCACTTGCACTTTCCCACTGGACAGCAGGGAGGAAAGTGCGCAGAATCATTACACCAGCAAAAACAGAGTCAAAACCAGGAGGTCAGAAAGCAAAAAGTCAGGGGAAACACGCCAAAAGATGCCAAGTCTAACAGGCCACAAGGCTGAAATTGACATGTGTTGTGTGTCAGACAGGCAAAGCACTTTGCAACATGTATTTAACGTGGACACACACCTGACTGTTACAGTGAATGAAATTGAATCAAGAAGCCATAAATGATGTACGTGAGTTGTGTGAAATGTGATGTTAATGACATTTATCCTCCTTTCCATATACGTTCCACAGCTGGAAGACCCTTGATCACACAGGGAGACATGGATGTCTTCATGGACCCACAAGCCACTGGTGAGTGCGTTGCCCCTACCTTTGGATTGTATGTGTTGACATATAAATGTCATGCCACAGGCCCTGTATGTTGTACACAATCTGGATGTGCATCACATGGACCTCACCTCTAGTGTGATGATGCTGCATCAAGTCAAGAGTTATGCACATCAGCATCATGTGCTGATTGATGGAGGACAGCATTGCCCTTCTTGACTTGATATTGCAACTCCTCATATGATTCACAACATCCCAGCCACTTACAAGCAAATAGCCAATTATTTTGATGTAGTCACTGCAATGTAATTGAGCCGATCATGCAGCATCACAAAAATCTATGCACCCTGACATGATTGTGCAAGGGGGCCAGATGTGGTGTTGGTCATTGCAAGTGCAGACTGTTGTAAATGATGATAGGTTTCTACCCCTGAACATGTCACATCTGTTGTTGAGTATCGTTTGCTACATGCTGTAGCATTTTGACATGAACTTGTGACATACATGAAAACACAGCCTTATTTCCAAAGTTTGTGTATGTACAACCATTACCATATGATGTGTGTCCCCACGGTATCAACTGTGTCACCACAACTCAATGATTTAATGTGAGCTGAGGTTGTGGGTACTCATGCCACATTGAATGGGATATGTCATTTGTAAATAATGTACAAACGCCTTTGTGATGTATTGTGCGTCTTCTCATCCAAAACTCCAAATGATCATGGCTCCTTGATATGGTATAATGTGTTCAGGTCAGCTTTGGGACATGTTGCATGTCCACTACTACATCATGTTAAATATGTTCTCTGAGCATGGAATTATTTGTCACGTGAATATTGTATAGTTTCATGTACAGTATTTCTGAGCCCATTATTACGATATTTGTACATCACTCCAGCCATTGCAGGTACATTTCAGAGTGTACATGCTTAAGAGGATACCTTTGAGAAATGTTGTTGATGTGTATGACCAGACTTGGAATCCATGGACACCCAGCACTGATGTGCCTGTCAGCAATTGTCATTTCTTTTTGAGTTACAGTTGACATTGACAGTTAGTTGTCCAAAGAGCAGGTCTCATAACCACAATTACAACTTGAGTACGTCTCACAAATGGCTGAATGACATGATCAAACTTAAACAACTTTGGCAAAAGAATCTTGTTAAATGTAACACAGATTGAGGGAACCTAAATATGTTCCATGGATTACTTACAATTTTGATAATGAATCTCGTGATTCATTTCCATGTTGATGTAAAGCACAAGGCCTCTGTAGCCAATGCAAAGTTTTGTGGCACAACATTGTCTTGGCAAGACTGTCTCAGCCTCAGTGCCAAAGTAGCGATAATCAACACAACGTAGGACAACGTCAACTCATGCATTAGACACCATTTCACACAACATTTAGGGGATGAGGGGTGGGCCTTTTTACACTGCAAAGCCAAATCATCATCACGCAGAACCATTTCCACAGGAGCACCTTGAATATTGTGGAGTGCGTAATATTTTAGACTGTGAACCAAATATTTTTGTAACATGCTCTTCACTGTGAAATGCTCAACAGATCATCGATGTATATGCTATGAGTTGTTCATCAGAGTGTGACACACATGACTAACACTATAGTTCAATGATTGATCAAGTGCCTGACAGTGATCCTTCCATCACATTGACTATCATCTGCTCAAGTCAGACACCATAGCACTGTTGTGCAAGGGTGCATTCCTTAGCACTAGCATGAAGGGGTTCACACTGCCACTATTTGAAAAGCAGTGCAGCCCAATTTGATGTGGAAATACAGCAGCTTTGCTGTCCCATTGGGTCATAGCACAGAAAGGTGCAGAGCAGGCTAATACCGCAACACAATGATTCATGCAACATATGGCCTCTTTTCTTGCATTAATGTAAATTTATCTGCAGGGTTCCACAGATTTGCAAGTATACATCATCTATTATGGATGTGTAGCTGTGTTGACACCTCCAAAGTGTTCCTAATACAATGAATTTCCATTTCTTCAAATGTCCTACATGACTACCACTGTTGTGATTAGTCGTCTGCCATAATTGCAGACAGTGCAGCCTACTGTCTTTGTGTAGTTGTAATGGTCTAGGTCTGCTATGGGCCTGTTATACTATATCCTTACGGAACTTCCCCTGTTGGACTCAATCGTTGTTTGCGGCCACAGCCTCATTGTATACAGCTATTCTACAACTGTTGTCACTGCACTCTGCGCTTGCTTTGTCCTATCCCAGAATTCAACATGTTGTCATCAACATCAGAATAGCATTACTGGTATTATTTACTTAGAAGTTGTCAGGTCATGTGTGATGTACCCTGTTTTTTATGATGGTGTTTAGAGAACATATTGTGAGAATTTTGTTTGTGCCAATTATGCAGAATGCCATAATTTTTTGGGAGTCAGCAAACATGACATGTTTACTTTGTTTTCAGACAACATGTCACCGGAGGAACAGAGGCAGTTCCTACTGTATAAGGAACGGTACCAACACATTAGGCATGTGGCAAAGGGCTTTCATGACATGGCACAAAGGTACCATGATGGCTTCTGCCAAGTGGAAGTCAATTTCTGACAGCACCAACAAAGGTGGTAGAAGACATGCTACCCTGCCTGCCTCCTCAACACACCAGAGCCAGACACAGCCAATCCCTGGCCATTCAGGTGTACGACATAGTGGCACACATCGACAAACATCGGCAGTTCCCAGTCCATCCACACATGCTCATCGTGCTGCACCCACCTGTAGTCAAACCATTGTTGCCCCATCACAGAGTGCTCAACCGGCACATCATCAAGACCAGCAGGACACCAACAGATGTCAGTACTGACAAAGAGGGAGCGGAGGCTACTTTACAATTTGAATGTTCGACTGGCCCGTCTGGAACGTAACAAAGGATGGTTGCTGTCCCCCCTGTACAGTCCCCCAATTCCCTTCACCTAGTTTACATCCATTTTGTCAATAGTTTGTTATTTAGTGATAAGTGTAGTTTAAGTGTAGGGCTAGTATGGTGTCAGATGCAGTTAGTTCTTTGCTTTTCCGGATTCTTTACTTAGTGTTTTTGATTAAGTTTCCTTTTCCTTAGGGGGGGTTGATGTTTTATTTGGATTTGTTATAATACAAAAAAAATATATATATTTGTCTAGTATGCATGTTTAGTTAGTTCATGTATAGGTTAAGCTGTCTTTGGTCCGTCCCTGGATGTGACTTAAGGGGGGAGGTAGGTTGATGTATATGTTGTTAGTGTAGTTTAGGATAAGTCATTATTATTAGTTTATTTTGATAAGTGTGTATTTTGTAAAAATAAATTAGTACTGGTTGATGGCTCGTGCTGCCAATGATTGTTTATGTGTTGACATTTACTGTAGTTGGTTACAATAGATGCATCACCCGCTTAATGAATTTGAATGTTGACAAATGTGATTACGCCATCTTCAAGGGACAGGCAACCGTCAATCTGCATTTTGAATGTGAGTGAACCAAGTGACAGGAAGTTGTTCCACCAATTTAGGGTGGGTTCCCTCCCAATAAAATCATTTACAAGTAGATGGCATTCTTTGACGGATGACAAATGTTATACATGTCCAGCTCATATTGAAACGTTAGCACACATTTTATTTGTATGTCCAGCTTACAAGTTACCAAGAAATAAATGGTTGAAACCAATTTGCTTGAATCTGGGCACAAGGTCTTGCATCGAGGCGCTAAGGATCTTGAAGACCAACACTCACGAGTCCTTAGTGTTTGCTGTTGCCAAATGTTTGAGTTGGATGGGCCATCCGAGCCACTACGATGAGGGTACACTAATTCTTGTCAGACCCAACTTATAACCCTAACCTCAGTGGAATGGTGTTGTAATTTTACTCCCAGCATGGGTGGTCGTCACCGATACCCAAACAAGGTGCATGTTTTGTCTTTTGCATCAAAGAGGGGGTAATCAGTATCTGCCAATAGTTGTGTAAATAATTGCTTGTTGTGTATTATTGCCTACGCATTTTACTTACATCTTTTTATTAACTTTTAACTATGTTTTTTAACATGATGTGTTTTTATATATTATGAATTTCCTCAGTCACTCTTTGTATTGTGTCTTTAATGATTATGACAATCGAAATAAAGACTAAATTGACTTGACTTGACTTGATATGTAGGGTAGCAAAGTTCAGTTTCAAGTATGTTTTTGAGTGGTCTGAGGAATTACTATCCATATGATACTAGTTTTGCGAGTACAGATATACACATGATGCACTGTAGGCATTGTGCTCACACAGCATTGGTTACATGCGGTAGCTATGCTGTTAAGATACTAAGGGGCATCTTTGATAACACTAGTCCCCACAACAGCTTCACTTTCCAGGTGGAAATGTAGGGGATATGTGCTTTCTATTATTTACTAGTCATCCTAACGCCTCTGTACGTGTTTCAACGCAGCCTTGTACATTGTGGACAACACTGGAAATTATTTTGCACACAAGTGTTGAGCCAGGGGTGCTTTGATGTGGGTTACAGCACAACAGCGCTAGGATTTGATCAAGAAACCCACTTTGACATATGCTATCCTACACCATTCCTCTTCTTACAGCTAGATAGCTTTGTCGTCATATGTAACATGTTGAGGGAACTGTCTTTACATGTGTCATGGCATGACAACCATCTATTCAACCATTGTCCACCACATTTACAATGAGTACATGTTCTGAGTATTTCTTGTTTGCACTGAAAGTTTCAGCCACTTCATGTGGCTTGACACAGACTTGAGTGTTCTTCCAAGTCATGATCAACATCCTGAGCATAGAATATTTTTATGGTGCAGAAACAATGTTGTCTTAGAGATCTGAGTATTGGTAGAGTCACCCCTGTCCGGGCTTCTCAATGCCTATCGGGGACACAGAGTCAGCATATTCCCTTTTCAAAATGTCCCTTGATTTGTAGTGGTGGCTAAACTTACTAGGCATTGTTGGCACATTTAAATGTAAATGGTCACAGGCATCACACATCTTAGTGACATAAGTTCTTTTATTTACATGTGCATTAACTGAGGTAGCAGACTGGGCCAGTTCTTTGTACAACAACCCCCCATTGTGTACATGCCCAGTGGAGGGCCAGACAGAGTCCTTGGGGGGGGAACATGTCCAGAAACATGTTGAGGAAGAGGCAGAGTTCAGTCAGCAGGCTGATTGCAGTGTCAATGGGAACAATGGCAAAATTGGCAGTCCGTATTAAAGTCCAAGGTAAGTGTAGCAGAGTCATTCAGAGGACAGTGGAAGCTGATGTTCCAAGGCACGATGGTAAGAACAGGTCCAAGCAGAAACTGTCCATTTGACACAGATGAATGCTACCACTGACTTTTTTGCCTGAATGTTGATTCAGCCACATCTTCCTCCTCTGATGTGTCATGTGCCTCCAGAGGGTGATGGTGGATTGGCAGGAGCATTTTGTGGCAGTGACACATCAGGAGGGTAAGAGGTGGATGTTGAAGGTGCAGCAGCATTCATCTGTGCCAAATGATGAGGCATCACTGCAGTGATGAGAAGATGCAGGGCTTGCAAGACTCCAGCAAACATCTCTGTGATAGGCAGCCATGGCAGCCAAGTGTGAAGCCTACATTCGCTCCACGCTCTCTGTGATCTTTCGCATTTCACGCAACTCCTTGGTGACATCGCTGGACCCACTTTGACTGGACAGTTGTTCTTGTCTCTGAGTTAGTACTCCAGCAATGTCAGCCATGGAATGTTGAAGAGCATGGAGCAGACTGTAGGTGCCTCTGATGGACTCTAGGTGGTCCCTAATGGGACTGAGACACCCATGGATCCCATCCATTTTGGCCACCAAGCTGTCAAACCCCACCCGCACCTGACCAGCCATCTCACGCAGGACTTCTACTGCACTACGTTGAAATGTTAACAGTGGGTCCTCAAAGTCCTGGGAGACAGCTGTGGTGGTAGGTGCATGCTGCTGGGTTTTTTGTGCAGCTGGTGGAGCAATAACAACGCTGCTGGATGTCCCTGCTTCCGGAGATGGGCTGCCAATGGAGTTGAGCAGCTCTTGGAGGGTGTCCTGGTCGATGGTTGAGATGTCTTCTTCCTCTTCATCATTGAAGAGTGGGACAGGCTGCTGAACAGGAGGTGATGTTTCTCCCTCTGCAATGTAAAGGAGAGATGCTGTTGTATGAGTATCTCAACTCGGGTCAGGCATTTAATCAGTTTACAGGCAGACAGCAGGACAGTGTCCATTCATTATTGTAATAAGCTACACCTATAACATGCAGGTTTGTAAATCATCGTACAACATCACTGATGTGACATTTGGGTTGGACATGGTTTTTGACAGTTTCACTGTATGCCAACTGTGAGGGGCCTGTTTCTACACACATGCTGCCCCTGTTATATCCTCTGTTTAGTTGTGACAGTTGTGCAGGTTGTATCACCTTATTGGCAATGCTGATTTGATTAGATGCATGTGTGTTTACACTGCATTGTGGTTGAGTCACCCCTACTCAGTCAAGTTTACATGTACTTTTTATTAGCTTGTTTTAGAGGTGTATATTGGATGGCAACCCACCTTGATGTTGGTACTGCCACATAATTGTTCAGTGTGTGCATGAGGACGCCCAACACAATCATGCACTCCTGCAGATCAGGGTTGCTGTGATGTAGCCCATGATATAACAAGTAGGACTGTGCTTGATTTGCTAAGTGCTCCGACAAGTGTCTATACATTCAAGGTGGCCAAACTCACATTGACACATGTCATTCCCATTGATGTATGTTGATATGCAGGGAGGGGACACCTTCTTGTTAATTGCCCCTTATTCACTCCACCCAGTCACCCTTTTACTTAGGTAAGGTTGTTTACAGACATCACTGACTATGCATTTTTTCGATGCCACTGTTGACTTTTCCTAAGGACAGGTTTCCATGCGTGTCAATGTGTCTTGGACATCCCACACCAAGACCATGAAAACAATACAATACTGGTAACTGTACGACACATGTAGATACTTTGATGTGGATGACTTTATTGTGAAGAATAAGGGGGAGGTGACATGTAGCAAAATGACAGGCATTATTCCAACATTGTAAATAGTGCTCATTGTCATACTTCACTTGACATGCTTGTGACAGGGAATGTGTGGTTCTGTGAGTATGGCACACAGAACAAACATGTTGTTGTTTTAGGGGACACATTCCTGATGTGCAGAGTCCTTACACTGTACTTTTGGATGCACATCCCTTCTGCTCATAGTTGAACAGCACATTTGCCCTCCAGTGTGTTCATTTTTGAAAATATGGAATGTGCACCTTTTAGACACAAGGGGGCATATTTACCATGGAGTGGCAATGCATGTGTTTAAGCCAAGAAGACTCACAACATGCTTTGTCACTTTGGGAACACAGGGCTGCAACTCATGAACAAGCAAAGGGGCATAGTGACTTGAGAGGTGGCAGAGTGTTGCATTAGCCTCCTTGGCTCAACACCAAACTCAGCCAAATTGGGAACACAGGGCAGCATCTCACTGACAACAATATGATGCAGCCCCATGTACCACCCTGCTCTGGGGAAAAGGTTTTCATGCCACCAACGAACCAGGCACACTTGCACCATTGTGCAGGGGTGCCTGTGTTGTGGGGAAGTTAGTGTATGTGCAGTAAGGTCCCCCTTCATGCACATGTACAATCTTCAACTCAACTCAGACACCCTTGCACAATGATGCAAGTGTGCCGGCATCGGTGGTGGCATGCTAACTTTTGCCCCAGAGCAGGGTGGTACACGCGGCTGCATCATATTGTTGTCAATTAGATGCTGTCCTGTGTTCCCAATTTGGCTAAGTGTTGTGTTGAGCCAAGGAGGCTAATGCAACACTCTGCCACGTCTCCAGTCAATATGCCCCTTTGCTTGTTCATGTAGGCCAGAGTTAGGAGACACATGAATGGTCAATTGTCTATATCTTTATATATTTATATGTGCATGTGTGCTGGATTACAAGTCACTGACGCCACCATTATGTGTCTTTATATGTATTCAACAGCTAAAGTGACATGTGTATATACCCCCAAGTACCTATGTATCTGGAATTAGATCTGCACACAGTGTGGGTGTGTGCTGAGATATATTTAGTTTGACAGGAGCAACATTAGTCCCCAACACCCACTCCCCCAGTCCCTGGTTGTTACTTGCCCTGTTGCTGATGTAGCTGGTCATGTTCAGCACTATCCTGTCCCTCAACTCCAACCACCGACTCCTCGCAGATGACTGCGGACACCAGTTCCTCCAAGGTATCAAGCTCCTCCTGTGGCGCTGGACTCCCACCTCTGGTCTGCAATGCTGCCTGCTGATTGTTGGACAGTTTCTGATTGGTCTTGCGCTTAGCATCATGCCAGTGCTTCTTGCAGTTCGTCACTGTCCTCTTGACCTCTGCTACTGCATTCACCTTGGCTACGATGGAGTGCCATATTAAATTTTTGGTCCCCAATGACACCGTCGAGCTGACAAAGAGCTGGTGTTGTTTGTCTGTCACCTCCACAAAGTTTTTTGTGCTTCGCAGGCTTTTTGTAGTTTGTTTTTTACGCGAAGCGTGAAAAAAGTGCCGTTACGCTGATTAACGTCATTTTCTGCCCGCTGACTGGCCGGCCATCACTTTTTTCACGTCAGCGGCAAGATTTGTATCGCCGTGATGTTGGTCTTAACGGCAACAATTCCCGCCACGATGAAAAACTATTGTCATGTAGCGATGTATTGTAAATACGTTGGTACCATGGCGATTGTTTTCAACGGTACGCGGCGGGTAAGAAAATTGCTGCTAACTAACGCTAGCGTTAGTTAGCGGCAATTCTTGTACACATACCCCTCATTATCTTCACTTTTTAAATTAAAAGGACCATGGGACATCCTTTCTGATTCAGTGGTATTGACTTTCAGGTCGCATTGGTCCAAAAAGAGATTATGCACTGTAAGCTATTCCGGCAGTGAGTAATTTGAGCCAGTGGTTTCTGGGCACCGGCACTTAATTGTCAACACCGGCTCTTGGGACAAATTGTCACAAGTTGGCGCTGTCTGGTTAATTTCGAGATGAGCACAACATTATTTAATTATTAATTCAATATACATTAAAAATGACTATTACCTGCCGCCCAAACCACTCTTATAGCTTTGGAAGCATGTAATAGTACTAATTGTCACATCTGTAGGAGTGTGATGGTTATTAGTTGTGTTGTTACTATTATTGACAACATGGCGGGGCAATGCATGGTGCAAGCTGCAGTGGCCGCCTAAAGAAAGCCCTGGCACGTATTTTTTTTTTACAAATTAAGCACTGTATTCCGGGGTCTCAAATATAGAGCAGCTTCCTCAGTCTACACTAAAAAGAGAAAGTAATGCGCCCCATCATGGTGTCCATTTGATGTCTAGATGTCTAGCAAATGTACATATAAGGTGCATAAGGGGCAAACACACACAGGTGGATGCTTGACACCTCATGATGAGCAAAAGGTTTCAGTACTTCCTACAAATTGGACTATTGCTGCCTGTTTTTGGATTGTACCTGGCAGATGCTAATAAGTAGCCACCTCTTAGGAATAAAACGTGTTGCTCCCTTTTCTTTCCCATTTTACTTAGTAGGACCAAAAAGTTTGACAGTGTCAAAGTTTTAATTTAAGTAAGATAAAACAAAGGTAGATTACGCACTTTTTAGCTATGGTGTACTTGAGAAGAAGTAAATATAGCATATATCACAGTGAATACTAGTGTGTGTGATACCGTTTAATTTTTACATAATTGCATGAAAATTACGAAAATTTACACAAATGACACAAAATGTGGTTTGCCAGTTTCTCACGAGAATGTTTCGGCTGAGCGAACACATTGCGTTCAAAAAGGTCACACGAGGACCAGATGGACACTGGTTTGAGAAGAAATTGTCTCTTGTTAAAAAGTGCTCTATTCCAAACAGACTCCCATGTCACTCCTTAATTTCTGCACAGCTTGCAACGTTCTTATAAATCACGCATGCATATGTCTGCCTTCCATTTTGAAAAAGCTATATGAACATGCCCCTTAATTTGTATAAGAAACCAGCTGTAGTGGTTAGTATATTTAGTGATTGCTTGTTGTAGCTTACCAGTTATTTTTGTCATAAAGATTATTTATGGCAGCAGTTTATTCTTACTACCAAGAAATCTTACTAAAATAAATACAAAGACTTATCAATGCTAAGTATATATATGTAAAGTCTATTTCAACTACTCTAATGTCTCAGAAACACAGCTGATGGGCGAGACCATATGCATTTTGCCCGCTAATATTTCAGAATTTCCTCCTGCAAATAGCATTAGAAAAAGCACTGGCGAATCTACTGATCAACGAAAATGTTTCTTTGTATATTATGAGTGATTAAAGTACTTTATGTTCGAGAAAAAAACTGTCTGTGCTTTCAAAAAGCAATTATAATGTTTTAGTGGGTTGCATTAAACATATTATTCGTTTACTAAAGATTTGACAGGAATGTTCCATCAAAAACAGAAAGTAATTGGAGCACATTTTGATGAATTGAAACCAAGAGGAAATAAAACAGCCCATGCCAGTGGATGCAGAGGATATTAGCAAATTACACAGAATTTCATTTCGAAACCTACAAACAAATTATCGAAACACTTGAGGGCTGTTTAAAGGAATAGAGGCGATAATAGTGCCACTAAATTAAATGTAGCATATGTATCATAAGAGAGTGTGTATTTCAGATGAATTGCACTTTTTTTATAAAGTGTTGCCTCTTCAAAGCAATATTTAAAAACAAATCATCTGTCCAATGGATAATATGTTAAATTGATTACTTATTTCTTTCTAACGTTGTACGCCTACTTTTTATGCTGCACATGTTTTATTAAAACACTTTTTCAACCTCCATTATTCTTGGCAGTACAAATGTTATAATCCAAAAGAAAAAATTGAAAAAAAGCCCATTAATTTATATGAACAAAGTATTGAAGACACTGTAACGTACAAACAGGGTGAAAAGGCAGGGAAAAAGCACTTGGGGCTGATTTATCAAGGGTTTGCACCAGTGCAAAAATCACAAAAAATGACGCAAACTGGCACCAAGTCTTGAAAAACGATTCACTTTGTATAAAAAATGTCAAAAAAGTAATGCAAATGGTGCCGGGCAGTACTTTCCATTACTTTATGTCAGGCGTGCATTCCATAGGTGATACGTGGGCATTCCCATGCAACCACCCATGAGCTTTATTGCAAAGACCTATCCACTAACAATGGTAGACAGGAATTGGCACCACAATATATGCCTCTTCCTTGAGTACGGGCAGTTATCGTAGAAGACAACAAGGAAGGGGTGGACACATGAGTTGGCCACAACCGTGGACCCAAGGACCACCTGGACCCAATTTACATTACCCTCCCATGTATCCCCCAATGCACCCGCATTTCGGATACGGTTGGATCACACCCTTTGGACCACCACCACCATATATGAACCCAAATCGACAGCAACCTTTTTTAGGAAGAGGCCGACCTGGACGTGGAAGGAGACGCAGAGGGAACCAGGTACACTGGGAAGACGACCCACAACAAGGAGCACTGACAAGGAGCAAAACACGAGACCAACAACCAGGCCCGAGCACACGTTGAGCCTTATCACCAACCTCTCTACATATGCCCTAACACCAGCAGAAAAAGCAGTCCTAGAGAAAGGACTTGGCTATGCTCCCACAGCGAGACTCGACAAATTCCTATTACACTGTGAGTTAGCAGAGTTCTTCCGCAAACTGAAGCTAAAAGCTTTCTTTGAGAACTCTCCCTCCCAACAGGATCCTGAAACACAAGGGGACACTCCCTTCAGAGCCAAATCAACGTTCATATCACCATCAAGCACAGTACCTCCAGAAATACTCGTGTATGAACAGACAGTGTTCAAAGAGATTGAAGCATTGGAAGAAGCCAACACTTTCCAGAACACGAGCCGATCCGAACGCCAGGCTCTACAATCACTGAAAAACAACACCGAGATTATAATAAAACCAGCCGACAAAGGCGGGGGCACTGTTATACTCAACAAAGCAGATTACCACCGTGAATGTGACCGGTTACTCAACGACACTAAAAACTATGAACGATTGGCTAAGGATCCAAGTATAGCACTGAAAACACGCATTCACACCCTTGTAGAGGATGCAGAAGTGAGGAGCCTGATCACCAAAAATGAGGCCAAATTCCTGACTAACACGCCAGGTACAATACCTTATTTCTATATTGTCCCAAAAATCCATAAAAACAAAACACCACGCCGGGACGCCCTATTGTTTCAGGTATCGGTTCATTATTAGAACCTTTGTCTCGCTATTGCGACTACTTCCTACAACCCCTGGTACAAGACACCAGCACCTATCTGAAAGACACTAAAGACCTACTAGGCCTTATAACGGCCATTCCATATGACCCCAATACTTCACTGTTGGTGTGCTTGGACGTGGAGAGCTTATACACCAGCCTCCCACAAGACGACACTCTCAGGGTACTAGAAGCACCCTGAACAACTCGAATTGGCAATATCGAACCTCCATATCCTTTGTTCTAGAATGCGCCACACTTGCACTCAAAGAAAACTTCTTTGAATATGAAGGCAGAATCTACCTACAGAAGCACAGGACTTCCATGGGAAGCGTTTTCGCCCCCAGTGTGGCAGGCCTGTATGTGTACGACTTCGAGTCCCAACACCTACTACACAACAATCAACCACGAATTCCTCAAATTAAATTCTACAAGCGCTACATTGACGATATCTTTTTAATCTGGGAAGGAACAAGCTTAATCCCTGCATACATTTTGTGACTGGCTCAATACATGCGATCCCAACCTTCGCTTCACTTACAATTCCCACAGACAACAGACCACATTCTTGGACTTAGACATTGAAGCAGCAGGAGGAGGCCTCAAGAGTAAAACACACTTTAAACCTACTGCCCGCAATTCTTTACTCCATTTCACCAGCTTCCATCCAAGACCACTTCGTGAAAACCTCCCTTATGGCCAATATCTCAGGCTACGCAGAAACTGTAGTGAAATCGAGGACTATAAGTCTCAAGCCATAGACCTGAGTATAAAACTACGCCAACGTGGATATCCTAAATGCATCACCAACAAAGCCAACAAGAGGGCCAGAAACCAAAACCGAGAAGCACTCATCGAAACCCAGATAAGAGATCCCACCCCAGTGCCACTTACATGTGTGACAACTTACAATAGTGTGACCAATAAAGTTTCACAAATCATCCGGAAACACTGGAAAATACTGAAGACAGGTAACCTTGAGTGGGCACCACCACTCCTTTCCAATAAAAGAGCAAGATCAATCAAAGATGCCATAGTGTCTACAAGACCGACACAACCACAAAGACCAACTAACACAGTTCTCAATGCCTGGGGGCTCCCAAGCATCACGGGCCATTACCCATGTGGGAATTGCAGTGTATGTCACATCACTGAGACTGTAATAAACCTCACCCTGGAACCGGGAAAGACATGGGAACTAAGAAAACACACCAACTGTAACACTGAACATGTCATATACCGTATCGTCTGCCCATGTAACCTTACGTACATCGGCATGACGAACCGTAAAATCAAAACCAGGATTTGCGAACACCGCAGCACCATACGGTGCAAGAAAAATACTACCAGAATGACAAATCACTTTCTAGAGACAGGCCATACGACTAATGATATGAGATGGGTAGTCATAGAAGCGCTAGACCCTAATCTACCCAACATCCAAAGCCGCCTACTTGAGAAAGAACAAAGATGGATATATCGTCTGTCCAGCCATATCACTGGCTTGAACGACAATATTCCCTGGAACAGCCTTAGAAGACTTCTAGATATAGCGTCATCAATCCTTGATACCAAGCCTATATACAGTTATCACAGTCCTCCAGAGAGATCTCAGATCCTCACCTCTCCTGGCACACCTACCCCATAAGAATCAGGACACATCTGTAGTACCCTGGTATTCCAGCCCTTCAGCACTATCACTTTATTCTCTGCCATGCTTCCCTCATACGGTTTGTACTTTCCAACGAACATTGCACCCTTATATGTCCCGAGTTCAGGGCCCACCATTTACATCTAAGCACCCCAGGTTTATCAGAGTGCTCTACTCTTGCCACTCTGTTTCATCACAGTGTCTCCATCTTAGCACATTGCTAAGACATTCATGCGCATTTTTTTGAGCAACATGCTGCTGACTGTGCACCTTCAGATACCTCTGTAGCCTGAACGCACCCGTGATAAAGAGATCTCTCTCTCCATATTCTAGCTGTATTTCAGCATCTTTTCCAGCCATGTCAGAGCGCACATGCAATAAAGAGATCTCTCTCCATATTCTAGCTTTATTTCAGCATTGTTTCCAGCCATGTCAGAACGCTCTACTATCGTTCCATCCAAGTATTAGTAATTTATTTCAGCCCAATCACCACTAAGCTTGAGCGCCTGTTTCTTCAGTGAGTTGCCACCGACTGCGCTTGCGCAGCGTCAGACACACTTGGAGCCAGTACGCACATGCAGAAAGAGTAACTACTCTAACCTACGCATGCGCACACGCTTCAGCCGTGCACAGCCCGACTCCAACGCCCTCACTGGCACGTACTCCATGGCTCCAACACCCTTATATACCGAGCCCACTCCGGCCCCCATTCTCATCCGGGACGTCGAGAGACCACAATAGGTTGCTTACGGGTTCGCTCTGATACCAAGTAAGGTTGCGCCAGGGGCTACACTCACAAGCTCTCTGTGAGTTTTGTCTCTCTTTTAACTCACAGGCTTTCTTTCCCCCACCAGAGTCGTAGATAGGAGTGAACTCCTCCCGAGCCCCGATCAGCCAAACACTCTCAACTATAGTGTAACTATAAGCGTTGCTTTCTGTCATTTGTGTTTTTTGTCTGTGTTTTGTTTTTAATCAATCAGCGCGCCACGAACGACAGCACAATGCCGGCTTCTCTATGTGTGCGCTCACCATTCTCTGTTATCTATCAACGCTGTGGCCTGGCCAGCACCTAGTCACGCTATTATAAGATATAACGCGGAGATCACGGCCCTATATTGCCACTAAACTGCCGCACGGAAGCCCTGTAGCTTCATAGCAACGCCAAGTCTGTTAAGCATTATAGCTGCTGCACGAATTTTTGCATGCAGCACGTTCACCATACAGGCATGTCTTCTATTACAGATACCATCACCAGGCAGGTCCTTTTGGAGGACCATAGCACCTAAGATTGCATTTTATGTTGCTTATGTGTCCGTCATAATCATGTATGCATGCATGTTTTGTGTTTTTTATCCACAGGTTCTCTACCATATACGTGTCCGTAAGTACGTTGACACGCAGTCCACACACCTTAGCGTGTGTGTAGGTACTATTTTAAAAACTTTTTTTGCACTTTTTCATGTGGCAACACATTTTTTGCCACTCACGTTATTTGCACGGTCCTGACGAAAGCCCCTCTTACTTCCTTGTGCGGGCTGAAACATGTAGACCCACCACATAGCCAACTATAAGATAATTATTTCTTTTTTAGTTGCATCACACATCATTTTTAATGATATCCTGAGCCGCCAGTAATAAATATAAATGAGGCAAGGATTCTCAGAGATATTTTTAATTCACATCACACTTTTGCACTACACCAGCTCCGCTGTAATCAGGCGCCGTAGCACAACCGGGGGCATTCGGCCACCCGGTTGGGACCCCAATGATGAAGCATGACACCAACCAGGTTGGTGTGTGAGGGGTCTTTTACAAACCCAGTGGGTTCTAACACTGCCTTCTAGTGATGGTGCCTCACATAGACAGGGTTCGTCCATAGTTGTTTAATACGTGGGCATTCCCATGCAACCACCCATGAGCTTTATTGCAAAGCCCTATCCACTAACAATGGTAGACAGGAATTGGCACCACAATATATGCCTCTTCCTTGAGGCAAGCAATAAAAAGGAATTTTTTTTGTATTTTTCCTAACTTTTCCAACATTGCATGTGTTCTGTACTCTACAGCACACTTACACATTTAGAAACGTTTTAAAGTCAGTCTAAGCATAGGATTTTGTACTGAAAAAGGTCCTATTCCAGTACAAAACATATGCTAGACATAATGCCAATATGTTTGCCCCATTGTGTGGCATAATGGAGGTTCAATGAACAGCAGCCCAGGTTGAGTGAGAAATTGCCCAATATCCTACTAGATATGATGCGGTTCTTATCTCTCCCTTTCATGCAATGTTTGTGATACATTTGTAATTCTGTTCCCTTGTTTTGTATTTTGGTGCTCAACTCAATGGAGTAGTCCTATACCTTCCGCCCTCCATTACAGTTATCCTGTATGTTAATTTTCCACATTTCTAGAGTGGATTTTACTCCGTTCTTGTCTGTTTCTACTAACAGTAGTGACATTTGGTATCCATTATCAATCCATGCTTTTATTATTTGTGAGTTGGGTTCACCTGCTACAGGAATCACTAACCCAAGGCCCTGACTGCCTGTCTATCTGGGAGTTACTGCCTCAACATCATAGGCCAGTGCATCGGCAGTGAAAGATGGAATACTGGTTTAAAACCACTGATCTGTCTTTCAGTACTGTCTTCTCCCCAGCACAAGCATGAACTTTCTGAGTTTCAACACCCACTAGAAAGAGAGCATTGTATTTGTAATCAGCTACACTCTCCCAATATGCACTGGGGCCAAAAAGAGGGTGTGTAGCAATGCAAACTGTAGCCATGAGCATTGTTTAGAAATCCATGCCTTGTTCTCATGCATTCTGCCTTTATTGAATTTCTTATAGATAGATTTGAGGGTTGACTTTTGGTTTGAGGTTTTTTCAAAAGTTACCTATTTTCATGCTTGAGTTCTCTTGATGAATGTGTAGTGTCCTGCTGGACATGTTCTAGTGTTCCAGGAATGTGCTGTATATACCCTCTACAGCCACCCATCACAGGCGTCACAGGTGACCCAGGTGACAGGTCACAGGTGACCCTGCTAATAAAAGGGGCCGGACGCATGTGCCTTGGGCTAGGTCCAGTAACCATACTACTGTGTCCGTGTGCATTATTTCTAAGTATGTGGGGCTACAGCCCACTACTTTATAATGGCGACGAGTGAGTCGGTTCCTGCATGAGTGTTTTTGACCGTTCATGCTTCATCATGGGGGGAGGAGTAGCCCTGTCCCAAGGCACCCCGCACAGACTGCCAGCAGGACAGCAACTTGCGCAGGCGTGAGTGAAGCCACCGTTGAGTAAGTACACTGGCATCCACTAGTAATGCCCTGCAGAGCCCTTTCTGCATGCCCTGTAGTCCCCACCATAGTGACCGGCCTGGGGAACACAGATGTGAAGAAGGGGGTGGAACATCGCAGTCAATGCAATGTTTGAGTTGCTTCTACACTGCCGACATAGACTGCAAGAAGAGGACCTACCTCCACACCGTCAGCGAGGCGTGAGGAGACTGCACCCAAGTACCCACAGAGAAACAACAAGGGGAAAGCAGTGCCGATGTCGAATGCGCCCCAGTCTCATCGAGGAATGCGGAGTGCCACACAATGACTATGGCCCCTACCAATTGAGGAACCCGTAAGTTGCCCGCTGCCTTTATCCTGGTGAAGAGTTTCCCACAGATAGAGAAATGAAAAAAGTGCTGCATGATCAGAAGCTGCCCACCAGAAAGTGTTATGTGGAAGACCAGCACTACAGCCGGAAAACTGTGAAACAGCACATAGCTGTTGCTGTGGCCCCACAAAGAAGTGTTGCAGCCTGGGCGAGAAACAGCTAACCGTGTAAAGTTGCTGCCGGCTACTCCCATTGGGAGTGCCAAACCCCAGCGCAGTCAAGCACACAGCAGAAAGAAGACTGGCAAGCAAGAGTTAAACACTCACCTGCAAAGTCTAGAGGATCCTGCAAAGGTTGCCCTTATTGACCTCCGCACCAGTGCTGTATAGAAGCCCAGCACCGGTATCTGCAACAACGGTCGAGGCCCGCAGTCGGAGGATAGACTGCCGCGACCTTTAGAGAATAGGGCTGCAGTGCCACCTAGTGGCCAGTTGGAGGTAGCGCACTAGGGAAAAGTTAGCAGTCTCCAAAGAAATGGCCTGCATGCACTTAAAAGGCTGCTGTGGCTCACAGTCACAGTGAAGGGAGAAGCAGCTCCATGTCCTGCCACGAAAAACACACACCCAGTAGCACTGCAAGGCACTGGTCATTATCAAGTTGGGAAAGAGAGACCTGCAGTGTGTTTTACCATAGGCAGTGAGCAAAGAGACAATGCCCAGAAGGAGCCAGGTTGGGTGCTGCATGCTCAGCAGCCCCTCAAGAAACCCAAAGCTACCCAGCCAAGAGAGCTGCGAAGAATTGAGTGAAAACCAAGGTAATGGGACCAAAGGCAACCTAGCCCTGAGCAAGGCCCATTAAAGGCACAAGGGGAGTGCACACTGTATGCGCGCCCCCAGTGGATGTCTGACGCCACCTTACGTGATGAGATAGGGCAGCAGGCTCCAAGTGGTGAAAGGCCACCACCACAAGAGAATGGAACAGGCATGCAGGGAGCCAGCAGAAACCACTATCTCATGGGGCACAGAGACAATGCAAGAGTGCACCAGAGAGCCACAGAGAGAGAAGAGGCCACATAATCTGGCCACACCCCAATACTGAATGGCCACAGTAAGATCATCATTGAGAGAGTCACATGCAGTGACGGACCCTGCCAGCATGCCCAAACCTAGGCAGGACCAAGTGCCGTGACGGCGCAGCCTCAAAGCGCAAGCACTGTGCCTGGAGCGAGGAAGAAAAGCAGAAAGAAGGTGACCCTCTATCCAAGAGGTGGAGCACCTAGAAAGATTCCTGAGGAAGAGATCGGACCTGCTAGAGGTCCGCACAAAAAAGAAGAGTCATGTCCTACAGACTGGACCTGCGAGACATCCACAGTGAAGAACAGACACAGTCCTAAGAACCTGATGTGACCAGTGAGATGTCTATGTGGAGTGAACATGAGACACATGGCATGATGCCACATCACTGTGAGGAACCTGGTCAGAAGGAGAGAAGAGCGTGGCATGATGCCACATTGTGAAGGAGTTGAAGAGGAAAAGAAAGTGGCGCGATGCCACAGCATAGACAACAACCAACACAGGTATGCAAGAGAAAAGTTAAAGGAGCGATAAGACTGAGGACACATGCCAACAGTGGAGAGGGCATTCCTCAATCAACACAAGCCAGCCAACGTGGTGCAGGGACGTCACTGGAGACAGCTCCACAGGAGGACCAACTGTAAGTTGCCAGCAAACGCAAACCGCGTCCAAGCCCCATGCTTCACAGTGCGACCATCCAGCCCCCTGTCACGGGATGCTTGGATTAGACGGCATCCCTGCAAGTAAATGCACATGCTGAAGAACTGCAAGTGGCTACAAATTCCCTCTAGTCATCCTTGCTCCAAGCAAGACATCGCCAACTGTTGCCCAAGTTGATAGATGGTAAGATCATCATCATTACCAGGTGCATCACCAGAACCACCTAAGGAGCATCACACCACCAGAGTGGAGCTGTATGCTTGCAAAACAACCAGAGGTTAACAAGGCATCCCTGGCACTGTGGGAGGCTGGCCACCCAGAAACCTTCTGTGAGCCCATGTGAACCTGAGGCCTGTCTAAGAAAGCAGACCATCCACCCTTAGGGTTTCACGAGGCTTGAACCTGGCCCTGTTGGGAGTTCTGCAGCGACCCTTTTGCTTGGCCTATGAGAGGCCCCGCACAGCCCACGCAGTCCCATGGCAATCCAGGGGCAAGGGGCTCAAAGGAATTCTGGTGCAAGAG
The DNA here is from genome assembly GCA_963921515.1 of Calotriton arnoldi. Classification (NCBI taxonomy): domain Eukaryota; kingdom Metazoa; phylum Chordata; class Amphibia; order Caudata; family Salamandridae; genus Calotriton; species Calotriton arnoldi. The sequence continues at coordinate 766,126 of CAWUFW010006951.1, read as the reverse complement.
GAAATCCAGCAAGAGAGATGCATCTGCAGCAGCTCCACAACAGGCACCAGGAAGCACTGAGGTCGCGGACAGAGACTGCTCACCCAAAGACTATCTGATGAAGGCCTGTGCACCTGAATCCTGATGGCCAGAACACACAGACCCTGAGAAAACCACCCTTTGCAACTGAAAGATAGACTAGGATGTGCTCCTGTTGGCAGTTCCTCAGCGATGCCTTTGCGTGGCTACGAGAGGCCCGCACATTCCACACAGTCCCATTGCAGCCCGGCAGAAAGGGCCTCAAGGAAATTCCTATAACAGGGGATTCCTGGCACGAGAGGGAAGTCTGAAGCTGCTCCGGCAGCAGGCATTGGGAAGCACTTAGGCCTTCAAGGAAGACTCCCATTCATCAATGCCGTCCTCAGTCTTTGCAGGTTTACCGTCCATGGAGCCCGAGTGCCTTCAAAAAGATCTCCACAGTGGACTCCACCACCGCTCCGAATGCAACCCCCTTTGAACTAGGTGAATAGTCTCCAACACTATGAGACCAGGCCAGTTCGAACGACATTGCCGAGGTGGACTAAAACCTCATGGACATGTGATCAAGAGATCCAGTACTGCTCGGCAGATGGCCTGAAGAGACTCAGTGGTGCTGTTTTTTGTTGTTTGTTCTTTCCCACAGGTTAGACTTTGTTTGTTTCATTTTCAATAAAATTTGGAAGGGATGTAGTGTCCTGCTGGACAAGTTCTACTGGTTCAGGAATGTGTGGTATATACACTCTACACCCACCCATCACAGGCGTCACCAGTCAGATGACCTTGCTAATAAAAGGGGCCGGGCACACGTGCCCTGGGCCAGTTCCAGTAACCATACTACTCTGTCCGTGTGCATTATTTCCAAGAATGTGGGCCTAGAGCCCACTACTTTACAGAGTGGTTTGTCTCTTTTTATTTCATTGAATGTCACATTTTCCTAACATCGGCCAATGCCTTAGAGATGTAGCCTATCACTGTTGGGTGCATTCTGCAGAGATTTGCTTCCTATTTTCTCGATAACTGAAATAAACCTTGATTAGCATGGACTGACTGGCGTTCGAGGCTCATTCCCCTCCACCTTCTGTTTCAAGCCTTTCAATAGCCTTTATATGGCCCTCGAATCCCCTTCTTTCTGTAATTTCGGAGAGAATGCCTCCTTCCGTTAGTTATGTGTTTTAGGCCTTAATGGAATTTGTCAGTATATTCCCTGATTCCCTTTGCCACCCTGTCTTATCCGTCTTTACTGAAATATACTACATGTGGTTTTTTAAACACAATATTGGCTGTTGCTTTTTGTCTCCTTTTTGTAAATTGACGAATTATTTCAATATATTTTATTTGTCTTCTACCCTCTAGCATATGGAACAGGTGTGTAAAAACTAGAGGCCTCATTACAACTAGGAAGGTAGACCAGCCCAGGGAAACACCAGTGACATACATTTTCAAATTGCTTTTTCTCCCTGTTGCGAGGTCCTAGTGATAATGAGTACTAGTATGCTGTTGTAGTCTCCGTAACAAATTGTGTTGCATTGTATTTATCAAACTGTAGTGTGATTGGGCAACCACAAATCCTCAAGGCATCACCTGGTGGAATTTAAAGGGGACAAAAACGTGTCTGAGCAAAAATTCTGCAGGGGCTGTGATTTTAAATTGGATGCAACCATTGTCCACAAACTACTTGAACTTTACCACTACATGTAGAATCTGCCATATCACGGCAATGCTAGTTGATTAATTTCGCCTCATATGGTATTTATCAAACATAGTGCCACTCGAAATGGTAAGTAAATCCAAAATGGGGTCTTCTTTGTTGCTTTTTGTTAAGTTAAACTATTTAAGAAGAAAGGTCATATGTAAACAACCTCACTCCTACACAATTGAAAAGCATGCATTATCATTGCAGAAGCCAAAGGTTTTAACTGCACTCCTTTGTCTCCAATTACTTATGTCCAGGAGCGTAACTACCAATAGTGCAGCAGGTGCAGTTGCACCGGAGCCCAGAGTCCAGAGTGGCCCACTGATACCTGATGATTGCTTTTATTGTAGTGCTCAAACACTAGTCGGGGAACCCGTTTCTCATGCTTGTACCAGGGGGCCAAGGTACTTTTGCCATGCCACTTCTGTCACTGGAGTAACTAATATGCATTTCTGTTTGGAAGAACCTGAAATAACTGCGACTGGTAAAGCACATCAAACATACAGCAACACCCAACAAAACAAGTAAAGGACGTAAAGTCCATGCAGGCAAAAATCACAATCGTGCTCACCAACATTCCCACATGGAACAGCGTCGACAAGAATTGCAAACAATGTCTTACGAGAAAAATATAAATCTTCATTTCATTCGAGAGTAACACCCCACATAATCCAAGGCACTTTTATTGGAAACCAGCAAGTAACAATGCGAACTATAGATTCAAAGGTCAATGAGAACACTGATAAATAAGCTATTTTGAATTAAAGCTACCAGTTAAACTACAACTTTCACTTCCATTACTAAATCATTCATTTTTATTCAGAATCATATAAAAAGAATGCGGACAATGAGCCATGCCAGGCAAAATATGTCAACCCATCCAGTGCCAGGTAAGGACATTCAGGTCCAATTTACAAATCACGTGATAGTACAGCAGGCTGGCATGAATGAATCAGAACTGTGTTGCCACAAAAATAGCCAACACTCAAAGGCAATTTTCTGGCAATTGGTGTATAGAAAATTGAACGACGTGTGCATAATTATAATTTAAATACCAGTTTCACCAAGTGCTTTGGGAACCATTGATAGATTTTTAGGTCTCGCCTAGCGATGCAGCGCCATGCGCTGCATGCCAGGCGAGATCTATTGTTGCCGACTTGCTTGCGATGCGGGAAAGGACAGGTGCACGCGTACGGCAAGTCCTGGACAGGAGATGTGCACGCGTATGGTGCGAGCAGAAGTTGTAATAACGGCGCGGAGCCGTACGCGTGCACATCGACTGTCTGTGCTCAAGCTTAACAGACAGGAGATGTGCACGCGTACGGCTCGCGTCTTTTACAACTCCTGCTCGCACCATACGCGTGCACATGTCCTGTCCAGGCGCGGCGTCCAGCATGCCTCCCGCTCAACCCCACTCACCGGCTCTTGTGGGGACTCTGCGCTGCTCCCAGGCTGGTCTCCTCAATGGCAGGGGGACTCGCCTCTTCACCCGGTCACTGGCGCAGCAACACGCGGGGCTCCGTCTTGCTCACAGGAGCCCCGCCTGAAATCTTGCTCCGGCCGCACCATGCGGCATTCACGAAGGTGGGGTGGGCTCCCGCCGGACTTCCCTCTGCGGGGTGGGCTCCTGCCGGACTTCCCTCTGCGGGGTGTGCTCCCGCCTCGCTTCTCCAACACACGGGGCTCCCTCAGCTCACGGGAGCCCCGGACACCTCCGGCCGCGCGCTCCATGCCCGCCCATGCCCCACGCAACTGACGTCGCCCGGCGCCGGACAGCAGATGTGCACACGCACGGGGTCTCGCACGGCTCACGGGCTTCAGAGCCTTTTGCGCAATGTCGCGAGCTTGTTATTTATACGTAACCTAGAGAAGTGCAATTTTACTCCGCTTTGCACACGAGGTAGTTAAACATCTTTCTCTCCGGTCTCTCACCCATCTTATTGTGTCACCTGTTTCTCTCCAATCTGCTTCACGTTCTCGCTTCTGCTTCTCTCGTTTTTCCCTCCCTCTGCTTCTGTAACCTCGTCACTACACCCCGCCCCTCTCACACACACAGGCTTGTCTCTAGCTTTCCTTTGTTTCTCACACTCATGTGATGTGACCCCTCTTGCACTCTCGGGCCCTGCAGTTCACTTCCCTCCCCCCGCCTGTGTTTCCCATAACTTATTACCAGCAATGCTTCTCACCTCTTATCCTCTTGGGTCTCTCCTCCGTTTCTCACGCTCCCTTCTCCACTATCCCATAGATCTGACGCCCCCCCTCTTACTCCATACTTCTCTCTCCCCTTCAACCCCCTCCTGCACACACACAGCTATGCAGTTTCAACTTTACACCCTAGGGACCCCCCATCCCCGGATATCCCCAGAACACCCTGCAACCCTAGCCCCTTCTTTTGTTTTTCCGCTTCTTCAGGGGTTCACACCTCTCTCACTTAATTTTCAACCTCACTCCTAACCCCCCCCCTGATTCTCTGCCTATCTCCACTCTCTTTCTGCCCGCTGTCTCGTTCTCTCTCTGTCTCCCCTCACAGACGGGTCTCTGCAATTCACCCCCCGTGTTCCCTAACACTCTCCAGATGGCGCTCTGCTGCTCGCCACCCTATCTGGGAGTTGTTCTTGGCTGCGGCGGCTGCAGCTCAATTGCAGGAATACTTTCCTTTATTTAGGAGCAGCCAGGGGTTGGGAGCGCAGCTTCTAACATCTGGATCTCATGTGTTGCCCTTATATCTATATTTTTAAATTCTTTTAACTCTTTATCCGCCACGGGCTAAGAACAGGAAGCCAACAGCTACGTGTCCCGAGCAGGAAAGGGTCCCAGACCATGCCGTCTGGCTGCCCTGTGATTTTTTTATTTATTTATTTACTTAGTGCATTTTTATAAAGCGCAGACATTACCCGAACGTGTCAGAGCGCTGTACAATAGAACCAAGTACGTTAAAAGAGAAAAGTGTTACACAATAGAACATTAGAGACAAACAGGAGACTTAAAAGGAAGGGTACACAAACACTGAAAGACGCCATACGTATATTTACTTGTTTCATTTTTGTCAACTTCCTCGTAATATTGTTGTACATTTGGGAATTTAGTGAACCAGGTGTACAGCTTTTCCTTTGGAGCAACAGGGAAGTGGGGAGTCTTAAACCCGAACCAAACAATGGGTCCCTCTGCCCTCATCCGCCATTTTAAAAGCTGGTCCAGGGTCCGTGCCATCTTAATTCAATGTGGCCCGCTACCAGCATCCTGCCATGTTATATTATTCTCACTAGTTTTTACTTTAATGAGCGCGGCGCCATCTTCACGGACACCGCGCTATGCAAAGCAATAGGTGTTGCTTTTGGTATTGTAAATAACAATGCCAAAAGGCATTGCCATTTACAATGCCAATAGCTCCAAAGCTCGCAGTTGCGAGACCTATTGCATTGTAAATGCTTGTTATTCATTGTAGTGAGACTGAAAGTAATGAAAAGGGAGAGGAGACACAATGCCTGCTGCTCGGATTTGCTTAAATGAGAGGAGGTAGTGCACGTTGCAGGGGTTCAAGAGCTGGAACATAGAGATGAAAAAAATGATCCTGATCAATATGAAGCAGGCATACCTAAGCAAAGTAACACGAGCAAAGCAAAACCAATTGGCCTGGTTTAGTGTAGGCGAATGTTTTTTTTGTTATAATGGCCATATGTCGTCGTGTGATAAGTGTGGGTGCTCAAACAGAGAAAAAACACACGCTCATAACACCACTGTGTGTAAGTATGCGTTTGCTACTGCTAATTCCGAAGGCTTTTGCCATTTGATTATGATGTACGTGGTAGGGTGTCTGCATGTCAAAGTAATTATATGTGGTGTTTATGACAGGCGCTGTCCTTAATGAATGTTTTTCACAGCTTTGGGTTATGTGTGTAAGGGTTTGTTACTTTGAGTGTGACATCCTATAGGCGTGACAATCTCTGGCTTAGTTTTCTATTTTTAGTGATCTGTGTGATCATCACCTGTGTGCGTGTGTGTGTTTATGTTGCGCGTGCATGTGTATGTGTGCTTGTTTGCCTCTTGCCTGTGTTTACTTAATAGGTTCAGAGAGTGTTTGTGACATCTTTGGCCTGTGAAAGTCAAACTCTGCCACTTCCTGGCTCCCACATCCTCAAATCTCCTACAGGCCTCTTAAAATAGACACATTTTATCCCACCAACGATTAAGGAAAATCTCTGATTTCAAGGCAAATTCTGTTCTTATTTCCATTCTATGAGTGAATACACTTGTATGAAAAAGGACTCTCTACACAAAATAGTTAGGTGTTGTTGGTTGCACTTCACTGACATGTTACCTAGATGTGAGGAAGAATATTGTCAGCATTTCCTCAATACATTTGTGCGGCTTACCTATAAAGTCAGGGAGTTGGACATCTTATCCCCAATGGAGGTTAGACAAGAAGAGTTGCAATGAGACCCATTATTTAGGAGGCCACCTAAAGTAATGTAAATAGCCTTTTAGAGCCATTGTTTTGTTAGGGGGTGGCACGGAAGTGGTTGTAGAGAAAGAGGGAGCTTGAGTTCTCCCTGCCAGTTTCCTGCCCGCATTCATCATTTGTGTGGTGTTCAGTAAGCAGAAACAATGATGCAGATACCATACATTGAGGTTCTTGCTGAGGTCAATGCTTTCATCTCTCCTACCTTGGCATGAAAGGTTTTCTGCCAGTCGCCAATACCCTTATTGGTGAGCATCAGTGCTGTTCACGTTGAAACCCATTGCATGCCTCCACATAAGTTGAAAGGCACAAGCCGGTGGAAAGGTTCCTCTGAAGGGTCAGAGCTACAAGGCAATGCAAGGAAGGAGGCAGAGAATAAAGACTGGAGCAGAAATTAGTGGTCACCGGTACATTAGCCTCATGTCCACTCTGTGAATAGTTCAAACAGATGCATTCCCTGAGCGTCCATGGATGCCCATGGCTACAGGGAGTCTCGTGTGTAGCTGTATACAAGCTCTGGTACACATTTTGATAGATACTGGTAGTAAGCATAGATTTCCTTTTTTCTACCTATCTTCCTCGTTTGCCAGAAGATCACAGATGAAGAATACCAGCAGAACATGCAGAGCAGCCTTGAAGCTGTCTGTTTAAGGATATTGCTGCACCCGTTCACATACCTCTCCATTGTTCCATGGTTGGGGTGGGAAATTCCAGACTATGGTGCTTTAACATGGTGGGCTATGGTTGGCTTTGCTTTATTGGATTGGATAGGAGTTGGTGCTCCACTCTGAGGTTTCCCATTATGCTACAGCAACCTAGAACAATTTTTCTATCTGTAAATGACTTTCCATAACTTGGTTAATGTTCTGCGTCTAGTCCTTGGTTATGTACCTAGCTCAAACAAGGGTGAGAAGATTCCTGTCAGATCACTGACAAAATATTATGGTAAACAATATTGTTGACAAAAATATTGTGTTAAAAATATCCTTTACCACAGTATCTTGATCCTGTACTTAAAATGGTAAGTATAAAAATACCAGAAAGAAATATCGTTGACACTGATATCATCCGAACATAGAAAAAATATTGAGTTTTAAGTAGTAAATGGCAAATATTTTAAGATATAATTTTAAGATATAATTTAAGATATAAGATATAATTTAATAATAAGATATAAGATATAATTTTAATATCATGTAAATTAAATATATTCCACTAATATGTAAGTACATATAAATATATATTTATTTATATAAACAATAAACACACATATGTATATATACATTTATATATAGTGTAACATAATTTCTGCCACATAGCTCCTTGTGACTGCGACCGCGATCAGCATCATCGATCCAGTCCCCACTGCCGCCAGTTCACTCCCGTTGCCTGGAGTCTGATTTCTGTTGTGCGTTTAGAATTTAGCATTGTCTTGTTTTCTGGCTTCTGTTTTGTTGTTGTATTTTGTTGGTGTTTATTTTTGGTGCTTTCTGGGTCACTTGTCCCGCTGGATGTCCTGCCCGTTTTTCCCACCGTCTCTCTCCCACCCCACCGCTGTTCCCGCTTCCCACTGTACTGCCTCCCTGACAGCCCCTCCTACCTCCCAGGGCTACTTGTGGAGGCCACTGCGCGTCTCCAGTAGCAGCCCCTGACCTCTGATCTTGCACGCCGCTTCCTCATTTCTGCTGCATTAGCCACTTACTGAGGCAGCTGCATGGCCTCGCTGCTGGCATGGCGAAGGCGAGCTAAAGGCAAGCCCGCCTGCTCCTGTCCACGCCTGCGCCAGGACCACTGGCCCTACCACCATCCACCACTACACCTCCAAGTAACTCCTAGACCTGGACCACGGAACAACAGCTGCTGCCCAGCCAGCCCGCAATCAACCTGTGACGCTTTTCGCAATAATAGGACTCAGTGTATATGAAAAGTTCCTTTATGTAATGTTTATTGTGCACTTAAACAGCTTTTTGACCGGTCTTTTCTTTTATTACCTCCTTTTCTTAGGGTCTTCTGGGTAGTCCCTTAGAAGAGTCTTCCTGGCCACCGTCGTCCCTCGGACAAAAGACAGGCTCAGGTAAGTGATTTTTTTAAGTGGCTTGTTTCTTCTTTGTTTAAGCAAGGGAGGGAGTGAGGGATAAACAGCAAAAAAAAAACAATGATACCACACCCGATTTATCCTTCACCCGTGTCAAGGCGTGAAGAGAGGAGAAGAACGGGAGCAATGAATAATAAAAAAAAACTAAAGTATTCTTCTATGTCTTTCCCTCTTCTTTCTTCTTATTCCCCACTCCTCTCTCCCCAACCCTCCAACTATTTTCTGGCTTCCTTCTTTTTTAAATAGCCTTGTAAATGCCCACACACCTGGGAGCGCCACGACCCTCCGGGGCCGTGGCGGGTCGCTTTCAGCGAATTCCTTTCTGCTGAGTCCCCGCTTTCTTTAAGACTCTCGACCACTGCCAGGATCACTTTCCCCACGTAGCTGGAGTCGCTCCGGTCTCTGGGCTCCGTTGAGCTTCCGGCTTCTGGCATCGACTCCTTTTTCGGTTCCCGGTCTTCCGAGAGGACGTCAGGTAACGCTGCTCCTTCCTCCGGTGGTTTGCATTCCTCCAACGAACGCACTGGTGCACGAAGACAGCTCGTATAATCCGTTTGACCCCTGACGTCAATGCGCTCAGTTCCTCGTTGAGTACAACTTAAAAGGACCGTTTCCTAGGAAATCCTCCCCGATCTCCAGCTGATGGGTGTTACGCCGCATAATGATTGGGGGCTGTGAATAAAGGAGGGGAGATATGCATGAGGGAAACAAGTCTTCTTTCTCGTCATCCTCTTCTCTCTCGATTGTGTCAGTTACTTCCTGACACAACCAAAGGACTCTTCACCTACTTCCACTGCCGCTTTGCTTGCCACATGGAGCCCCCGCCTACCCCGGACCCCAAACTTCTCCTGCTCAGAAGATTCAGAACAACCGGGTACCACTCCAATGCACTCTGCTTAACACCCGCTCCCTCTGCAAACACACCACCGAAATCTGGGTACCATCACCACCCTCTCCCTGGACATTGCCTTCATCACCGAAACATGGCTCAAACCCTCCTCAAATCATGACATCGCCACTACCACTTCCGACCGCTACAAGATGGTGCACCGACTCTGCACCAACAAAGATGGCAGGGGCATTGCCATCATCTTCAAGGAAACCATCCGACGCACCATCACCAATGACGACCTAATGCGTCTTATGGAGCAACTCAACTTCTGTCTACAAACCGATACTAAGACCACATAAGTGGCATCAACCTCTACAGACCCCCAGGACCCTGACCTCCCTTCTGGGATGCCATCTCCAACCTCATCACCTCCCTTGCCATTTACTCCTTCCACTACATCCTGCTCGACGACCTCAAATTACACATTGATGACACCAACAACACCAACTCTACCGCCCTACTGGAGAACCTCAACAACATTGGCCTCACCCAACTGGTCACCGAACTTTACAACCAGTGACCCACGTTACACACCTCACCTGGACTGACCACACCATCTCTGATACCCAGCACCCCACCGCCAAACACCACAGCCCCTCCCACTACAGTTTGGGCAAGGTAACCAAGGTACTATGGACACAAGCCCTCAGCACAACACAACCCAAAATTTCAGCAGACATTGACCAGGCCACCCAGAACTTCTTCGCCTGGATCAACAAATGGGCGGACAGAGTCACCCCGCTGAAGCCCAACAAAACCTCTACACAAGCCAGCTGGTATACCCCAGAGCTCAGAACCACCAAGCGCAACTGTTACCGACTTGAGAAGCACTGGCGCACCACCAAAGACCCCTTGGACAGAGCCCCCCACAAAGCAGGCCTCAGCATTTGCCACCTTCACATCAAAGAAGTCAAAAGAGCAGCCATCACCACCAGCATCGACACTGCAGCCAACCACATGAAGGAATTCTTCAAAATTATCAAGGAATACTTCAAACCTACAGCCACAGAGAACACCATCCACCCCTCCCAAGAACTCTGCGACAGCCCCTCGGATTATTTCCACAGCAAGATTGCCACCATCTACAACAACTTTAACACTCAACTCCCCACTCTCAGTCTTGACAACCTCGACCTACCAGCAAACACCAGCTGAACAATAACCACCTGGTCCCTGTTCACCACCCAGACCACCACAGCCATCATGTTATATATCCACTCCGGGGCGCCCAACGACCCCTGTCCCCACTTTCTCTTCAACCTCGGAGTAAACCCTATCAGCTCGGAACTCATCAGCATCCTCAACACCTCAATCTCTACAGCAACCTTCTCGACATATGGAAAATGCAGAGATCAGACTCCTCCTGAAGAAGCCCTCTGCAGACCCCAGTTACCTTAAAAATTACCAATTGATCTTCCTGCTCCCCTACCCAGCCAAAGTACTTGAGAAAACCATCAACCAATAGCTCACCCAACACCTTGAAGAAATCCACCTACTCTATGGCTCACAATCAGGATTCTGTGCCAAACGCAGCACTGGAACTGCATTGATTGCCACCACAGATGACCTCAGAACTCTCCTCCATCACAGAGAAACTGTGGCCCTAATCCTCCTTGACTTCTCTGCTGTGTTTGACATCGTCTCCCACCGCACCCTCATCGATAGACTCCACAACATCGGCATCCAGCAGAACGCCCTCAAGTGGATCACTTCTTTCCTTTCAGGATGCACGTAAGCATCTGACTACCTCCCTTCACCTTTGCACCCAAGAACATCATCTGCGGCATAACCCAAGGATCATCCCTTAGCTCTCGACTGTTCAACATCTACATTACCCCCTCACAGATCACATCAGATCCCACAGACTCAACATAATCTCCTATGCTGACGATACTCAACTAATCCTCTCTCTCACCAAGGACACCTCCAATGGCAAAATCAACTTCTGCAAAGTCATGACCAACGTGGCAAAATGGATGAGAGACAGCTGCCTCAAACTCAACTCCAACAAAAAAGAAGTACTGATCTTTGGAAGAAAGCCCTCCGAATGGAACCGCAGCTGGTGGCTGACAGAACTCAGAGCAAAACCCACACCAACAGACCATGCATGCAACCTTGGCATCATCCTCGACAGCCAACTAACCATGAAACAAGAAGTCAATGCAGTTGCCTCCTCCTGCTTCCACCCCCTCCGCATGTTCCGCCAACTCTTCAGATGGATCCTCATCACCACCAGAAAGACCGTAACGCAGGCCCTCGTCACTGACCGTCTCGACTATGGCAATGCTCTAGTTGTCGGAATGGCCTCCCAGCTTCTCAAAAGACTTCATACCATACAATACACTGCAACCAAACTCACCCTGACCTCCCCAAAATGGACTCACATCACCCCTCACCTCAGAAACCTCCATTGGCTCCCCATCCAGAAGAGATGCCAGTTCAAGATCCTCACGCATACATAAAGAGCTCTCCATGACCAAGGTCCCTCATACATCAACCATCGACTGAACTTTCACCTGCCCAATAGACATCTGCACTCCAATAGACTATCACCCTTGCACACACACACCACATCCATTGCAGCTGTAGCAGGGTCGCTCCTTCTCCTTCATCACAGCCAAGTCCTGGAATGACCTGCCCCTCTACCTCCGAACAGCCTCCTCACTGGCGAACTTCATAAAGAAATTCAAGACCTGGCTTTTCGATGGAGACACGGCTCCCTCAGCACCCAGGTACCCCTAGGGATGGCAGTGATGCACTATACAAATGCTGCTTGATTGATTGATTGATTGATTAAATAATAAAAATATTTATTTTAGTTATATAATTTTTTATATTTTACATGTATTACTATGAAATTATATATTTATTTAATACAATATTTATTTTACACTATATTAACTTCTTATATTTTAAATATATTAATATGAAATATACATATATACACATATTCAAACTAATACATTTCAATAATATTAAAAATAAATTTCACGTAAAATAAAAAACTATATATAAAAACCTTAGAAATTCACTAAAAAACAAAGGTTACAGGGACATTATAGTTAGGCATTAGAGTTAGGAATTTATAGTCACTGGATTATGTCATCAGTGATGTCATTTGAGATGTAATCAGTGATATAATTTGAGATGTCATCGGTGATGTCACGTCATTGACCATGTCATGAGCGATGTAATATGTGAGGTCATAACGAGTGCATTGCGGGTCATGAGTTATAGTTAGCTCAGGTAACTATTACTGCTGAACTTCTCTGGTTTTGTATGAGTGAAATTTCAGACTAACTGTAACGTCCCTGTAACCTTTGTTTTTTTAGTGAATTTCTAAGGTTTTTTAAATTCTATTTTTTAACTATAATGTCTCTGAACCCGTTGTTTTTTTCAGTGAATTTCTCAGGTTTTTTAAACTCTATTTCCTAACTATAACAATTTTTAAGGTTTATTTAGTTCTATTTCCTAACTATAAAGTATCTGAAACCATTGTTTTTTTCAGTTAATTTCTATGTTTTTAAAAAGTCTATTTCATGACTACAAAGTCCCTGCAAACTTTGGCTTTTTCAGGGACTTTATAAGGTTTTTTAAATTTTATTTCCTAACTATGGAGTCTCTGTAACCTTTGTTTTCTTCGGTGAAACTGTACGTTTTTTTAAATTCATATTCCTAACTATAACGTTTCTATAACATTTGTTTTTTAAGTGCTTTTCCAAGATTTATAAGGTTTATAAGATTTCGCTGAGTGAATATGTGAGTGGATGCATCACTGTCTGAGTGGGTATACGAGTGAGTGCATGAGTCTCTGCATGGATATATGAGTGGGCGCATGAGTCTCTGAGTGGGTTTGTAAGAGGGCGCATGAGTCTCTGAGTGAGTCTCTCACTGGGTGTATACATCTTTGAGTGGGTATATGAGTAGGCACAAGGGTCTCTTACTAAGGGCCTGATTCTGATGCGATTAGGAAAGCCTTCCCACCTAGGGCCCGATTCCGATGCGGTTAGGAAGGCCTCCTAATGGCATTTGCTCCTTCCCAATCGGATCAGGAACGTGTCTTCCCAACCGAGGGCCAGATTACGATGCGGTTAGGAACATAGGCTTCCCATAGAAGTCAATGGGAGTCCAACCAAATCGTATCTGGAAGCATCCGGATGCATCATACTCGGTCGGTAGGACTCTCCCGATCCGAGTCGGTCGGAAACCATTTCCAAACCGATTTGATCGGGAAGATTTCCTAACCGCATCAGAATCGGGCCCTAAGTCTATGAGTGGGAGCAACAGTATCTGAGTGGGTAAATGAGTGGGTGTATGAGTGTCTTAGTTGGACAGTGAATGGGTGTATGACTGTCTGAGTTGGTATGTGAGAGGGTATATCAGTTTGTGACTTGATCTATGAGTGGGTGCATAATTGTTTGAGTAGGTCTATAAGTGGGTGTATGAATGGGTGCATGAGTCTTTGAGTAAGTTTGTGAGTGAGTGCATATGTCTCTGACTGGGTATGTGAGTGGGTGTGTGAGTGTCTGAGTGGGTATGTGACTGGGTGTATGAGTGTCTGAGTGGGTATGTCAATGGGTACATGAGTCTGTGACTAGATCCATGAGTGGATGCATAAGTGTCTGAGTGGGACTGTCTAACAGTGGGTGTGTGAGTGGAAGCATAAGTCTCTCAGTGAGTCTGTGAGTTGGTGCATGAGTGTCTGAGTGGGTCTGTGACTAGGTGTATGAGTCTCTCAGTGGGTCTGTGATGAGGTGTATAAGTCTCTGACTATGTATGTGAGTGGGCCCATGAGTCTCCGAGTGCATCTGTGAGTGGGTGCATGAGCCTCTGAATGCTTATGTGAGTACACACTTGGGTCTCTGAGTGAGTCTGTGAGTGGGTGCATTAGTTTCTGAGTGGATATGTGAGTGGGTGTATGAGTGGATATGTGAGTAGGTACATGAGTCTCTGACTGTGACCAGCAAGGCTGTGTATATAGATATTGATGCTTTGTATTGTATAGTTCCACCATCTTCGTTAACATCGCGCGTGATTAAAAAAATCTATTTGTGCACATAACTTGTGTCACTAGCACCCCCATTTCTCAAAAATGGGGTCAGAGTACCTCCACCTTGACCCCTTATGTTAGCTTTCACAGAATTTGTAAGCCTCGGGAACCGTTCCTGTTCTATAAAATGGTGGCCGCAACTTTCTGTTCAGGTTGCATTAAGCCAATCACAGCATTTCCGTTGGCGCACGCATTTGCAATTAATCGCGAAATCATCAAAAAAGGTCTGCGCCAGAGATATCACTAAAATTGTCAACTTACACTTCTCAAAAATTACTGAACGGATTTGCACCAAATAACAAAAAGAACAATCTGCGTAACAATACCTACCTTTCTGCCAAATTTGGTGTAATTCCATTCAGCGGTTCGGGCTATATTCGTGTTGACAGGTTCCTACCGGTATTAACATTACAAACGCACACTATTTTTAGCCCCATTTTTCTCAGCCCCCACTGCACGAATCCGCCCAAAACATTCCATGAGCAACAAGAATCACTGGAGCACTTTTTTGGGAAAATTTCCTGAAGAATCATCAAATGGCACTAAAGATATAGGAAAGTCAATAAACGTGTTTCCTGTGAAAACATGGTCCTAATTATAACTACCTACAGATGACCACCAGTATATATTTTATTTCCCTTCATCCTCGGCAAACCGAAGAAAGCGGGCACTCCAGATAGCGTGTCTTCACCAAATTCCTTTATTTTCAGCAGATTCACAACACTGACGCGTTTCAGTTTCCACTAAACATTCTCAAAGTGTACAAGTCCCACCACTTCTGAAGAAACATATACACCATTCCTGATGGTCATAGAAAACATATTATCAAGGACCATTTCTTCCCCTTATTGTTAGAAGACAGATCCTTAAACATATCCCACAATTCATATCACTATTTACAGGTTAAAACGAACATTTCAATTTCAAATAGAGACGCGTTACATCAAACTATAGCTAGTTAGGAAGAGTATTAATTAAATACTTTAATAAGTCAAACAGTGATGACCACTTCATTTTCCAAACATATCATATTTCAACCAAACTCTGCGTTCTTGGAAAAATATTTGAAGCATTTTAAATAACCCCATCTCAACACTCATTTTAGCCAGCAATGTCAGCAACGACTCATTTGCACATAAAGTGCAACTAGTGCTTCGAGAAGTGATTGTGTAATGGTGGCGTTTTTCCCCATTCTCAGAGGGAGGGAAGTATGCCTGTTTCACAAAACTCGAGTGTGGAACTGCTTGCCATCCAGTGAGCATATTCCCAGAATAATTCCCACATTAATAATATGAATGAGCCTACAGATTCTCAAAAACAATATCAGCTCAATTACACCACAAAACCGGGCCAGTGTCCATTTCTATGTACAGGTACTTTCTCTACTAAATCTTAATGCACATGTACAACATACATACACAATAAAACCATTAAATATATGTATTTTTTTAAATGATGGTAAATGTAGATGGTAAATAAACAATTACAAATTGGAAAATCCCAAAAATACTTCTACAAAAAATACTATAAACATTAAAATATATTTAAAAAAATTATAATAACGTAAAATATTTAAAAAAATAGGAAAATAATGCTATAAACTCTACTTACTAAAAATTATGAAACTATTGGAGTCTCAGACTATTAAGGGACTAATTTACAAAAAATGATGCAGCGCGGTGCCGCAAGCCATTTTGCTGTACCGATATTTTAAAAGCACAGAGATGCTTCATATTAACAACAATACGAAGCATCAGTGTGCTTTCCCCTGCACTGGCACACAAATGGCTGCCATGTGCCAGCACAGGCACCCTTGAGCCATGTTGCAAGGGTGCCTGCATTGCGGGGATGTTTGTTTTTGTGCAGGAAGGGAGACCTTCTTGCACAAAAACAATTATTGATGGCATTTTTCTCTTTCTATGCATGCTGCAGAAAGCAGCGCTCATAGAATGAGGAAAAAAACAAAGAGAAATAAAAGTATTTCTCCTCATTGCGCCAGTCCTACGCCTCCCCCGGGGAGGCGTAGGATTCTGACGCGCTCCTAGCTTAGCAAAACTTTGTAAATCTGGAAATGTGTCAGGTTCCATGGATGTTGCATGGGATCACCCACAGCAACACCCATGGAACACCCCTTTCACACTGAGTAATGCATGAAAGGGGCCCATATTTACAAGGCCATGAAAAGCCACACAGGGTGACATTACGTGTCCTTGTAAATATGGGCAGGCACATTTCACTGCCGGTGCGTCAAAAAAAGTGACGCACGAGCGGTCAATGGCCTTGTAAAGGAGGCCCACTATTTCCTCTCTATTCTATGCAACAGTAGAACAAAGTGTAGGACTTCGGAAGGGTATAATTTACTATTCCTACTCCAGTCTGTGCAACAGTAGAGAAAGTGATGGATTTCGGAGGGGTGAAATTTACTATTCCCACTCCAGTTAGTGCAACATTAGGGAAATTGATGGACTTTGGTGGGGTAAAACTGACTATCCCACTCCAGACTGTGCAACAGTAGGGAAAGCGCTGGATTTCGGAGGGATGAAATTTACTATTCCTACTCCAGTCTGCACAACAGTAGGGAAAGTGTTGGACATTGGAGGGGCAAAAATGTAGTATTCTCACTCAAGTCTCTGCAACAGTAGGAAAGCTTTGGACATCGGAGGGTGAAATTTACTATTCCCATCCCAAACAACACAGCAGTAGGGAAAGTGTTGAACTTTTCCTACTGCAGTCTAAACAAGAGTAGGGAAAGTGCTTCACTTTAAACACATTACATGTATAAGGAACACAATGAATGTAGTAAAACTCTTCAACTATAAATATAAAAATTATTAATTAACATGATATATATATATCTTCGAAGTTAATTAAGTAATATTTAAGTATCAATTCATTATTAATTAATTATTTAACTGATTTTAAATATGTGAATTATCGACTATTTATTTTTGGGTAATATTTTAGGTGCAGGCGGCTAGATTTGTAGGGGTAGTGTTGGAAGTTGATTAATTAATAGTTGAATTGCAATTATTTAATATTTGCTAGTTCATTATTTTATTGAATAGTAATTATGTAAATTGACAGTTTTATTATTTTTATTTTATATATATAAAATAAAAATATATAAATATAAATATATAAAATAAAAATAATAAAACAATCAATTTACATAATTACTATTCAATAAAATAATGAGCTATTACGTATTAAATATTTGTAATTCAATTATTAATAATCAACTCCCAACACTATACCCCTACAAATCTAGCCGCCTGCACCTAAAATATTACCTATAAAATAAATAGTCCATAATTCACATATTTAAAATCAATTAAATAATTAATTAATAATGAATTGATACTTAAATATTACTTAATTAACTTCCCAGATTAAACCCCTACAAACCTAGAAGCAAACAACTACAATATAATCAAAATAAATAAGTATTCCATAGTTTAAATATTTAGAATACAATTAAATAATTAATTTACAAATAATAAACAGTGAATTCAATATTAATTTATTAACTTACCACCCTATACCCCTACAAACCTAGCATCCCTCAACTAAAATATCAGTAAAATAAATCAGTATTCATATTTTGTGTAATTAAAAATTTAAATTACTATTTAAAAATTATTTTTTAATTATCTTCTCACCATAGACCTATACAAACCTAGCAGCCCACAACTAAAATATAAGTAAAATATAAGTATTTCATTAATACATAACTAAAATGTATTAAAAATCTAACTAACAATTAATATTCACTTGTTAATTATGTATTACTTAATTCACTTTCCACCCTATACCTCTACAAACCTAATAGCCTGCAAATAACTTATAACAAAAATAAATCAATATTACATAATTTACATAATAAATATAAATTGTACAATCAAATAAAATGTATTTAACAATTCATAATTATCATCTAATTAACTTCCCACTCTATCCCTATATTAACTCAACAACCCACTACAACACTATAAATTAGTATAAAAAAGTTTAAAGATTTCTAATTCACATAAAATTACAATCTATATATTTCAAAAAGAACCTTTATTTAAAAATAGTAACACATCAAATATATCAACTAAAACACATTCAAATAATTATAAAAACGATATTTTTAAACACTGTATTATTGAAAACAATATTAACATTGATATTCATTAAAACGATATTACTTACCTCAAAAACAGATATTTGCGCATCACAATTTTTGTGTATCACAATATTTATTTTCCGATATTTTGGACTTCTGATATTTTTATATCGATATTTGTCCGAACACCACATGTCCACTGACACCCCCAAGGCAATAGAACTTAGAAAAATATATGATCTTTATTCTAATAAATAAAGTTGAAATAGAATTAAAACTTTATTGAAGGGAATTTTTGAAGTGACAGATCCAGATGAGAAAACCCCCATGAAGGTTAAGTACATTTTCTTCTTTCCTGAATGCCCCTTAATGTTCTGGAATTGCACTTCTTTGGCAATGAATGACATTGTGACCTATTTTGCCTTAGTCTCTGCTGAAATCCATAGTTTTTTCCTTTAACCTGCCTTGGTACATTTTGATCAACTTTCCTGGAATTTGTACTTCATGCCCTTTTTATGTCCTCCTATATCTGTTGGCCCTACTTGAGTCTGTGGCTTATCTTGCCTATGAGTAGACACTACCTTCCCCTATACTATCCAGTGGAGAAAAACCTCCAATAATTTAAAGCCAATAGCCCTTCTGATTTTGTAATGGCCTCTATTCATTTTCTATGACCCATCCTTTCCGTTGAACTAGCAACATGCTATTTGATGTCTTTGTCAGTCTAGTGGAAGTCTATTCTTTGATTTCATCCACCCGCACGTAGTTTTCATTGTTTCCCCCGAGCCACCCTTAACTTTTCAAATTTGACGCTAAAAGAATCTTCAAAATGTAAAAATCCTCACAAGGCCTGCAATGCATTATACCCTCTGAGTAACTAGAAAGAACTGGGAATCTTGAAGAGAAAAAAATCATTGTTGAGTTGCTGTTGCCTATCTGCCCAACTCGTCCAACTTAGGGAAAGCTTTTTTCTATGGTGACAATTCCCCTTTCATCATTCTTATTTGTGCAGTACACACCATTACTATTACTGTACATATCATAAATTGTGTTACATTTACTATTCCTCGTCTCATTTGTTTTATTCCTTAAACTGGTGTTGTCTTGTTTCTGCAAAGGCCCAAGCATGGCAAATAATAATAACATTTTGAAAATTTGAAATTTAGACCAGGTTAACAGGAGAAACGAGGAGAAAGTCTTTATTTCTCCTCGGATTTGCTGTTTCCATGTGTGCTGCCTTGTGCAGCACACATGGCATACATAGAAACACCATTAAGCAGCACACATAGAAGTTCCAAAACACCATTTAAAGATTGTTTATGTGCAGGAAGGGGGACCTTCCTGCATGTAAAAAATCACTCCCCTCAATGCAGGCACCCTTGCACTATGGTCGTGAAACACAGGGCTGCACCATATTCTAGTAAATTTGGTGCAGCCCTGAGTTTGTGAAGTGAAGAAGCATGTCGTTAGTCTTCTTTGCTTAACAACATGCTTCACCACTTCATTGTAAATATGCCCCCAAGTGTGAGAACAACTTGTGATCAGGCAGACTGGGAGTCTACACTGATTTTGCTCCATCCGACTCGTAATGAGGCCCATAATTTCTTCACAAATTAAAAAAAAATTCTAACCTGAAATACATATCTATATAATGTATATCACCCAGGAAACACACTGCTGAAGAGTGGGATATTGTGCCAGATTGAACGATCACTAGTTTTAAACACTAGCAGTGCAAAGGTATGAATGTAAATGAAACTAAGTAAAAATGTCATCATATAATGTTTAAAGTGCATCAACCTTTTCCTTCATTTTGTGTTATTTCTAATGCGATCGAAAATAAAGGATTTAAATATCTTTCAAAGTGCATTTTATGACTGGGTAATCAGGAGGTGTAAGAGAATAAGGGAATAACTCTTACGTGTTGTACATATGATGCTTTTAACTCTTGAATGTGATTTAATGTTGAGGTGGTCCATCTTCATTCACTATACTTCAGATCACTCCAACACAATACTGAAACTTTATTATGTTCTGTGGCCGAAAGTGATTGGAGGGATGTTAAAAACCACCTGTTAACTATATCATGTCAAGAAGTAAGCCCTATCATTGGTCTCAACTGCTTGGATCATGGCACTCAGCCGCGGTCCGTGCAGGTAACAGCGGTGGGGCGGTAGGGCCGTGTAAGGGGAGATTCCGAGGGACGATGCAGAGGGAAAATTAATTAATTATTTAATTTTCCCTCTGCATCGTCCCTCGGAATCCCACCTTACACCGCCCCACCGCTGTTACCTGCACGGACCGCGGCTGATGGCACTTGTAGGCAGACTCAACATTCGTTTCAATGTGCCTTTCCCCAAGACAGCCCAAGAGACATTGGTATCCAAATCAAAACTTTCTGCCCCATATTGAACTTGGGGGTAATTTTTCTTTTAAAAGCTGTTATTAATGGTTGTCTCAGGAGTCCACAGAAGTCTGAATTGAATTGTCTTAGGCCCTGTTGTCACCTGAGATCAAAAAGATCAGAACATATCAAAGTTTTATGGAAGGTTAGTACAAAATATTTATAACATTGAACTCCCTTCACACAGGTGTCTCCCAGATGTCATACAAAAAGTTGGTCCTTTTGAAAAAACGAATATTTTCTTTTGTCTAGGTTTACTGTCAATTGATTTGCAAGAGAATAAAATTAGAGAGCAGCTATTTTTCTTTGGAATCTGATGTGTGTATCCCAGTCTACGAGGATGACATTGTCTGCATTGAATAAAGATAGGACATGAGCACCATTCGTTTTGAGGGAGAAGGATCTAGTCTGGGGAAGCCTTTAAGGACCAAATAAAGGGCAAATAGGATAGGTGCTAAGAAACAGCCCTGCTTTAGTTAATTCATGACGGAAATCCTATGCAAGAGGCTGCTATTGCAGTCAACCTCCGCCTATGACCATTGTGAAGAATGGAGGGCATGAAGAATAGAAAGAAGGGCTATCTAACTATTAATTTTTTACCAATTTCTTTGATAGGATCTGCCTAGTTGAATGCTGCACAGAAGACAAAACAGCAACACAAATTCCACACCAGATCCATCGACTTTTAATTTTAAACTCCCTGCTCTTTAAGATTCAAATTATTATCTGCTATGCAGTCATTCAAATGATTTAAGATGATTTTTTAACAACATTTCTCACAAGTATTAATTAAGCAAATTAGCTGTTTGTTTTTTGGTAGGGAGCCATCACCCTTTTTATGGATAGGTTTCATAAATGTGCCCTCACAGGGTGCTGGAAGCATAGCGCTTTCCATGAACCATCAAAACAAGCTGTCTCATTCATGTGGCCTAACCATTCTTCTTTAGACTTTATAGTCAACATTGGCATATTGGCCCAGTCAGCAGCTCTACTTGAATCCATTTAAAGGATTGTATGTCTTTTTGATTGTGTAGTGGACATGTTTTATCGAGTCCTCTTCTGAGACAAACACTAATCATGGTAGGCTGCAGATTTGGAGAACCCTGCATTTCTAAATGTCAACACTGCTTATGATCAGAGGATGCAATAGCTTCCATCATTAGTAACCAGCACTAGCACAAATATGCATTTTAATGTGCCTTAGAAGGTTCTTCTACTGGAGCTGAAATGTTTTGAGCTTATAAAACTGATGCACATCTTCACTTTTTCTACTTAGACTAATTTTCCTCAGAATACTCTTTGCCTGTTGACAGGATTCATCTAACTGCTTATGAAGGCTGATATATCTCGAAGTTTGATCTTCTAAAGGAGCAAAGCCTATCTTAACGGCAGGAGATTACTCACTTTATCAGATTGTTGTATGAGATTACTCTAGCCTTAATTATCAAAAGCCTGTTGTCTGTGAAGAGCAATTTTGCAGTTAAAATAATTGTTTTAAATGTTTGCTCCCCAATCTGAAGGTAAGGTGATGGGGAAATTCAATAAGTAGTGGAAGGAATCTGTCTGGAGCTGATCATAAATGTGTTTAATTTTATGCTCACAGTGGCCAGTGGTAACTTTCGTCAAATTTTTCAATTCTAAAATTAAAAAAAAGAAAAATACTAAAGATGCACTAAGATATAGCCAATGGGTTATTACTGGTGGCCCAAAAAGAACGTCTCTTCTGTGGAAAAATTGACATAATTCCATCTGCTAAGACAAACCAAACCCATGGAGGGCCAACCACTTACACAACAAAGTTGATGGCATAGATCTTGAGCTGGGAAGAAACAGAGTGATAGGAACATTGCAGGATTACAATAAATCCTGGAATGAAAAATCAGAAATGAGGAAACTAATTTAAAGTTAAAATTGACAGCCAATATTAATAAAGCACTGGGAAAGAGAGTTAATTTTTTACTGTGTATTCCTTTCTAACCTTTTGAAGCAATGAGCAGCTTTTGCAAAATCAATGGAAGTAACATACACATTTATTAAAATTATCTTCAAAATACTTGATATGTCAGTAAACAAATCCGCTTTGCCAACAGGAAGCCTTTATTCATAACCAATGCTTCTACATTACAAGCAGTGTATACTAATGCTAAGTGTGGTTCTGAAGAGACAATCTGTGCTATCTTGACTAACATCTTTACTAATGGAAACTAAGGGCCTGGCTACAATGTCAGACGGACCTGAGTCCGTCCGACATCGATTTGGTGCGGGGACGGACCGACCGACCTCCTGTCGGCAGTCACAACCCAGCAATTAGGATGCGACCATACACTGTTCAGTCGCAGTCCTATTCTTTACAATGCGAGCATGCATTCCAACCAGAATGCATGCTCTTATTGGAAAGAGAAGAGGTACAGTTCATCCCTGCACCCCGTGGCAGGCACCTCAAGGTGCCTGCCACGGGGTGCAGGGATCCACAGGGGGGCACCATAGGTGCCCCCTCGGCCGCCATCCGGATGCCTTGCACCCATGGGGGCCCTGCTGGGGGCCCCCAAAGTCGACTTCCCACAGCCTTTCTGTGTCGGAAAGGCCAGAACAGAAAGGCTGTCGGATTCTGGCATTATAATCCTTCTGGCGGAAAGAGCCACCCTTGGGATTACAAGAGGCTTTCCGAATTGCAGACGGGCTCTCCGAGCCCGTCTGAAGCCATTCGGAAATCCAGTTTGGAATAATTTCTAACCAACTCTATCCAAATGGGTCCGTCGGAATAGAATCCATCGTAATCGGCCACTAAGCCTTAAAAAAACAGGGACAAAACGTGGGAGTCTCTCACTAATGCCCTCAAAAGTATTATAAATTGATTTGGGCGAAAACACCTTTCAAGAAGTCTGCATTTCTACTATAACGTAACACATCTACTTTTCATACAAGAAAATTACAGATATTTTACCTCTGCTCATATTATGAAACATCACTGTGACAAATGGGGTTGTTGGTTTGCTGAGGTGGAAGACCTTGTCAAGCAATAGCCAAAATCCCTTGCATGGTGAACAACTAAAAGTCACTAAATTAAAATGTGCTTAACCCTGTGTAACTTTTTACACAAGCAGATAGGCTTAAATTAGAGGCAATGTTGAAGTATTTATGCACAACACAAACAGTAATAAAGCGAAAACATAACACAAGAAAAATCCCAAACCAACTTAGAAAAATAGATTATATTTAAATAAATTATTTGATGCGAAAATGACAAAATTCCAAAGAGTAAACCCGGAGATATTCATTTTTAAGTAATTAAGTTATAATAGTTCCAAAAAGCACTAAGCGCCAACAAGGAATATCTGGTTGCGGTGGACCTGGACAAAGCCAAAAGTTCAGGCTGACTGTAAAGGAGTGCAGCCCATGTAGAGGGACCAGGCTTGGCACGCTGAGCAAAAGTACCTTAGTCCGGATTGCATCGACATCGCAGATCCTCTCAATGAGGAGGGCCGCAGCAATGCATTGATGTTGAAGCGATGTGCCAATGTCGATCCTCGCAGTGGCAGCTATTTGCAGGTCCTGATCTGTGCAGTGGCAGTGATGTGGAGTTCTTAGCATCGTCATTGAGACTGCCATCAACGAGAAGACCTCGAGCTGGGAAAAGCATCGCGCAGTGGTGGTTCTGAAGGCGATGCTTCTGTATGACTCCATGCAGCAGAGGCGATGTGCCAGTTCTGGTCACGCAAGAGAGGTGATGCGCTGGTTCCAATTCACAAAATGGTGGTGATGCACCAGTCTGAGAGAGGATGCGTGGTATGGCTGAAGTAAGCACCTTAGGCCCACTTCCAAGGCCCCAGGACTGGGGTGGCACTGCTTGGCAGGGCTGACTCACAGATGGTAGAGTCCAGGTACAGAAGCAGGATGGTTGAAAGTCTTTCATGTCTCTGAGATTTCAGATCAGGAGGCAAGTCAATCACCCCTTGGTGTCACTCTGGTGTCTGGGGGGGTCAAGGGAAGCAGGTCCAGTCCTTCTCACCCAGACCAAGAGTCCAGCAGGCATGCACAGCAAGAAAGAAGTTCTTACAGAGCATCAGCCCGCAGAGTGGCTGTCTTTCACCAGCACAGCTGTCCTTCTTCCTGGCAGAGTATCCACAGGTCCAGTAGTGTACTGAAGTGGTATGGTCTTAGGTCCAGTTCTTATACCCAGTGGTGCCTTTGAAGTGAGGGAGACTTCAAAGAAGGGTCTTTGACTTGCACAGAGGTCATACCTTCCTACCCTGGCTCCAGACTCACTACAGGGGGTATGCAGCCCTTTGTATTGGAACAGGGCACAGCCTATTCAGGTATAAGTGTGAGGCTGTGCCTTGCTCCTCCCTCCCACGCTCCCAGGATGGCCCATCAAGTCACATTTAAGCTCCCATTATATGTGGCTGTCTAGAGGGAATACATAATGTTCAGCTGTCACCCACCCCAGATATGCAATCAGGGACAAGCTTCAGGCACACAGGGCAAAGAGCAGGAAAACACCACTTGTCTTAAAGTGGCAT
Organism: Calotriton arnoldi; assembly: GCA_963921515.1. Classification (NCBI taxonomy): domain Eukaryota; kingdom Metazoa; phylum Chordata; class Amphibia; order Caudata; family Salamandridae; genus Calotriton; species Calotriton arnoldi. The sequence continues at coordinate 740,887 of CAWUFW010006951.1, read as the reverse complement.
TTTTAAAATTGTAACAATAATTCCAACTTTTCCATTAAAGAGGATTTATGATTACAATTTTATAGGTACTAAACATGACAGATCTACCTCCTCTCAATTAGAAATTAAAGATTATTAAGTGTAATAAAGCACCCCCACTGTCATCCTATGAGAGGGGTAGGCATCACAGTAGTGAATAATGAACTTAGGTGTTTCTCACTACCAGGACATGTAAAACTTAAAAGTACATGCCCACCCTTTTACTTACACTGCACCCTGCCCTATGGGCTACCTAGGGCCTACCTTACAGGTAACTTATATGTAATAAAAGGGGAGTTTAAGGTTTGGCGAGAGGTTTTCAAATACCAAGCCAACATGGCAGCGTGACACTGTCTTCAGGCTGAAATGGCAGGCCTGGCACAAGTTTCACAGAGCTACTTAGGTGGGTGACACAGCAAGTGCTACAGGTCCACTAGTAGCATTTAATTTACAAGACCAGGTTATGTGGTATACCGCTCTACAAGGGACTTATAGTAAATTAAATGTGCCAATTAGGTATATGCGAATCAAGCCATGTTTAGTGGAGTGAACACCAGCACTTGAGCACTGGATGGCAGTGGTAAAGTGCACAGAGTCCTACGGCCAACAAAAATGAATTCAGCAAAATTGGATGCAAGAAAGCAAAATGTTTGGGTGTAGACCACCCTAAGGCTGATAGGTTTAACAATCACTTAGACAGGAGTACCCAAGGAGTTAAAGGTCTTCACAAACAAGGGGAGTGCAGCAGGTCATATGAAGTAAAAGTTCACTTTGCAAGTACTACATCGTGCTGATAATTACAATCCTATAAGTATCCTTCACTGAGGCTGTAGGATTTACAAGGCAATGATAATGTTCGACAGGTCTTAGGCATAATATACCTTTGACTAAGCAAGGTTCTCGTGATACTTTTGTCAGAAGTTATCCTGAATTATAGTTGAAAATGGATAACAAATGAGGTTTGGATTTACAAATGTTCCCTACAAGGATTGTACATTTTCCTACAACTTAGACAAGTTTGAGAAAAAGTGCAGCCTTGTAGCTTCTCTTCCTTCTTTCGGGCATATTATCAACGAGGCGATAAACAATTATCGCCGCTTTTGCGTCCGTTTTCGGACGAAAAGCGGCGATAATTTTATCGCCTAATTAGCAAGGTCACGCTATCGCGTGAATCCTTGCATTATCGCCCTTTTCCCCAACGCCCATCTTTGCATCTCTAATGAGATGCAAAGTGGGCGTTACTGGGAGTACCCAGGATGGACTACGTTGCAAATATCGCTGATGTTCACATCGCGATATTTACAAGGCAGCCCACATGATTTTAGCAGAGGTTAGATTTTGGCGAAAACTGCCGTTTTCGCCAAAATCTACCGTCTGCTAAAATCCTGACTTAGCCATCCCTAACATAGGGGGTGGATTCTGCTGATACGACCACAGGGTCGTATCAGCAGAAGTATCGCTGCTTGCAGGGAACATCGCTGGAAAACCAGCGATGTTCCCTGCAAAACGGCGATAACCTCGCTATCTCTGGAATTTTTATCGCCCTGGAGAAGCGTGTTGTTAATAACGTGCTACCAGGGCGATAATTTCCAGAGATAGCCAGCGATAAGAAATCTATCGCTAAGCACGGCCAACGATAATTATCGCTGGCCGTTGATAATATGCCCCCAAGTTTTTTATAAATCCCACCAGGTTTTAGTCAGCAGGAGACATGTCCTTTAATGAAGTTATTTTATTTAATAAGGTCAAAATTCTTGACTGACTTAGAGGGTATAGCTTTCTGGCTTCTTTGGCCTTTCCACTTTCAATAAGGAAGATTTGGGGTGTCATCTAGGCAAATGGGATCCCAGGAACAGAGTGAACCTGCTGGACACACTTGCTTAACTTCTCCTTGTTTTATAGGATTTATAATAATATGCATTTTTTCCCGAATGGTTTCTTCTGCAGGAGTCTCTTTTGTTTGGCAATATATCTTCTTTCTTTGATAACATCTTTAATCAAATGGGATTCCAGGGAAATAGTAAACCAGGGGGACTCAATCTCTTGACTTCTTCTTGTTTTAGAGGGTTTATAATAACATGCATTTTTTTCCCTGAATGATTTATTCTGCTGGAGTCTCTTTTGCTTGGCTATATATCATCTTTCTTTAATGATTTGTTTAACGGCTCTTTATTCCTTTTGGGTTCTAGTGCCACAGCTGAGGAAGTTATTGTTTTTCCTCTTTCTTTGATTCTGAGAAAGGATGAATAAACTATCTGGAGGAAATATTCCAACTCTAAAAGACCGTAAATTTTGCTAATTGTTTTATGAAAACCTTTCCATTCTCTTCTTTACGATCATAGGTAAGCAAGAATATATACTGAGGGCTGTTGAAGGTGCATTGATTAGGTTTATTTATTTCAGTTGCTGTACCAATAGATCAAAAGTATATTTTTCCTAGGGGGGGCATACATGATTTAATGGCTTTTAGCTCAGATATTTCTTTCAGCAGATCAGTCTCAGATCTTCAGGTTTCATTTCCAGTTGCTAGTGGTTCAAGCATTCTGTGAGGTACCATGCGTTAGCAAAAGTATGCCAAGCATCAAGGTAGAGGGAACGGCAGAGGAATTCAATGAAGCAGCAGAAAATGGAGTTGATCCTCCCCCCCTGCTGAATTTCAATGAAATTAAATTGGGTATAAAACACAGAGGAGATTGGAAAGCAATGATACTTTTCATCGAGAGCCCAGCCAATTGAGGAGCTTCTTCTCTTTGAGGAAGATAGCGATTTGGACAAGTAGAGGAAAAGAGGTGGCTGTAGGCATGTGTGTATGTATGTAAATGGTATTTCTATATTCCAAAACCTAGTCAAAAGGCAGCAGAGCGCATTACAGAGTAAAAGTAATCATAACGTGAACACTTAATAGGAAATGGAGCTGGGTTGAGGATGGTTAATGTATTGTGATATAGCGTTCTTTGATGAACTGAGTCTTCATCTCTATCTCAATGTGGAGCAGCACTGGGCAGCCCTACTGTATATGGGGTGTTGTTCCAGATCTTGTGTACATAGATGGAAAAGGCCTGCTGTCTTGTTTTTTCTCTTTTACACATCTCAGTTTGTAGTCTGATGGTGTCTCAGCTGTAAGTGTGCCAAGATCCACATTAGATGGTAAGCTTGCCTAAAAGATAGGCAAGAGTGCTGGTCATAAAAGCTTTGTAAATGATGTAGCTGGTTTTGAAGATGGTGCAGAAGGAAAATCTGTGGGCTTGCCATCGGCTCTCACCAGGCAGATCAAACCATCCTATTCAACAGCCAGAAGCTGCCCCCCCCGCTCCCAGATAGATAGATAATTTTTATTGCACAATTAATTAAAATCATTGGAATGAGGCCATACAAAAAAAAAATATAAAATGCATAAGTTCCAATATTATAAAAGAGTATAAAAAAGTTAGTTTGGTCGGTTGTTCAACAATTTGAAGGGTTTAAACACCGCTTAGCAACTGGCACAGCATTATGAATTATAGTTCTGTGTGATGGTCGGAGTCCAAAACTACCTTTACTGCCATCAAATATTTCATGAAGCGTGCCGCCAGCTGCACTGATTCACCTTTCATGCACTCGACCAGGGCAGCTTGACATGTCCGTATATTTAAAATACGCCAAATAGGGCGAAGCCAGTATATTCTCAGTGTGCGTAGTTTCTTGCAGATGCACAGTATGCGAGTTAAGGATTCCTCTACTGCTCCGCATGCTCGGCACTTAGTAGCTACAGCCTCTTTGTACCCTCACCCATATTTGTATGCCAACAATGGGATCAATCTGAACCGCAATTTCATTAAGTGACGCTTCATTATTGGATTTAAGGGGGAGGACAGATACTTTGGGAAGGTCCCCCTATTGTAAAGTTTTGTTGCCCAGCTTCCATGACTTAAGTTTTTTAAAGTTTGCATGTCACTGTCTGCAGACAGTAACTTAGCCTGTTTTGTTAAGAGTCTCGCAGCGGCTGATATGGGTATGGGGGCTGACCATATTTCCTTTGCTTCCAATGCCTCAACACAATGTGCTAGAAATTCACACCATGTGGACCCTCGGGTGTTTATCATTGTCCAGATGTTTTTCTTTAGTGTGTTGTCCCAGGCTTATTTAGCTTTTAGACAATACGCTATGAATCTAGCTTTCAGGACCCACTTTTGGGATGAAAGGTTGAATTCCCTATGTATTAAGCATGTGAGGTAGCAGTCGGTAGGAAAAAGACTTTACGGAAACAGGCTGACTGAGCTCTGCCCAGCCATTTTGTCATCTTATCTTTGAAGGTTATTGCTGCATGGGCTACAGACGGTAAAGATTTTGCCCCCATTATTCGAATTAAGGGAGTGAGGTCAGGTGAACTTATGGCTTTCCTTGCTCTACAGAAAATACCTTCCAAAGATTGAGCTGTTCCTTGCATTGCAGTGATGTGAGCGGAGGGCCATCCTTTGTGATCGATCCACACTCCTAGGTACTTGTCGGAGGTCACTATCTCAATAGGTTTACCTTCAATGTTCCATACACCTTTCCTTTTTGTTTGTTTGCGAGATTATCATTGCCTTTGTTTTTGCCGTGTTTATTTTTAAATTGTTCTCTCTACAGTATAGAGACAATGCCGTTAATAGCTGCTGTAGGCCAATCGGGATTTGATCGAGTAATATTGTGTCGTCCGCATATTGGAGCGATTGGATTTTGGTTTCGGCTAGTTTGGGAGGAAACGCTGGTGCTTCAGCCAACCATTCAGGTAAATCGGCCAGGTATAGATTAAAAAGCATTGGGGCCAATAAGCATCCTTGCTTTAAACCTTTATTGGTTTGTATTTTTTTGGTGGTGGACCAGGCTGTAGTGACTCTAATCTTGACCCAGGTATCCGAATATAGAGCAATCAGTGCTGTTAAGAGCGTGTTATCAATGCCCCAATGTTTTAGTTTCATCCATAGTCGCTGGCGGGACACACTGTCAAAGGCGGTTTGAAAATCGATGTATGCAAGATACAGAGCCCTGCCTTTTTGTGCCAGTGTTGTCTCGATAAGGTTAGAAATACAGATCACATTGTCTTTGATGTGGGATCCTTTTTGGAACCCTGTTTGCGTGTGAGGGATCAATTTACACACTTCGGCCCAAGCCGTCAGCTCTTGTAGCAGTATACAAGTGTAGCATTTCCCATCCACATCTAGGAGCGCAATCATCCGATAGTTTTCTGTGATAGATCTTGAGCCTATTTTGTGTATTGGGACAAGAAGGAATCCCCTCCATGACTCAGGGATACTTCTTCCCAATCTATACTTCCAGAATAAAGGCGCCATGATTGTTGCCCACTTACGTGCCATCCCTTTAAAGACCGTGGGCTCCCGGAGGTTATGGTATGGTGAGGGGGCAAAGTAGTGGGGCAGAGTGCTTTTAAAAAAGGATCTTCAAAATCTGGTAGATCAAAGAGCACAAGCGCCAAGGGGGAAGCGGGGAGGAGGCATAAGCTTATCTGGCCACCTCTGTGGTGCGTTACAGAAGTCGTTTCTTCTACATGATGGAGCACTTTTTTTAACCATGTTATTGCAGGATTTTAGGCTGCAGTCAGCCAGGCCACAACAATGAACCATGAACCTGTGACATATTTGGGTGGTTTGCATCTACACTGCAGGCACAATGTGGCAATTAACTTTTACACTACTGGTGCACTCTCTTTGTCAACTTAAAATGAGCTTTCTTCCAAGTTATATAAGCTAACTGGGTGTAGCCAGTTGTAGCCACTTTTTTAGGGGCAGGACACATGCACTGAGACTGTCTGACAGTTTCACAGTGCAAGTGTTACAATACCACCAAAGCCAAAGCACATACTTGTGAGCCCACCTGAGGTACTACTATACATACCTTATTTAGTAGGATGATTAGATCACACTCACTCTAATATATTTTCTGGTTTCTAATGTGCACAAGTGTTCTTACTTTAAAATGTAAAGAATTGTTTTAAGATCAAGCATTAAAGCTTACCCACTCACAGAACCGATTTACTGCACTAGCATGCCTAAAAGTAGTTAACATATGTGTTATAGTACGCATAACCGCTGTATATTGTTCTGACCTCTGAATTGGACTGAAAAAATAAAACCCATAAGTACATAAATATATGATGATGGCTGGGAAAATATCTTCAGGTGCATTGAAGATTTATTGCATAAGGAGTAACAAAAATGGACAGCCTGGACACATGAATGGTATTGTATATAGGGCCTTATGTAAAAGAAAGTGCCGCAGCACGGCACCGCAAGCCCTTTGGCAGCGCCACACTGAGGCACATTCAAAGAACAGGAATGCGTAATGTTTACAACAATATGATGCATCCCTGTGCATTCCCCTGCGCATGATTGACTGCCATGCACCATGCAGGCACCCTTGTGCCATGGTGCAAGGGTGCATGCGTTGCGGGGAGATTGTTTCTCTGCAGGAAGGGGTACCATCCTGCACAAAAACAATAACAAAAAAAATAAAAAGAGGTGTTTTCCTCTTCCTATATGTGCTGCAGAATGCAGCACCCCTAGAAAGAGGAAAAAAACGAGGAGAAATGTAAAAATGTCTCCTTGTTGCGCCTCGCTACACCCCCCTTGGGGTGGCGTAGCATTCTGACGCATTTCCAGGTTTACGAATTCTCGTAAATCTGGAAATGCGGCAAAATACATGGGTGTTGCGTGGGAACACCCACAGCAACACCCATGCCACGCCCCTTTCACACATAGTGTTACGTGAGAAGGGGCCATATTTACAAGGTCAGGAAAAGCCACGCTGGGCGGCTTTATGTGTCCTTGTAAATATGGGGCAGGAGGTTGCGCCAGCGGTGCATCACAAAAAGTGATTACTGAGGATTTTAAAACCCTACCGGAGACAATATAGAGTGCTTTTTTGTTTTTGTTTGCTTACTAATACATTTCTAAATAATAATAAAGCAAATGCAATACTGAAATGTAATCTCACTTTAAACAGTGACCTTAATTACAGAAGAAGGGGACAAAGGATGCGCTTATTTTATTTTAGAAACATTTCTTTTATCACTTAAGCAACATAAAATATCCACAGGACGCCTGATTAGGGTCAAATTATGAGGACAGGAAAGGGGTTTCTACTTTACAATCGCTGTAAGGATTATAAACAGATCAAAGGTCTGAACAAATCTCTTACAAGTCGGGACCCAGTGGATATGTTTGCAGCATGAATGCCAGCAGGGACAATCTGTTTTAGTAATGCTACAGAGCAAGCTTTAAATCTAATTTAGAGCACAGCAGCAATAAATGTTCCGCTTTTAAATGCATTGCATCTGTTGGTGTTGAGTTAACTCCAGATGGCTTCCAATGCTGTTAATAGTCTAGCTGCAGTACCACAATGCAGAATCTGATTTATTACCACCCAAGTTTTTTTCTCAGATTTAGAGACTTCCTTGTCACACTGCTTTCAGTGGAGTCAGCACACAGGAATATTAATTAGACCTAGAGGCTTGGAGCACTCATGCGGAAAAATGACCATTCACTGTTTTCTAGGTGTTTAGGCTTTTTTTTGTTTTCTTGGAAGTGCTGAATTTAGAATCTGTAAAGTGATCTTTTTAACTCACTCAGGTCAAATGAACACTGCATACACTAAACATGAAATTATAGAAACGAACCAATTGCGCGGGATTCATAATAGACACACACAAGATAAACAACTGCACATTAAGAGGGTCATTAGATTCGAATGTTGAAATAGGGTGCCAAAGCTTTCGAGTGTCCCGTCTGTTCTACCACATGACATACATATCGGGAATAATAAAGAGGCATAAAATGCATGCATAGATTATTTCAATTAATTCTACTTGCATTGTTACACCTTGTGACCTGCTTTGTAGGACAATAGGTATCAAGTAGGACCTGGCAGTAAGTTTTGATGCAAGCACATATGGCATAGTCCACAAAAAACCTCTCCGTCTGAAAGTACTTGTTAATATTGAAAAATACAATGTCAATGTACGTCATGGTATATGTACATATAGCAACCAATTTGCTTCGATGTTGTCGAATCAACCCAATATGACCTCCCCATCAACCCCAAGTCAAAAATATGTGGTCAGACAGGCCCTGCGACCTAGTTCTGAAGAAATTTGTTTGAAATGGGGGTCTGTAGTTGGCAGTGGTATACACCCTATCCAAGTAGGGACCCTTCTTCTAGTCAGTATTAGGGAGTTGCACACCCAGATAACCCCTGCTCACCCCCTTGGTATCTTGGCACACGCAGTCAGGCTTATCTCAGAGGCAATGTGTAAAGTATTTGTACATAACACACACAGTAACACAGTGAAAACACTACAAAGGGACACCACACAAGTTTACAAAAGTAAAGTATCTTTATCTAAACCAAACAAGACCAAAACGACAAAAATCCAACATGATCAACTCAAAATATGACTTTTAAAAGGTTTCAAGCAATTCTTTCCATAGAACTCTATTGATGCAGTGATTTTACACAAAGTACCTCAGATGAGTCAAAATCCACAAGGCAAAACAGCTGCAGAGGAGGGAAGCATAGAAATACACTGCGATGCGTCGTTTCCTGAGTCCACGGGGAGGCAATGTGCCAGTTCTGCTGCACACAGAAGTGTTGCACTAAATCCGGACTGTAGGGGGAAGCGCTGCATCAAAATCCAAGATTGTTCTGGTCTGCGGGTGATACTTTGGAAAAACTTGCTGCACAGGTGCGATGAGATGAAATCCATATGCGGTGGAGGTCGATGCAGCGGCGGCAAACAGGAACTGCATCAATTTCTTCAACTGCGGTCCCACGATGCGTCAATTCTTTCAGCCACACAGCAGGACCTTCATCAGAGTCAGTGCAGGGGTCTGGGACTCTGGAGACACGATGTGCTGAATTTGGGCCCTGGCAGTTATTTCAGCTGCTGACAGGCGCTGTGTGGAGTTCTATGGCCACATGGAAGAGGTGCGTGGAAATTTCTCCCTCACTGCAATGCCGCGTCGGAAACACAGGCGCCGGAAGGGCGATGCGTTGATTTGGATGGTTTCAAGCAGCTCTATGCAGCAGGAAAAAACTCTAAGGGCCCAGAACTGGAATTGGCACCACTTGGCAGATCATAACTCCCAGCAGTGGAGTTCAGGGATGCTGCAGGTGAAGTCTTTGCTGGCCCTGAGACTTCTTAACAGGAGGCAAGCACACACAAGCCTTTGGAGAAACTTCACAAGCAGGATACAAAGCAAAGTCCAGTCCTTTTCGTCTTCAAAGAGGAAGCGGCAACTGCAGGCCAACCCAGCAAAGCAACACAGCAAAGGGTCAGCTCTTCTCCTCACAGCTCTTCAGCTCTTCTACTTGGCAGAGGTTCCTCTTGTCCATGAAGTGTTCTACAGTCTGGTGTTTTAGGTCCAATTTTATACCCCTTTTGGCTCTTGAAGTAAGCATTCTTCAAAGGATTGTTTTTGTAGTGCACAAGTTCTTGTTCTGCCTGGTCTTGGCTCCAGACACACTCCAGGGTGGGGGAGACCGCATTGTGAAAGGCCAGGCACAACCCTGTTCAGGTGCAGGTGACAGCTCCTCCCAACACTCCAGCTCATGAAGGCCCATCAGCCTGGTGATGGGCCATCAGGATATGCAAGGCACACCTCAACTCCCTTTGTGTAACTGTCTAGAGTGAATGCACAAACAGGCCCCTGTCAGTATAAACCAGATGTTGATTCCACAGGCAGACAGAGGCACAAGATGCCTAGTTTCTAAAAGTGGCATTTTCAAACAAACAATTTAAAAACCACCTTCAATAAAAGATGTGTTTTAAAATCCTGAGCTCAGAGAGCCCAAACTACGTATCTCTAGCTGTTCCCAATTGAAAGTTACACTTTTAAAATGCTACAAGGCAGCTCCAATGATAGCCTATGGGAGAGCTAGTCCTTGCAATAGTGAAAAACGAAATTGGCTGTATTTCAGTACCAGGACATGTACAACACACCAGTGCATGTCCTACCTTTCACATACACTGCACCCTGCCCATGAGGTAACTTGGGCCTCCCTTAGGGGTGCCTTACATATAGTAAAAGGGATGTTTAGGGCCTGACAAGTGGGTGCACATGCCAGGTCAACAGGCAGTTTAAAACTGCACTCACAGACACTGGAATGGCAGGCCTGAGACATGTTTACAGGGCAACTCATGTGGGTAGCACAACCAGTGCTGCAGGTCCACTAGTAGCATTTGATTTACAGGACATGGGCACACATAGTACACTTTACTGGGGACTTAACAGTAAATCAAATATGCCAACCATGGAGAACCAATCAGAATTACAATTTACACAGGGAGCACTTGCACTTTAGCACTGATCAGCATTGGTAAAGTGCCCAGAGTACATAAACAAGCAAAAACAATGTCCAGCGTAACATCAAAAATACAGGAGGTAGAGGCAAAAAGACAGGGGACACCACGCCAAGGATGCCTGCTCTAACATGATTGATTGACAGATCACATGTGGGGTGACACGTAACCCTTAGACAAACGCGCGAATAGGAAAACCCAGATTGATCCCACAGATAAGCAGCAACACAACAATAGTCATAGGAGACTGGCCCAAATAAAAAAAAATGTGCCTGGAGGGTCGTGCATTCCCAAAACACCATAAAGTCAGATGCCACATTAAGTTAGTAACACTCAGCCATTCAGAACCCCTCATGCACTCTACATGCAGTGATCACATGCTCCCCACATCGGATATCTGGACACCTAGCCACTGCCCCTCCATTGTGTCCACGCAAGGTTAAGACTCACCTGCGCATCTTATCAAATGACCATATTTCTGGCCCCGTGACTAGGCCCAGATTCTTGCTCTAAAAGAATGCACAAATTGCTTTATGACACTTTGTGAAATGTATAAAATGATGGCCAAAACCAATGTACTTTGAGACAGTCTTCAGACCCCAAAACAGTTGCATGTTCTCCCGGCCGCTGCATTTAATTAAACCAACTTTCCTGTTCTTCCAAACGCCTATTGTCTTTTATTTTTTCAAGGTAAATTCACATTCAGGCAACATCTTGGTGAGCAAGATAGGAGAGATTGGTTGTTTGAGCCCGACTGCAGCTGAAAGAATAGGACCCCGCCCGTATGGATTCACATCTGTGCAACAAGAACGGTGAGCAGATGCCGCAATTGACAGGCAGTTCTGCTGAATCTGTGTGGCAGAGGTCCATCCTGAAGCCACTGTCAGTGGGTAAGAGACTACATCTGATCCTTAGTCCCAGCATTTGGCATATGGCAAACTAGGAAGAAACTTAAAAATCTAACCTGAGCATCCTGCTACTAACAGAAATCTGACATATTGCCTATTTTATGTGTCCGAGTTGAGTAGTTGCAGAGCGGCCTTGGAGGCAATCCCGTGGAGGTCAAGTTTCTTTGATAGTCAGCATGCTAGGAAAGGTGAGGGTTGTTTAGTTGCTTGGACCGCTAGCATGACACAGAGGGTACTCTTGCCTATGGGTGTGATACAGGGACCGCTTGGACCACTGGGCGAGATAGAGGGTACGCTTGATTCCTGGGTGTGATACAGGGATGGGCCCTCACCGCTTGAACCACTGGGCAAGACACAGACAGTAAGCATAGGCTCTGGGTGTGATATAGAGCCAGCATCCCTATCTTGATTGTTTAGTCTAATAGAGTTTTCTTAGTGCTATCAGTTTCTTAACACTGGTAGAATCTGATAGAAGCAAGAGGTGTTATTTGCTTGGACCACTGGGCATGACACAGCCAGTACGCATGACCCCTGGGTGTGACATAGAGTGTGATTGGGACGTTAGTGAAAAATGTGAACCTTGGAGAGTGAGGTGCAGCTTGTGCTTGGCCAAGAAGGGCCTGTAGTTCTCGAGTCGCTCTCTCTTCTTTGCATAAATTGTTGCTATCTTTGTCCCAGAGCCGATACTGACAGACTATTGGGCTCACTTAGTCTTGTGTACCGTGCAGAGCATCCCCTCATCATTGAACGGCATGCGCTAGGAGCAGGCTGAGACTTCTTAGACAAAGTCATGATTTTTTCCTTCTCTGTCGGGTTTTTTGTTTTCTCTTTGCTTTTGCTTCTATTATGGTTTTCAATTGATGCATTTTTCTTAATGTTGAATGTTATGTCCAGTTAACAATTCTATGTGTGTATGAAAAATCATCATTTGTTCACATTTTGCTGCTCCACTGCTAACAAGCAATTCATAATGTTTTGAATTAACCGTTGCACTTTCTCACAGGTTGTTCTGTTCCGCTGCTAAAAAACAATTCATAGTGTTCTGGATTAACCACTGCACTTTCTTACAGGTTGTTATTTATCAAATGTGTTGTTTTATGTACTAAGTTTGTTTGATGCATCTATTGTCTAAAGCTGAGCTCATAGTAAAGTAGTTAATGCCGGCATAATCCCTTGTACATATTTTCCCCATGATCAGAGCTGAATTTAGGATTATCTAAAAAGCTTTGAGAAGTTAGGAACATAGCAGTCCCTTAAAAAGTTCCCAACCCATCATGCAGTCACAGTTAAACCACATGTAAACTAGGTTCCCCATGCAGGCTAAAAAGCTAGATAAATTTTGCTGTGAATGTCACGCACACACTATGATCCATGCGTTCCCCTGGCCAGAGGGGGGGACCTTCAACACCAACATAATAGAACACACAGGGACACACATTCGGACCAAGTATGTAGGTCGGAAGAAGGCAGAAGGCTAGAAGACAGGCACTGTTAGAACATTTGGCCGTTTTCGAGGTGGCCCCAATCTGAAATCCTGTTCTAGAACACACAAGCAAGGTGTCTGCACCTCCCCCACCAAACACAGGCACAGAGGTGCTTTCTCTAATGCTTGCCATCCCTGCTGTTCTTGCACTGGGCTACAACAATCTGCTGGTCGAGGGGCTAAAGGGCCCCCCACCAGGCAGCAAACCACTAGATCTAGAGAAGGGAGGTTGCCGGATCAGCAAACCAAGACAATTCTAGCCTCATCCCAGTTTAGTGCTAGGATTCCCTGAAGTTCGACCCCCCCATCCATCGTATGCAACCCACCAAGCCCTAGCAGTGTGCGGAGCCTGCAATCCAACATGTCCGGTGGAGCGCTCTCAGGTAACTGGGTGGTTTGTAGCAGTACTGGATAGTGATACCACCAGTGGGGGGGGTAGAGGTCCCAGCCCACACGGGTCCAACATTGAGGGGGGAGCCACAGGATACACTTCCCCAGGGTATGCTCAGGCTGCAGAAGAAACAACAGGAAGTGAGCTGGAGGACAAGTTCCTTCTAAGGAGAATTGTGTGCAGCACCGAGGGAAGGAGGCAGCCTAGTTGGGAGTTAAAGGAGAGGCGCGGGTTAAGAATGGAGAGATAAAGAGCGCTCGCCTAGGAAGCACAGAGGGAGAGAAGAGCAACGCACCCTCCCCCAGAGGAAAGTCAAGCTAGGCCCTGGGTTTCGCGTGAATAGGAGCCTGCTTGTTTTCCGACTCTTAAATTGAGATCCATGGCTTGTTAGTAAAGACTGCATCAGTCAGTAGGTCACATCAGCGCCAAGACGACATTGGTATTTGCGCACTTTATAAAACATGTCATTATTAATAGAACCAGAAGGGCCTATCGGGAGCGGGAATGTCACCAGGTCATCAGCGTAGGAGAGGGGCTGACCAAGAAATAGGAGATCAGGGTAGCATAGGCCAGACTGATTAAGACATACGAAAAACAAAATGGCACCTGTGCACGCGCACGAGGAGAGCAGCGGCGGGGATGCCTGCCGCTCCCCCTCAAATGCGCAGGTCGAACATGCTGACCCCTAGAAAGAAAGTATCAAGAGAAGAAGGCGAGGTCTTCATGCAACCATTTTACCACCTGCTAGCCCGCTGGACTGAAATCGAGGGCCAGTATAATAGACCCTGGCCGGAGGAGGGATCCTTCGAACCAGAGGACATGGCCACTGCAGAAGACTGCATCCGGCACACAGGGGGAGATCCCAGGTGGAACTTCCCCTACATACAGGAATGCCTGAGAAAATGGGAGCGCTACATTGGAGAAAAGCCAGTGGAGCGGCTCCAAGCAAAAATATGGCCATTGTTACTGAAAGGCACGTTAGGGGCCATCTATGTGCCAAGGGCCCAGATGGACAAAGAAAAGCTCAGGACCAAACTGCCCCCATTGAAGGATGGGGTGGGAAAATGGATCTCCTTTTTTGAGAAAAACACAGCGGGAATAAACCTAGCCATAGGCGATGTCAAGAGTCTGCTCAGCAACCTCATAAGAGAGCAGACCAACACTGTTTTTTCCCGACCGCGCATCCCGGCAGTCACGCTGACCAACACCGAGCATGACAGGCCCCATTCAATTCATTCAGACATCAGATCTGGACAGCCCTGAAGGAAATGTTTCCTGACCGCCCAGACGTAGGAGGATTAATGGCAGAGAGCATGAAGCCTGGGGAATCTGCGACTGACTTTTTGGACAGAATGAGGAAATGATGGGGTCAAGAGACAGACCAGCCATGGACCAATATGGGCACCCATATTGGTTGCATTCTTCTGCAACATCCCCAAATAGGGACTGCCCACCGAAATACGGAGTAGGATAGACACATAGGGGTCGATTCCGATTCGGGCCGGAAATTTCTCCGACCGAGCCGGACCCGGAGAGATTTCCGACCGAATCGGACCCGTGCAGTCCGACCGAACGAGTCCGATGCGTCCGTATGTTATCGGACACGAGTCGGTCGGACTCCCATTGAACTCAATGGGAGCCGGTCGTACAACGCGTACGCGGGCTCCCATTGCCTCAATGGGTGCGAGGCGGACAAGGGCGCCTCTACAGCGAGTACGCCGCGAGCGCTTCGCGGCGTACACGCACAGGTAGGGGGACCCATGGGTCCCCTGTGTGCGCCTCGCACGGGTACGCAGTACAGGGGGTCCGACACGGACCCCCAAAGTACGGCTCCGACAGCGAGTTCGAGTCGGACGGCGCGAGTCGGTCGGAGCGGTCGAGGTGCGCATCGTACTTACCCGGCCGGAAAACGTCTCCATTGCGCGGTGCGAACCGGGTCCGACCGAGTCGGTTGGAGCGGTACGATCCGGGTACGAGTCGGTCGGAGCGGTCGGGTCGCCCGGACGAGTCGGTCGGCGAATTCGCATCGTACTCGCTCGGCCGGACCCGCGTACGGTTCGGTCGGGAAACAGGCTTTCGCATGGCTTTTTTCCCGACCGAATGGTATTGGGTGCGCCTCCGACCGAGATCGGAATCGGCCCCATAGTAGGATTAGACACCAAACCTTGGCGGGAAATACAGGCCTGCATATTACATTACTACAAGAAGAAACAGGAGAAGGCCAGGGAAAAACAGGAGCAAGACCAAAGAGACACCACTAAGCTGGTCCAACATAAGTTAAAAAAGACTGCCCTTGAGGGGGTCACGTTGGCCGCAAGCGTGCAAATAGCACCAGTCTTGAATGGAGCTTCACCGCTGAACCCCAGAGGGTTTTCACCCAGTCCCAGTGGCAGAGGTCAGGAGGACTGGCAGCAGCCAGAACTCAGGGAGTGCTACTACTGTCACCGAATGGGCCACATGGCTGACCGATGCCGCTTGAAGGCGTACCATGAACAAAGATCGATAGGCCTGGGTCAGCCCCGGCAAAATCCCCATCCACAAAACCAAGCCAAGCTCAACTCAAACACGCCATAAATTCAGCCACAAGGAAATCGGTTAGCAAACACAGCACAGCAACAAGGACCAGGTGGTTAGTCAAACACATGGCAACAGCAGCAGACAGGTAATCCAGCCCAGCAAGCACCATGGCCACAGCCACGGCAGGGAATGGTGACTGTCTGGGTAGGCCATGCCTTCACACAATTGCCCGAACCAAATATGCAGTAAATACAAAACCCCAATATGACACACTCACTTCATACCAACTTCAGAAAACTCACCCCAATAAAGACTAGTGGAGCAGCATTAGGAGAAAACTCAAGCCTTTACTAGCATTCAGGAAGAACTCAGGGCTGCCGTATGTTCTGTCGACAGGGAATCTGCACTAAAATCTGCAATTTGGGTGCCTGCAGGGGGCCTAGGCCCCTCTCTGCTGCTGGTCCCCCATGGCGGGATTGGCTGGTCACACCTCAGGGGGAGGGCAGTCTGATCAGGGGGCGAGGTGACCCCCGACCACTGCATACAAATATGGTACCCAGGTCCCTTCATCCAAGTCCAATTGGGAGAGGTTTCTATTACGAGAGCAAAAGGACCCCATTTATGCCTCCATCTAGTGGAAGCCCGCTTTCAGTTCCAAAATGAGGAGACGCTCCAGTGCCAGAAGCCAGGTTTTCAGTGCACTTGGGATGATCGAACTCTGTAGTCCACACACAAATAAGCAGCAATTTGGCACCAAGTCGGCAGGGAAATACATCAGAGCAATCAGTCATCCCTTTTTGTTACTTGCAGCACAACAAGTCCTAGTCGAGCACCTGCCTCCCATCGTAAGCAGGATATTTGGCCTTCTCCTCTCCCCTAATGCTTCCAAACATCCAAAGTCTGCTCATCAGATCATGCCCCTTCAAAACAGTAGGAGTACAGTGTCACCAGGTAGAAAGTCCTTGATTCCCGATGAGGGTGGCAGACCCAAAGCATCCTGGATCCAAGGGAGAGAGGGGCGAGAGGGGCGACTAGAGGGAAAGGGTTTTCTGTAGATGACCATCGCAGCCAAGGTGCACTGATACGCTCACCACTGCACCCAGCTTCTTGAATCAAATAACACAGGTCCTCATCCACATCGTCCAAGGGAGCAATAGGCCCGATCCCAGTCATTGCCGTATCCAAATCATGGCGCCCAATGACCTACAGGAGGCAGCCCAAAAGTAGCTCCAAAATAAAACTTCCAGAAAAAGGGCGTAGTCAAAACTCTCAACTCCATTAGGGTAAACCTTGTTACACACCACGTACAGGTAACAGGGGGGCATAAATGTGTCCTTAGGATATGTTGCAATTACCCACATCACCCAAATTGCGACACACCCCTTCCTTTCACGGCATATTGTGCACGTGTACGTCACAAGGTACCATCCGTATCGATAAAACTACACACACACACGTTAGGGAGAGTAGGGCATTAGAGGGCTGACAACGCACACAAAATGATAGGTATAAAGAGTCATCCACGCACCCATGAAGATCACCCACTAAAACTCTCACCTCCGTCATGACGAGGGGGGAAGACCAAATGGCCTACAAAATAAAACTCATAGGACCCATGACCAAAAACTCACTGATCCCTAAAATGATGCCCATCCAGTACCTCACCAAATATTGCACAAAATGGATGCACAGAAATGCCCCAAAAGGACAGGCACCGGAATTTCTGAGACCGAATAATGATGTATGTTGTTCTAAAAGCTAATCTACAACTCACAGTTCTTATCCAATAGATCTGCAATTGCCGTAAGTGTACTACCCTTACTGGGGCCCGCCACCTCTTCAGTAGCAACCTCCGTAACCCAACGAGGCCTGGGGGTTCAAGCCAACAAGGACCACTGACTATATTTTAAGGACATTTTTTACAAACAGACTCGTTACACTGTGCCAGGCAAAAACACCCCTGGACGCAAGAAGCTGCAGACGACCCCTCCAGACACCATCCCAACAAAACCTGCAATGTTCCAAAAGTTATTTATTATTGCATCTTTGTACACCATCTGCCTAGCATGGGTGTGGCTGCATCCATCCATAGTGAGAAATCTGCCTAGTCACATGGAGCCTACCTCAACATTTCTGCAGCACTTGCATAGGGACCTCTCCCACCTCACTTACACTTACACTGACCAAACACCAGTATTCCACACACACTACACAGCTCACTCTTGCACAACACATGGTACCAGCACATGACCACCGTGGGCACCCAGATGTCACCTAGCTTGTGCTATGTCAGCTCGCTGATACCCCATGCCATGGGCACAGACAAGCTTTATTTATCCCAAGAAATAGCCCCCAAAAAACAAAATGCCTCATCCACCTGAACCTATGTAGGATTAGGGCCAAGATACAACCTAGCAAAGTATAACCCCAAAGAGTAGAAGTAAACATCGTCCGGTATGAGACCAACCCCACTGCACTGTACCTTCTCACCGAGTCTAGCGATACTCAAGCTGAGCTAGACGGGATGCGCAGATGGGGCACCATAGGGAAGGACACTGTTTGGCCTCGAGATTGTCCAGAAAAGAGGTTCATGGAGGTAGCAAAGTCACTGCACCAGTGCACAAACTCATCCGTGCCCTCCGTCTGTGGTTCCAGGGTGGCCCTCCTTAGCATGTCTAGGGCAGTCTTCTTGAAAAAGCAAATAGACCCCAAGCATGGAGTTCCAGTGCAGGACCATCCACCTAGATGATACAAGGTGAAATGAGTCTAGAAGGGAAGGGTTGAATGCCAGCATAGATACTCCATGTCAGGAAAATTGGGACACTGAGATAGATAGGTACACATGGCTACAAGGGAAGGGGCAGGCCCAAATTATACAGAAACTATATTCCTTATGTTTCAGTTGCAAAGGAACGATCCTGCTTGGCACAAATGAAAATTGTGGATCAATACTGCACATACCAGACATGCAATTGGGCACCTCCGCGCTGATGGATATCTACTGGCAATGTGGGGAGTTTGCCTACGCTCAGCAGGTCCCTGGATGGCAGTGCTTATAAACACCCCAACCCTGGTCATCCTTGGCAAAGACCTGTCTGAGTTGTTCAAGCATCCGCTATAGAAGAAAACAATTGCATTGCAAGAGGCTTGAGAAAAAAGAACTACTGATAATTTTGGCTAGGTGCAGTACAAGGACATTCTGGAAGAATTTAGACTTTTTTCTGACACTCAAGTAAACGCTGGAGGGTCCATACCCTTCTTCACCCTGCAAACAAAGGTGAAATCCCGCTGGTTGCAAATAACCAGATGGGAATTGCTGAAAATGATCAGCAGTGCTGAGCTCAGCCTAAATGCTATCAAGGAAGAACTAAGAGCCATCCGCCTCATGGTGATGCAACATCGTTATGTCTTGGACTTGATGACTGCGATGGAGGGTGGGGTGTCTGCCAACATTGGTGCATCCTGCTGTACTTTTATCTCTGGAAATGACATGGACAATGGAACACTAACTCTTGCCATCCAAGCATTGCATCATCTACAAGATGACATGAAGAAGGAGGGAGGTGCCCATGAGTAGGATTAGTTTATTGATTTGTTTTCCTCTCTCCCTCAGTGGGTGACCAGACTGTCTACGTCATTGCTTCCTATTGTCATTTTTGTGCTGCTTTTGTGTGATTTACTACAAGTGGGGGGTTTTCTGCTGTAAGAACGCAGTCTTCAAATTAGGTAAAATGCAAGTAACTAGGGGGATAGTAACAAACACAACAGAAACAGACCGAAACCTCAAATAATGTGACTGTCATGAAGTGTGGGGAAATTGATGTAGTTGAAAATTCAACTTGAGGGGGGAATGTTAATTTTGAACAATACTATGTCGATGTATACCATGGTATATGTACATATAACAATGAATTGCATCCTTATTGTCGAATCCAGCCAATATGATCTCCCCATAAACCCCTAAAGCAGCTTCCCCAGCCCAGGTGCATTTGGAATTCGGACTCCAAAATCAGAACTTCCAACAAATTAACACCTTTGTAAAACTGTGCTGGAAACTTTGCACTTCAAAGACCGGTACACTAAGGAAATTATGCTGGACCGAAATAAAGGCTCAGATGGAGAAAAAACAAACTAACTCGTGTGGCGCTTACTTGAGGGAAGCAATAGCTGTCCTGGAAATACAAGGAGCATGGGAGAGTAAGATGGACCAAGTAGCATTCACAAGGTTAAGCAACTCCCATGCAAAGAAGTTGTTGTACTTACAAGATAAAAACATGTTTGCAAAGTGGCGCCATGCCTAGATGTTGATAAATTCTTATAACAACTGGAGGCCTCAAGCATATGTTTTAGCACACTTCCACCCAACCCTAAAACAGAGTTTTATGCTCTATCATTTTGGTTTCTTTGACTCCAAAGATCTGCTTCCAACATGGAAGAGCAGGAAGCAAGATCAAAACTGCCGTCTATGTGGCTAGAAAACAGAAACAGTGAGCCACCTTATGTGTACTTGCCTAACAGTCATGGTCCAAAGGAAGATAATTTTGAAACTAATCTTCCTGTAATTGAACATTCGCACTTGCAGGCAAGCAGTTATCAGTTGGCTGGGTGGCGCTTCAATCCAATTGGCATGTCGAGAAGCACAATTTGTTTCCCTGGTAAGCGAACTTCCCTGAAAAGAAGACTTGTCCAAATAATTTAAACACAGGGACAATATAAAAAGAAAACTTTTACACATTTTATTGCATAACTTTACAACCACAGGGATAGACCAGTTAAGGTTTAACTCGCACAGAGTTTGTGTTCTGAATGGCAATGTTGCTTAACCAAAGAACTTCAGCAGTATATAGAGGAACATAAAGAAGGGTCAAACACTGGAATTATAATGACATAATTTACCTGATCTATTTTAGGGATAATAGCCAGGTTTTATTAGTTTTACTAAATATCATGTTTTAGTGTATGTCAGAAGGAGAGATTTCATACAGAGTGAATTTTTTTTTTTTTTTCACTTTACGGTTAGGAATAACTGAATAAAGCTTACTTTACAATGCAAAAACATTTTTAGAAAAATAAACCCTGAGTCAAAAATATGTGGTCAGGGAGGCCCTGCGACCTAGGCCTGAAGCAATGATTGACAGATCACAGGTGGGGTGACACATAACCCTTAGACAAATGTGCAAACAGGAAAACCCAGATCGATCCCACAGATAGGCAGCAACACCACAATGGTTTTAGGAGATTAGCCCCCAAAAAATAAGTTTGGCCGGAGGTGCACGCGTTCCCAAAACACCATAAAGTCAGATGCCACACTAAGTTAGGTACACTCAGCTTATCAGAACCCTGCATGCACACTACACGCAGTGATCATGCGCTCCCCATGTCGGACATCTGGACACGTACCCACTGGCCCACATTGTGTCCAAGCATGGTCAAGACCCACCTGCGCTTCTTATCAAATGACCAGATTCATGGCCCTGTGACTAGGCCCAGATTCCTGTTCTAAAAGAATGTGCAAATGGCACTTTGGGAAATGTATAAAATGATGGCCAAAACCAATGTACTTTGAGACAGTCTTCAGACCCGAACTCTGTTGCCTGTTCTCCAAGCCGCTGCGTTAAATTAATCCAACTGTTCCTGTTTTGCCAAATACCTCTTGTCTTTTATTTTTTCAAGGTAAATTCACATTCGAGCAACATACTTTTTTTTCCATTTTACAAACATTGGCAGAGTATGCCTGGAAAGCTAATCCAGCCAAAGGGTTTCCTAGGCTACTATGGTGAATGTCATGAGAAAACTTCCAGAGGCTCCTATTCATCCTGTTGGGAAATCTGCATAGCATAGTTTTATGCATAAGGGGCATGGAACACAGCGCAAATTAACATTTTGTTCTTTTTTGCCCTGTGAAGAAAACTGTTCCTCGCTCCCCAATCAAATGTTTTAGTGATTCATTCCCCTTCACATCCTGGGAGAGACGTTACTCAAGCCCTTGACTGGAGTACATTTCCAACCTTTTCCAGGGTGGAAAGGGTTGGTTCAGAGCTTGGGAATGTCGAAAAATGTATGTTTGTGGGAATTCACAAATTTACAAGGCAATCCACATCTTGAACCACCACTTCCCACCCTTTGTAATTTACTTCTTTGGATTTCTCTACACTCATAGCAGAGAACACCGCAATAGTAAATTATTTTACGCCTGCCAGGAATTCTTTTGTGAATTCCTAGCAGGCACAAATGAGGGATTTTTGGCTGTAAACATATGAAAATATCATTATGTTTTGGGCCCGATTGTCAAAGGGAATAAGGTGAAGACACACTTCTTTAAAGTGCACTACATCATGATAAAGTAACAGTCGACTACCACTCTCTGCATCCAGCATCTACCCAGGTGTTCATTGACTGTGGGCCTGATTCTCAAAGGTAAACTTACAATTTTGTGCAAGTTTCCGATTGTTTGCTATTCAACAAAGGGATTTACGAGTAGTATCTTTAAGAATGCAGGGTCTCCGCCTATAAAAAGTGGTCTTTTTATGTGCGGCGACTCTGCACTCGTAGAGCTACTGCTCGTAAATCCCTTTGTGAACAACAAACAATTGGAAATTTACTCATATGTGTAAGTTTACCTTTGTGAATCGGACCTGTATTGTTTCCTTTGACCCTGTTGAGTGCTTTAAAAATAGATTACAACAAAAAAATTTAAAAGGGTGGCCAGAGGCAAAGTGTTTTCTCAGTCACATGGGGTCATGCCCCCATCAAAACGAGGGAATACTCCTTCATGTTTTCACTGGAGCGTTATGTGCACCAGTGGAATCCATGTTATGGACGTGCCCAGGGCTTTAAGTGTAATGAAAAAACTGGGGGGTCTCTCATAGGGGCATGGCCGCTGTAATTGAGGGCGTGGCTTAAAAACACATAAGCTAAAAATCTGTGCTTAACTTAGTGTGCTGCACCACTGGTATTTTGCTGCTTCTGTCCATTCAACCAGATATATAACACAACAAGTAACATTACTCCTACAACAAACCAGGACTATTGGCTTTGTCAATGGTTGTAAGTTGCATAAGATAAACAAGTAACAACTATGCTTCATTGTATATAATATTGAAAATGCTACTCGCTCTTGTGGGCGAGGTTGTGGCGGAAGGCTATAGCAGCCGACCTTCGAGCTGAGAAAAGAGGTTCGAGCCTGACGTCCTGGGATTCAAAAAATGAATATACTCTTGTGTAATGTCAACTGGCGCTCATGTAAAGGCGCCGAGTGTGCGCTATAAAAAACTGAAAAACTAGGCTCTTTGAAGTAACATAAAAGGCAGTGATTTGCTATTGCAGAGTTAAGATATATTGTTTCACCCTGGGTAAAACAAAACTGCCATTGCTGAGCACCGGCAGGACCCGGCCCACTCAAAGTCCTGGACGTGCCCCCCCGCAAGCATTTGCAGCCCTTTCTATAATAATACCAAAGTGCCCTGGGGGCATAGAAGCGGCCACAAAGGACATTTTTTAGGTGCTGGTCTTTGAGTCATAGTGACAGTGGCGGCTCCTGGTGGGAGTGCTGCGGGCGGTGGGGCAGGGAGGGGCAGGGTGGGGGGTAGTAAACTCCGGTTTACGGCCGAACAAAGTTAAGTAACTAAATAAATAAACAAAACGAATTACATTGCGGCGCTGCAACGGCAAATCGGCTTTCCAGCGCCGCAATGTAATTCGTTTTGTTTATTTATTTAGTTACTTAACTCTGTTCAGCCATAAGTCGGAGTTTACTACCCCCCGCCCCGCCCCGCTCCACCGCCCCGCAGCACTCCCACCAGGAGCCGCCACTGCTTTGTGAATTAACTTAGTAGCAACTCTGACCGTGCATGGACGTACATCACGCTTTCCACAAGTTATGACTTTCTTTGTAAATCCATCCCTTAATATTAAGAACTGGTAGCGTGGCCATGACCTGCTTTTCCTAATGTACGAACATTTGTTACAGATTTCTACATGACTCTGAGAAGTTAATGTATACTGTCAATGCTGAGCGATTTCATTTACTGTTGCAACATACACTCGGATGGCGCTTTCATATTAGACGATGCTTATTCACATGCATTTAAATGATACATGATGTCATACATAATGCATGATTCTGCTCGTCCTGGGGATGTCGAAGATCTTATTCAAATCAGCTCCACCCGTGCGTGCCCACTGGTAGTACATCTTCACCCAAATGCATTGTTGGAAGGGTGGGTAAGTAATGATCTGTAGTTTGAAATGTATTTTTCATTCACATTTTCTTGAAAAATGGTGCCCACTGTGGGTAATCGTTTCCCTACACCTCTCATTTTTTCCTGATCTTGAAAAGGGAACTGGGCAGTTCATTTTTTTCTTCCCTCAGCCAGAGGGGAGAGGATGTGGCCTCACGGATAGAGCGGTCGACCTCGAAGCTGGGGAACCGGGCTCGAGTCTCGGCAAGGACGCTCAACATCCTGTGATTCTGGGCAGATCACTCAATCTCCCCGTGCCTAACAAAAATGAATGTGTCCATCTGTAACGAAATTGGTGCTCATGTAAAGCGCTCTGATATCCGTTGTCTCGGGTCTAGTTCGGCATATATAAAAAAAAGAAAAGAAGCGCCAGTGCTTTGCCATGGAAAAGGCGCTTCATGACAGAGTTTTGCGACGGAAACCGCATCTTGCTTCTGAGACTGCCAGGAGCTTCAGGGAAGGCCCATTTAATAGAATAAACAAACTTCACGCAAGAAAAGGAGCAGACAAAGTTTCATGGGGAATACGGTCTGCTATCTCATAGCATTACGCTCGTATTACAGCATCTGAAGGCAGCATGAAAGCTGAAATTAAACAAACCTAATTAAAATAGGCACATGTAAAAGGGAAAATAATTACTGTGATCTACATTGGAAATCTTGCATTAGAGGGTCTCTCGATTATTAAACAGGGAGAGTGGCATCATTTTGTAATAAAAATGCATTAGGGAAGAAAAGTTGAAATAGTTCTCGCTAATAAGATCATGGCAGGTATAAAAAGCAGAATTATTAAGTGCCGGCTTCGAAATCTCAGTATAATTGGAAGCCATAATTATTCGCTTTTTTTCTGTGTGTATCTTGGATTATTCAACATCGAACCAGTTAATTTCGTTGTTTGGATATTTTTACTCTTAGGATAGGGTGGGGTAAGGCAGGTGAGGGAACAAAAATGTTTGTTTTTAAAAGTTATTTTAATTTTATGAGGATGAGCACGGGAGAAGGTGATGTGATTTGATTAATAAGTAGTAGAGAAACCAGATGGATTATGAATTTGTTCTAGGTGCTTCGGGTCTGTTTTTAAAGCAATGACAGTTATAATAATTGTTTACTTGCTTCTAATTTGGAAGAATGAGGGCAGGGCAGGCTTTAGTGCTGGTGGCGCCCTGTAAGACTATGGGGCATATTCTCAAGCCCTGGCGATAGTTATCGCTAAGGCCAGTTAGCGGCAGTATTTCTATCGCCGCCTAACCCTGAAAATTATCGCCATGTTAACAGCTTATTACCAAGCCGTGGCTACATGGTGATATTTCCAGGGAACGGCGGTGAAAACTGCTGCTAACATTAGCGCAATGGCGATAGGGAAACCAGCGTTATTGTGCGAAAACCAGCGATAGGCCCATTAGCGATAAAAAAAACTCACGCTAGTCAGCCCAACGTGAGCTTTCTTGCCTCTAATGCAATAAATAGCCCATCAGTAACCCCCTAATAGGAAATAGGCATTAAAAACAACAACATGCAGAATGGAGCAGCCAGGGCCAAGTGCAGCACACATCAACAACCCCTGCAAGCCAGCCAACAACCAGGATGACCAGGATCAGAGCCTGGATGCCTCGCTGAACCTGCGTCTTGAGCCTGGATGCCTCGCTGGACCTGCGTTTGGAGCCTGGATGCCTCGCTGAACCTGCGTCTTGAGCCTGGATGCCTCGCTGGACCTGCGTCTGGAGCCTGGATGCCTCGCTGGACCTGCGTCTGGAGCCTGGATCCCTCGCTGGACCTGCGTCTGGAGCCTGGATGCCTCGCTGGACCTGCGTCTGGCGCCTGAATGCCTCGCTGAACCTGCGTCTGGAGCCTGGATGCCTCGCTGGACCTGCGTCTGGAGCCTGGATGCCTCGCTGGACCTGCGTCTGGAGCCTGGATGCCTCGCTGGACCTGCGTCTTGAGCCTGGATGCCTCGCTGGACCTGCATCTTGAGCCTGGGTGCCTCGCTGGACCTGCGTCTGGATCCTGGATGCCTTGCTGGACCTGCGTCTGGAGCCTGGATGCCTCGCTGGACCTGCATCTGGAGCCTGGATGCCTCGCTGGACCTGCATCTGGAGCCTGGATGCCTTGCTGGACCTGCGTCTGGAGCCTGGAGTGTGATGCGGAGGAGCTGTGGAGTAGCTGAGCCGTGGCGGTAGACATTGATGGGTGGCGATCGCCCGTACCTGGTGGTGAAGTCTGGCAGGTCTCATGGAGACACGTTGCTGACCTGTGTGAGAAGACCGCCATGAGCCCATTGGAGCTGTGAATGGCAGAGGCGCTCCTGCGCACCAACGTAGGGAGGTCTGCATCACATACTTTGATTCACCACTACACCGCGGTGCACAGAGGGGATTACCAACGCTGTGCAGCGCCTCTCTTCATCACAGTCCGGATGATCTTGGCCTGGCCGTACGCTGTGGAGGGTGAGGCCCCTGTGCTACGTCGAACTTGTGTGGCGTGGCGCTGCAACTTCACGCCTAAGGGGGCTCTGCTGCATAAACTGCATCGGGAGGTCCACCAGCGGACTAGGCAGCGACTGTGTGTTTGGCAAGGCCTGTTGGCAGTCTCTGATTTTTCCGGGGTTGAGTGCGTGGAGGGTGGCTGTGCTGTAGCAGTGGGTGGCTCGAGATCCAGGGCTCCTGGCGCTGGTCTCGGTCGGGTCACGGATGGGCGCAGATGGCCTACATGAAGGAATACATTTTACAGGAGAAAGCACATTTCACAAAAAGTCAAGCTCTGGAGTTCGATTATAACGTTAAATCACTATTTTATGAAAAGCATTTATTTTCATAAAGGGATAGAGTAGAATGAAAGAATAGTGCAGCCTAGTAAGTGGAGGACAATAGAAATTAAAGCTTCTATAGAAAGTAAATAACATTTTTCATGTTTGCATGTTAAATAAAGGCATATTTTCTAATGTTTAACCTATTATGCATTTTTCATGCAGATATGTAGTGCGTTTCCATATTATTGTGCGGTGAAATTTTCGCAAACATTTTCAGCTTCCTCACCTTATTACATTTAATAAGTGATAACATTTGATTGAGAGCATGTTTTATGTCTAAATTATTGTTATTTAATACCCTCTTTAATGGTGAAGTCAGAGTTTAAGTTGCAATTCTGAAAATGTCCCTTTTAGAAAGTTGCCATTTTCTTGTCCTAACCATTTGGTGCTTGCAGCCTGTTTGCTCTGTCACATGGCTAAGTGTAGTTGTTAGTTGGCATATGTGTATTCCTCCAACACAGCATCACAATAGAGGGTGTGGGTTTTGGATGGATGGACCATCTCTGGCAGGATGGGGACAGGGGTGGGGTGGAGCTGTCACCTACCACACTTGCACCTAAAAGGCACTGTCTCAGCTCATACACAAAATACTTCACACTAGCCTATTGTGCCCCCAGATACACTGGGACCAGGTGAGGGAGGTTGGAAATTCCAGTCACCTCTGTAAGGGGAAGCTCCAAAAGCTACTCCAATTTAAAAGTGGACTCTAGGCATTAAAAGGGGACTTTACGACCCACTACAGAAGAAGGACACCCTCCTGAAATCCTGCTTCAGGCCTGCCATGTTTGCTGAGAAGGAAGACTGGATCTGCACCCTCCTTCTGAGACTGAAGTGACTCCAAGGGTCAGCTGACTGACTTCCTGTCCTGAGCTACAGGGACATAATAAGCTCCAGAGCCCTGTATCTGCCCAGCTGACCTGCTGCCTAGACCTACAACTGGACCTGCAACTGGAACTGCCTGAGCCCTGCTGGCTTCCGCTGGAGTGCGTTCCTGATCCCCAAAGGTGACCCTCCGGTCTGGGATCCTTGGTGTGGAATCAGTAGATATATAGTTTCTAGGATGCCACATTGGTTTTTGACACTCTATAATCATGGGTCCACTCTTAGGTAGAAGTGCTTCCCTGACTCCAGGTGAAGGCCCGCTCTCCATCAAACTGGGTTTTTGGAGAGCGTGAATTGTCCTATGATGAAGCATGACATACCAAATGGCATGTCTAACGAGTAAAATAGTTTCTAGGATGCCACATTGGTTTTTAACACACTATAATCATGGGTCCACTCTCAGATAGAAGTGCCTCCCTGACTCAAGGTGAAGGCCCGGTCCCCATCAAACCGGATTTTTGGGGAGGGTGGGTTGTCCTATGATGAAGCATGACACCTGGTGGTGTGTGAGGACAACC
Organism: Calotriton arnoldi; assembly: GCA_963921515.1. NCBI lineage: Eukaryota > Metazoa > Chordata > Amphibia > Caudata > Salamandridae > Calotriton > Calotriton arnoldi. Next base: position 712,789 of record CAWUFW010006951.1, on the reverse strand, counting down.
TGTCACCTCTTTGTGTATGTCCAATAACTCATATTGAGTAGGACTGTGAGGGATGCATAACTAAAAGATTTAAACATTTAAAAAAAAATCTCGGTGTCTCTGTTTTTGGGCATATAGCCTGAGAAGGGCTCACACTCCCTCAACCAACAACCCAATTTCTCACAAAATTCCTTTCTCATGTCAAATACAAGTAGCATTTGTAAATAATGTGCTCTTTAACGTCTGAATTTTATTTTTGTGCCCAATTATTACTCATTTATTTTCTCCTGACTTTAGCAAGAAAGAAAATAAGACATGCTTGAGGAAAAGCTTCCATTATTTAAGCGGTATAACAGCATCTAAAAAAGTTGGAATGTGCCAAGAAAGAGCTCTACTAAATAAAGAATTACCACTTTGTCACTGATAGAAATCGAATATTCTGAATTATTAGAGTGGACATGGCTTGGTGAACATAGTGTTGCTACTTAAGCCCAATTTACGAGTGGCTCAACTGGGAAGTTGATTATTATCGGACATTTTAAAACCCAATCCTTAAAGATGCGATCATTATTGCCTGTTACATGTTGTTCCCCTTAAAATGGGACATAACATGTGGATGTTAGTGCTTTGCACACAAAAATCCACATCTACTTGTATTTACCATGCATTTTCCCCCAGCTAAATTCAGCAGATTTCACCTGCTGTAATTTACCTGGGGAAGATTGCGAGGCATGTGGTAAATACCAAAATACTTGTAATTCCAATCCCTGTGCAAACAGTAGATTGCACAGAAATCTGAAAATAATGAGCCAGTTGTAATGAGGGCCCTAGGAATTCCTATGATCAAGTACATCATGCAGCAATGGGAAAGACTTTCCAGAAAGCATCATTTAACCAAGAATCATACATCTGCTTGTTGACAGGGTCTTATTGGTTAATATTCACTAACACCAGAAAGCCATAGTACATCATAGCACTGGAAGAATTAAAAGATACACTGGTTCAGCAGAATGGTTTTCTAATCACTACAAAGATCTTAATGGAGAGGAAAAGTGCTACTATTTATCACCATTTCCATTCAGAAGTGATTATAAAATTGACATATTGCTGCTCAATGTGAGCTTTAAAATAGTTGAGAAATAGGAGTAAAAAATCCTTCAAGGACTCCATTGAGTGAGACATATGCTTAGCTTCACCCTGCACATGTGCTTGAATTTCCAACACATGATGATGAGGACTCCTCAGTGAAAACTGCAGGGAATCAGGTGGTATGCTACGAGAATTAAAGGCCACAGTCTTAATGCAAGCTACAATAAAGCTTCAACATGGCCCAAACGTTCCAATCCTCAAGGATAAAATGGTTACAGTGAGGAAACCCTTGCCTGCTTTTGTTTTCTTATCTCCAGCATCAGTCTTCTACAAGGTAATTGCATGTTATATGAATTCAAGAATCAGACTATCAGGCAGTCAACTATCTTGAGGAAAAATGAACTTAGAGCCTGATTTAGATTTTGGTGGATGGGATAGTCGATCACAAATGTAATAGATATCCTCATTTGCCTTTTTACAAATGCCATAGAATAATGAACTTGTGATAAGGTAAATGGGATAGGCACCATTTTGTGATGAGTAACCCATCTGTCAAACCTAAATCTGTTCTTTACCTGCTCTAAACTAAAGTGAAACATGCAACAATGCAATAGCAAACATATCATAAGAAAGAAAAATGGATCTATGGATTAGAGGTTAGAAAGAGTCTTTCCTGTACCCCCACCCACAAGGGGCTTTAACTAAGAGGAAAAAAGAAAGTCTGTTTGTGGATTAGAGGTAAGACCCAACTATTGATTGAGGATGAGAGACAGAGTGAGAGAGAGAGAGAGAGAGAGAGAGAGAGTGACACAGAAAGGCTACAACGGGCACTAATGCCAGCAAGAATGGGTACCCCTTACCTGCTGCTAGATATAGTAATAACGCTAAAGTAACAGTGCAGTGGGCCTCTCTTATCAATGGGTTCTCTTGCTACTGCACCTGCTTCACTAATGCCAACTATGCTTCTGTGAGACAGAAGGAAGGAGAGACTGTGAGACAAGTGGATAGAAATGGGGAAACTGAGGGCTCAGAGACACTGACAAAGAAGGGAGTAGCCAGAGAATGAGAAAGTAAGGAAGACTGGCCCATATAATAAGAAATAGTGAGAGTAATGCAGAAAATTAAAAAATAAAAGAGAACTTGGAAAAATGTATTTCTAGAGAAAAGCAGAGAGAGAAGGACACAACTGAAGAAGGCAAAAAGTGAGAGGAAAATGAGGGAAGCACAGAAAAAGAATAGAACAGGAAAACTTACTCTGAGTGAGTTTGTCTATAGAGTGTGTGCTAAGCAGCGTCTGGCGACTGAGTTAATCGGTGATGCTGTTCACCTCACAAGGACCGCTGACAATGATGTGTCCCACGAATGTCCACTGCACAGCTAGAGTCTGTATGCGTTGAGCTTTATTCTTTTCTCTTGCTTTTAAAATGATGTGGGACAGTTGCAATGGAAAGTTTGTGACGATGTCCATGGCCGACGATTATGAAAATGCCAGGGGTAGGGAAAGTGACATCACATGCCATGTGACTCCTGCCTGATGTCACAGGAAGTGACATCCCATGAACTTTGACCTGCTGACATCATAGGCAGGGACATCTCCTGCCCTTTGACCCACCCCGATGATGTCACAGGAAAGTGACATCACATGAATGTTGACCTGGTGGCATCACAGGAAGTGACCTTACCTGCCCTTTGGACCCCCATGGAATCAAAGGAAGCAACACTGCATGACATTTGACTTGGTGCTATCACAGGAATTGAAGCATCTAACTTTTGGCTCTTTACATCCCACACAGAGGGTGTAAAATCTCTACAGATACAAAAGAAGTACCCTATAAACAGAAATACTTCAACTCCTATTGTAAATGCAGCTGTATACATTATTTCATGTAGTATCTTCAGATATGCAATTAAGATAATGTAGAATTGATTAAGAACCTATCAAATAGTGTACAGCAATGGAGAATACACCAGTCAAGCTGAAATCAGCCATTATCAATATCAAATAACTTATAAAATGGGAAGGTTGATGGGCCTATAATGGTCAAAACAACTTCACTTTATCATTTGTTTTAGAAACTAAGAGTACCATGTAATTACATCTAAGTCATGGAACATAGGTAACAGTTCTATTTAATGCTGGTCAAGTTCTCCCAGCAACCTTCCTTTCCATGACATGGTATACATACATCTAAACCTGTGCAGCCATTGAATCTTTCCAGGTTTACTATAATTAATTTCTTTTACAGAAAGCATACGCATCACTGGTACAGTACACTTGTGTTGATCATTATATCTATATTAGCAATTTAAAGAGTTTTAGGAAAAGTGGGCAGATTTTACTCACAGGGACGAAGATACTGGCTGTCATGTTGATACTGCATTACTGATAAGAAGAGATGCTGCTGCTCAGCTACCTTAGAAAGAAGAAGGCACTGACTGGGCAGATACAAAGAGGCCAACAGTTCACATGTTCCCATCTAGAATTGTATCTGCTGGTATAAGCGGCCGCTCGCTATAGTGATGATTGGGGCATCCTCCCATGTAGAGACTGACTTGAGGATAAGTTGATGCTCAGCTAATATGAAATCCAGAATAGGCTGACAGTGCCACACATATGGTATACAAATCTCTGAATAGGATACTGGCTGGTACAAAGAATAGTTGCTGTACTGATAATTGCCAGTCTGGATGTGAGAACAAATAGGTGGACAGCAACTGCTTAGCTACAAGAAGTCAAGGTGGCTAACAGTGCTTTGCAATACTGGTTTCATATTTCTACACATGACAAGCTAATGTGATAAGGCTGCATATCCACTGTGACAGAAAGAAACGAAATGGACAGCAAGTTGGTGCTTTGCCGATAGTGCTTAGAAACGTGTTGGCTGCTCTCTTCTTGCCCCTGCATAGGATACTGACTTCTGAAATAACTGGCAGATATCTTCAGGTGGCATAGGCCTCAAGGGGAATAGAGACTGATTGAGAAGTAACTGTTGTTTGCCTGGCCATCAGTAGAACACCGGTACTGCATTCTGTGTGGTAGCTGCTGTCTTTGTGTTCCTGCATGGGCATTTGGCTTTTGTGATCACTGGTTGCTTTCTTCAGGTGTCATAGGCCTCAAGGGGAATAGAGACTGATTGAGGAGTAACTGTTGTTTGCCTGGCAAAGTGTGAGACTGCTTTTTTGAGTCTGCTTCTCTGAATGAGGGAAAGGACCAGCTCATTTTTTAAGAGGATACCTCAGGTGGTGCATGTCAGGAAGTCTGTCAATGGCTTCATTCATATTGAGCTGTTTAACCTTATTAGGTTCACAACCCATTACCATTAAATCACTAAGTCTCTTGTGTTCACATTTATTGCACAAATAAGTTTTTACCCTTTCATACAGGAGAAGAATCTCTCATGTGTAGCTCTAGTAATACGTATTGTAAGAACTAGATGTATTAGAGACAAAAACCTGAGGAAACGCTCCTGGTACATATATGAGATACTGCCTGAAAGAGTGAATACCTGGAACATTCCTTACTGAAAGATACCATTTTGTAGTTTCCAGTTCAGATTGTAGAAGACTTCGGTCTACTGCAGCCTCTGGATATTTGTCAACAGTAACTAGTGCGGAGGAAAATTCCCCAAATTTTGCAGCTTTTGGATAGAACATCCCAACAGCAGACATGAGGGCCATCTTGTCTGTAAATCGATCATCAAACTCATTTACAAATCTATCCAAAGTAGAAAAATAAACTTTCTGTTTTAAGTGCTCAGACAGTGGAGTTTGACTTTCTGAGTTATCAAAACGGCTGGATCTTTTCCCTACAGAGGTACTTAGAAAATAATCTGCATGTTCGTTACTCAATTTGTGGTGTCTCAAAGGTGGAGCCCTTGGATTAGATTTTTCTTAGAGCTCAATTCCACGCTGCTCTGCTATTCGGTCCACTGACTGTCTTGACAGAATTTCACAAAACTACTTTCTGCTGACTAATTAGATCACATGTTCTTGGCAAGTCAAGGTCTTTGCTTTGCAGTACTTTGGATAGATAGTGAATCTTTCAGAGAATGAGTTCCGTACACTGCAATGTAGGCAAGAAACCAAAGTTTTCAATGTTCTTAAGAAGTCCTTTGACTTCTGAATTTGATGCCTTGTCATGTTGTTGTGATTCTATTACATGGATAACAACGATGATAGACTCAAATCTCATCTGTACTTTTCTAACAGAGGAATACCAGTAAAACCACCTAATATCTGAGAGTCGTTGTTGCTCCATTACATACAGATTACTCTCTTTCTGAGCTTACACAAAGAGCTCATGCCTTGGTGAACTTTGTGAAAGAAAAACGTAAACTGCCTGCAACGTTGAAAATAAATGTTTTACTGGTTGTACGTTAGTTACTGTTTGCACTAACACAAGGTTTAAGCGATGGGTATGGCAGTGTATATAAATGGCTTGTGATCCAATCTCTCTAATGTTTGCTTGGACACCACTAAAACAGCCACTCATAATGGATGCTCCATCGTAGCACTGTGCAACACATTTCTTCAAGTCAAGTCCAGCTTCTTGTACTGCTTCAACAATGACTTCAGCAAGGCTGGAGGCTTCTAACTTCTCCATATGGCAATGCCCTAGTGCATTCTCCTGAACATTTCCATCACCATGAACAAAGTGGATAATAAAGCATAGCTGCTCTTTATGTGAGACATCTTTGTTTTCATCAACTAGCACCACAAAATATTTTGTCACTTTTTTGACAATACGCTCACAGACAAGCACTGTCACCACAGATATCATGTCATTTTGGTAATCAGGTGAGGTATAGTGCCCATACCTCCTGGATATTTTGTCTTTTAACCTCTCATCTTTATCAGAAATCATCTCTAACAATTCAATGAAATGTCCCCTATTATGAGAATGCTTAGTTTCATCAGTGGCACAGAATGCAAGCCCTTGACAACCCAGAAAACATGCTACCTTAAGCAGGTGATCAACGTTGTCTTTCTCCTCAATTTCCTCCTCCACACCTCTTACTATCATGGAAGAAACTGGCTGCTGACAGTTAGTAGGCTGCTGTCATTTTTTGACGTTGGTCCAAGCAATAACTGATGATTTATGCTTCTCTGACTATGAATGTTTGGACAAAGAACAAGTACCCTTTTCCCACTTACTGAAGCCAATATCAGCAAATGCAACATTGCCAGGTTCATGTCCTCCTCCTGTCACAGAACCAGCACTAAATGCCTGCATGCAAAACAACAAACAGCATCTTTAAGGACTGAATACTCTACCCAAGGATGGGTTTTATCATCTCCATTAAACCTATGGCATGCAATTAAGGGGAAAGTTTGAAGTTTTGGTTGCTATAATGATTTAGTGATAAGTTGTCTGCCAAGAATCCACTTGCTGGGTGGGAATTTGTTGATGGTGTCTGTTAGGAATGGGATCTCTGGTTTGCTAAGGCTTGCGCCAAAGCCAGGCAGAGACCACCACTCTAGTCAAGGCGAGGGAGTTACACGCCAAAGATAACCCCTGCTCACCCCCTTGGTAGCTTGGCACGAGCAGTCAGGCTTATCCCGGAGGCAATGTGTAAAGCGTTTGCGCACGCGGACAGCAACAACATACCAGACACACTACAAAAAGGAACTCCACACAAGGTTATATCAAAAATAGCCTTTGTATTATCATAAAACACATTAGAATAGTACTCACATAATACACATCGTGCCACCTGGCACGGGGACATATTTACAATGGATTATTTACATCTGACAGGGCCAACTGGACCACTGTCAGAACCAGCACAAAGCAAACTTAGTAAATGTAGCACTTATAATAAATGTAGCACACATCATAAACGTACAACCAGTAATCACTGGTAACCACTGTACTCAGCATAAGCCTGTAACATAAACCACATTATGCACAGTATCACATTAGGCGCAAAATACCTTATACGCCAACCTCATAAGTCTAAACCCATTAGACCAGAACCTCCTAAGCATAACTCACATTAGAGAATAACTCACAACCTAAACGCATTAGGTAATAATAAAATCACAAGCATAAACACATTATGCAAAACCTCATAATCATGAAAGTACATTAGAGGCATAAAACAGGGTGCGTAAATCATGGTAAATGCATCACATTTCCTAGCACCACATAACTCGCATTAGCACATAACCTCCTAGTAAAAAGAACCATAGCAGAGACATAAATCACATTAGGGCCTGGCGCCCTACAAACCTAACAGTCCCCCTGGCCAACTGGCCATCTCAAAAGGGGCTCAAATGCCCTATGTCCAAAAGTCAGGTGCGCTGCCAATGCAGCAGAAGTCAAGGGTGCGCAATTGCGCAGACCTAACGTTGCAGCTGCCCACTACTTGCTGGGCAGCTGGGAAGATATGGGGCAAAGGAGTGCATCTCACTCCTATCTCAAGTACACTAATGCCCCCAAAATTAATGCTGGCCTAAACGTGGCAGCTGCCCACTACTTGCTGGGCAGCTGGGACTGACAGAAAGGCCCGGACACTCAATGTGCCCCTGGTACAAAATATGCAAAGAAAGCGTTGCAGCTGCCCGCTCACTTTCGGGGCAGCTGTGGAAATGGACATGGGCCCTGGCACAACTGTGCCCTCGGGGCCCAACTGGGGCTCATTAAATAATACTGGCCCCATCGTTGCAGTTGCCCACTGCCACACGGGGCAACTGTGAAGAAAATGCCACCCAAAGGGGAGAAAGCGTGGGCTCATCTGGGCCCTTTTTAAAATATATATGCCAATCGTTGGAGCCACATGGGGCTCGAAAAACCATCATGCCCCCATTGGAGCGGCCCGCTGCCAGCCGGGGCTGCTCAGTACTACACACGGTGCCAGGGACAAGGTACCAAGAACACTAGTGGGGGCGCTAGTCACCGGGGCAGTCGTCTTGCAGACTCTGGTCCCTTCTTTTCAGCAGGCGGGACCGGCGTGCTCCTGGACGGCGGGCGGGGGCTCTCTCCGCTCACGAGAGCCCCGCGAAGACTATGCCGGATGCCACTCTTCACCCGGGCCCCCTCCTGGGACCTGGGACTCACGGCACCGCTCGGGACTAGGCACGGCTTCCCCCCGGCCGGGGGAAGCGGAAGAGAGAGCCTCCGAGGCTCTGGATTACGTTACCGGCCCCGCCCACAACCAGGCGGCTGGCCGGACTCCTCCTTCCGGCGCTCCTCTTCTCGGCGGCTCGGGCCGTGCGGGGAAACGAGGGGTAGGCTCCCTCCAAAGTTAAAAATATAAAGCGGGGTGGGCACCCGTAGTTAAATATAACAAAATAAGCGGGGTGGACACCCGCTCGATCTCAGCACTGGGAGGGTATCCCTACGCCGGGGATTCCCTCAGGAGCAATGGGCAGCTTGACGCTGCGAGGCTCCAGCGCTCCCCTCTCCCAGGGGAACTGAAGGACAGCGCACACGAGGCGCTATATGCCGTAAAGTCCTTCCTGCCTAAAAAAACACAAAACAAGTCCAGAAAAAGTTCTTCTAGGCATCAAGGGGCCATGCAGGGCCCAGGGAGGCAAGCCCTCATGGCAGCCCCCCTGGGCCCCAGCAGCAGCACGCCCCAGCAGGAACAGCACTCCCAGACTGCACTGAACAACTTTCATGGGGTCACAGCCCCTTCTTTTATACACCATTTTCCTTTGTCTACAAAGTGCAGGGCATGGGGGAACCAGATGCAACTGGTTCAGGAGCACTTTGTTATGATGACTCCTTCTTTCCTTTCACAGGACAGGCTAGGGACATCAGACGCACCACAGGGGGTGGAGCCAGCATTGTACAGGGCAGGCACCATCCTATTCAGAGTCAGGGGATTACTCCTCCCACTACCCTTAACCCAGGTGTCCTATTCAGACCAGCGCTGACTCACCCTGCCCCTCCTAGAGCCAGACACACCTCCCAGCCCCTGTCACTCACAAAGCCAGACATGCAATCCACATCCGGCAGGCAGGCACAGAGCACACATAAATGCCAACTTCTAAAAGTGGCATTTCTACACCAGCCATAATAAATCTGCGCACCCCATTGTGCAGCATTTATTCTCACGAATTCACACATACTAAACTTGACCACACTGCTCCTCTCATACCAGGAATTACCACTGGCACACAGATCCCCAATGCATTCCTATGGGAGGCAGGTCAATCTCACTAAATGTGCACAGAGCGCGCACGCACTTTCCACTGGACCACAGTGCGAAAGTGCCGAGAGGCCTAAAACCACCAACACTAGGTTACAGACCAGGCAAAAAGTTTAGGGGTGAACCTGCTAAAAAGGGCCAAGTCCAACACAACCCCCTTCCAGCCAAAACGCAGGGCAGACCAATCACCACCGTGATGGGCTTCCCTGCTTGGGGCGATAGAACACGGACGCGGGCCCGCACTGCAGGGACACCCTCCGGTTCTACGCCACTTGGAACCCATGGAATCCATCTAAGAAAAAAACTCAGGACCAACTAGGCTACCCCACCGGTACTCCTTAGTTGTCCACGGCCAGGACCAGGCCCTAGGCCACCCAGATGCCACTGGTCCTTGCCAATCCACAGAGTGTGGGGCAGTAACCCCTGGCATACAATAGCCATTCTCCACTCTCCCTCTCAGTGTAGTTCCAAACTACCACTGATCCTTCAACCTAGGGTCCGCACCCTCAGGCTGACCAGAGGTCATGGGTGAAGCATCTCCTCACCCTACCTCTACTTCTGGGGTTCTGCACTCCCCCAGGAGAAGCACCCACCAGAACACAACTCTCCCACCAGTTCAGGACCTCACTCCATCAACTGGTCTACCACCTGGGACACAAATTCACCGGCTGCACCGGGGTCAGAGGCGAGGACTCCTCCCTCTGCACCCCCTTCCAGAGTCCGATACCCTCCCCACTGGAGTGGTACCCCTAGAAGGCAAACCGGCCAGGACACTGATTACAGCCGCCCTGCTGTCCAGGACAGGCAAACACCTGAACCTGGCTCCCAAACCCAGGGACGGTACCCTTTGGTCAGATGCCTGGCGAACCAGGACTTCCGGGGAGCACGCATGCCCCCATCCTGAAGAGCAGGGTCCCTTCACTTAAGATAGGCCCCACCTGCCCTCAAGGTAGTACTACCATACTCAGCCAGGGACCCCAAAGATCCCGGCCAGGCCTGTAACACCCCCCAGAGGGTAACACATCTAATGTGTTGTGTGACAGTCTGCCGGGCACAAACCGAGGGCAGAAGTGGTGTCCCCATGGCCCCTTTCGACCCACTGGTTTTTCCACTGGGGAACCTCTCCCCCGCTCACCCCTCAATCAGGACTTCTGCACCCTCCACCTAGGAGCGGTGCGGCCCAACACCAGGCTCGCTGGAGCTCTGATTACAGACACTCCACATCCTCTAGACACTGGGAGATCCTCCTCAAATGGCCTACAAGTACAGCCTAGGCCCCCAACCTGGTGTTCCCTGAAGAAACCATCCAGGCCCTGGGACTGGGTGTTGGGCACCTTGGGACACAGCCCACACTCACTCCTTCTCCTCTGAGACAGGACGTGAGCCCCTACACCCCTCCCGCTACACTGGGACCTTGCTGGGCTACACTGAACCTCTTCCACCACACAGGACCGGAAGATACTAGAGCCACTCTTATTGGAACCACTTCCAGCTCACATACCACAGGGAGATCCCCCACACAGAACAGTCCAACAGGACAGACTAGGTTCCTTTCCTGGTGTTCCTTTTAAGAACCATCCAGTACCGGAGACTTGAGATTGAGGCTCGGAATACGGCCCAGTCTCACACCTTCCTCGCAGGACATGATGTGAGGCCTTGCAACCTCCTCACTATAACGGTTCCTAGTTGGGTTCCTCTGAACCATCTCCACCACGCGGGTTGGGAGATACCTGCACCATTCCTCTAGGGTCACTCTCCCATGCAAGCTCCTTATTTTAGAGAACTCACACCCAATCGTCCAGTGCAACACACCACTCATCCACAGGCGCCCCCCCGGACTGGTGAGACAGTATCTTACTGCCCCTGAATCTCAACCTGCCCCCTTCTTAACCGGGAACCAGGTACCACCGTCTGGGGACCGGGACTTTCTGAACTGGACTTCATTTTGCTGCCACCACTGGATCCCACCCTTACTGGGGAACCCAGAAAACTCACACTGCACTTAGGGGATAATCTACCCTCCCAAGCTAGTGACTCCATGCCAATTAAGTCCCCACTGTAGGCCAACCCTAGAACCAGCAGACAGCACAGGGGCAGTCCCTCCCTCAGCTGCAGGCCAACCCAAGAACCAGCACAATGGCTCAAGGGCAGTCCCTCCTCCAGCTTTAGGCCAACCCAATAGCAGTCTGCACAAGGGCAGTCACTCCTCCAGATTCTCTGGTTTCTGTCCTTGGCAGGACACTCAACTCATAGTGCAACAAGAACACACATTTCCAAAGAAATGATACTTAAAACAAACTCAGAAACAATAATCCCCATACATGTGACTATCTAAAATGCAGAGTTTTGTAGTGCAGCCAGTTGTTGCTGTGGTACTGTGCAAACGCAAGTCCTATCCCCACCGCTGACAACCAATGTTAAAAATGGGATCTCTGGTTGGCTAAGGCTTGCACCAAAGCCAGGCAGAGACCACCACTCTAGTCAGGGCGAGGGAGCTACACGCCAAAGATAACCCCTGCTCACCCCCTTGGTAGCTTGGCACGAGCAGTCAGGCTTATCCCGGAGGCAATGTGTAAAGCGTTTGCGCACGCGCACAGCAACAACATACCAGGCACACTACAAAAAGGAACTCCACACAAGGTATATCAAAAATAGCCTTTGTATTATCATAAAACACATTAGAATAGTACTCACATAATACACATCGTGCCACCTGTCAAGGGGTCATATTTACAAGGGATTATTTACATCTGACAGGGCCAACTGGACCACTGTCAGAACCAGCACAAAGCAAACTTAGTAAATGTAGCACTTATAATAAATGTAGCACACATCATAAACGTACAACCAGTAATCACTGGTAACCACTGTACTCAGCATCAGCCTGTAACATAAACCACATTATGCACAGTATCACATTAGGCGCAAAATACCTTATACGCCAACCTCATAAGCCTAAACCCATTAGACCAGAACCTCCTAAGCATAACTCACATTAGAGAATAACTCACAACCTAAACGCATTAGGTAATAATAAAATCACAAGCATAAACACATTATGCAAAACCTCATAATCATGAAAGTACATTAGAGGCATAAAACAGGGTGCGTAAATCATGGTAAATGCATCACATTTCCTAGCACCACATAACTCGCATTAGCACATAACCTAGTAAAAAGAACCATAGCAGAGGCATAAATCACATTTGGGCCTGGCGCCCTACAAACCTAACAGTCCCCCTGGCCAACTGGCCATCTCAAAAGGGGCTCAAATGCCCTATGTCCAAAAGTCAGGGCGCGCTGACAATGCAGCAGAAGTCAAGTGTGCGCAATTGCGCAGACCTAAACGTTGCAGCTGCCCACTACTTGCTGGGCAGCTGGGAAGATATGGGGCAAAGGAGTGCATCTCACTCCTATCTCAAGTACACTAATGCCCCCAAAATTAATGCTTGCCTAAACGTGGCAGCTGCCCACTACTTGCTGGGCAGCTGGGACTGACAGAAAGGCCCGGACACTCAATGTGCCCCTGGTACAAAATATGCAAAGAAAGCGTTGCAGCTGCACGCTCACTTTCGGGGCAGCTGTGGAAATGGACATGGGCCCTGGCACGACTGTGCCCTCGGGGCCCAACTGGGGCTCATTAAATAATACTGGCCCCATCGTTGCAGTTGCCCACTGCCACACGGGGCAACTGTGAAGAAAATGCCACCCAAAGGGGAGAAAGCGTGGGCTCCTCTGGGCCCTTTTTAAAATATATATGCCAATCGTTGGAGCCACATGGGGCTCGAAAAACCATCATGCCCCCGTTGGAGCGGCCCGCTGCCAGCCGGGGCCGCTCAGTACTACACACGGTGCCAGGGACTGGTACCAAGAACACTGGTGGGGCCGCTACTCACCGGGGCAGTCGTCTTGCAGACTCCGGTCCCTTCTTTTCAGCAGGCGGGACCGGCGTGCTCCTGGACGGCGGGCGGGGGCTCTCTCCGCTCACGAGAGCCCCGCGAAGACTATGCCGGATGCCACTCTTCACCCGGGCCCCCTCCTGGGACCCGGGACTCACGGCACCGCTCGGGACTCGGCACGGCTTCCCCCCGGCCGGGGGAAGCGGAAGAGAGAGCCTCCGAGGCTCTGGATTACTTCACCGGCCCCGCCCACAACCAGGCGGCTGGCCGGACTCCTCCTTCCGGCGCTCCTCTTCTCGGTGGCTCAGGCCGCGCGGGGAAACGAGGGGTAGGCTCTCTCCAAAATTAAAAATATAAAGCGGGGTGGGCACCCGTAGTTAAATATAACAAAATAAGCGGGTGGGCACCCGCTCGATCTCAGCACTGGGGGGGAATCCCTACGCCGGGGATTCCCTCAGGAGCAATGGGCAGCTTGACGCTGCGAGGCTCCAGCGCTCCCCTCTCCCAGGGGAACTGAAGGACAGCGCACACGAGGCGCTATATGCCGTAAAGTCCTTCCTGCCTAAAAAAACACAAAACAAGTCCAGAAAAAGTTCTTCTAGGCATCAAGGGGCCATGCAGGGCCCAGGGAGGCAAGCCCTCATGGCAGCCCCCCCTGGGCCCCAGCAGCAGCACGCCCCAGCAGGAACAGCACACCCAGACTGCACTGAACAACTTTCATGGGTCACAGCCCCTTCTTTTATACACCATTTTCCTTTGTCTACAAAGTGCAGGGCATGGGGAACCAGATGCAACTGGTTCAGGAGCACTTTGTTATGATGACTCCTTCTTTCCTTTCACAGGACAGGCTAGGGACATCAGATGCACCACAGGGGGTGGAGCCAGCATTGTACAAGGCAGGCACCATCCTATTCAGAGTCAGGGGATTACTCCTCCCACTACCTTTAGCCCAGGTGTCCTATTCAGCCCAGCGCTGACTCACCCTGCCCCTCCTGGAGCCACACACACCTCCCAGCCCCTGTCACTCACAAAGCCAGACATGCAATCCACATCCGGCAGGCAGGCACAGAGTACACATAAATGCCAACTTCTAAAAGTGGCATTTCTACACCAGCCATAATAAATCTGCGCACCCCATTGCGCAGCATTTATTCTCACGAATTCACACATACTAAACTTGACCACACTGCTCCTCTCATACCAGGAATTACCACTGGCACACAGATCCCCAATGCATTCCTATAGGAGGCAGGTCAATCTCACTAAATGTGCACAGAGCGCGCACAAACTTTCCACTGGACCACAGTGCGAAAGTGCCCAGAGGCCTAAAACCACCAACACTAGGTTACAGACCAGGCAAAAAGTTTAGGGGTGAACCTGCTAAAAAGGCCAAGTCCAACAGTGTCCGGCTGGTTTCTTTGATTGGATGTGCCTCTATTATGTCACTCCTCAAAAAAAGGGCTGGCTGTATTGTCATAACAGGATGATGACTAGTCAGCAAAGCCAGCCAGGGAAGTACTGCCGTCTAAGCTGTCAACATAAGAAGATGAATCTTCATCCTCAGTGTGTAATGAACACTCAGCATATCAGCATGCAAGAAATATTAGTAATGTCGAGAATGGCAGAACTATCATCAGCACAGGGCGAAGCTTCTGCAGTGGCAGCAGATGATGTTTCAGGGAAGTCATGAGAATGTGAGCATATGAGTTCACTGCTAGACAGAGCATCATCAGACAACTCTTTTGTTCTCTTGCCTTCATCAGAACCTGTAGGAGGGTCTTCGGTACTCCTTTGTTTAGTGAACAAATCCAATATTGACCTTTGTTTTGGATCTTTGGGTTTTGTAGTAGGGAAAGACCTTTTTCTGTGCTCGTTTGTTTACAGCTGACCTTAGCAATTCCACTGCTAAAATGTGTCAAACATACAGAAAAAAGGGTTAGGGCATGCCATGGTACACTGCACATAACAGTGAGGAAACATCGCACAGCAACAGTGAGGAACCATCGGACCATACAGGCAGGAGGGAGGGGGTAGGTGCATGAACTCAGACAACAGAGGGCAGAGAGGCAGTTGGTAGGTGCAGCACACTAACTGTGCAGGACAGGTGGGAAGGGCAGTGGCAGAACAATGACAATACAGGGCTGACCGTAGTTGAAGGGGTATGGATTTGGAGAATTGAGGGCAAGGAGGAGGGAGGTTAAGGGCAGCAAGTTTGGACGGGGGCAGCAGAATGAACAATGCCAGGCCAGATCCTGTGTCCAGCACCTCTGCCATGCATTATGATGGACATCTTACTTTACGTTACAAAAACCCTAGAAATTCACTTAAGAAGCAAAGGTTAAAGTGATATTATAGTTAGGGATTATAATAATAACTAATTTTACATTACCAAAACCTTAGAAATTCACTGGAAAAAAACAAAGGTTAAAGAGATGTTATAGTGAGGTGACAATGTCACGTAAAACATACCATTTGAAACTTACAAACTCCACTGAAATTTACCCTAAAGTAACTATTACTTGCACTTTGCCATGTACTGATTTTGCCCTTAAGAGAGAAAGAGAGAGGCACAGTCAGAGATAGCCAAAGCAAGGGAGAGAGATATTTTTTAAAGAGTCAGAGGTGAGAAAAAAAGAGTTGAGAGATAATTTTATCAGAAGGGAACTTGGGAGGTAGGGTCTTTGCAATTGTCCACAAAGCTCATTCCTTAAAACATCTCTAGCTGTTTTCGTTTGTCTGGCAGGCAGAAGGCTGAGGAAGGTGGCCCAGCCATAGTGAAGGGAGGAGGGAAGCTTGAATGCCCACCCAACATTATTAAGAGCCTTACTAGAAATTCAGGTATTGCCCCATTCAAGTATTACCAATGTGTTTAGAAGTGCCCATGCAGTCCTATTAAAAGTCCCTTTAAAGTAGAAGCCAGTGATACCTCCTTAGAAGTGACAGTACTCATTGAATGTATTATCAGTTTATAACTAATCTAGTGTGCTCCAAAGTTTGAGGAAGAAAATGCTTAGCTTGATTCACTGCTGAACTCTAGGACATAAGCAGCAGTGAGTGTAGAGGCCTTTTCAACAACCCCACAAAGGGTCCAAGGATACACTGGCTCTCTTACTAGTGATGTGCTCCTGCAAGAGTGATCAATGAGTTGGGACTGCTGATGACATCTGCTGTGGCCTGCAGGTGAAGTGTTCTAATAAAGGCAAAACTAAAACATCCTTCTGAGGTTGGAATATTGAGTAATTTTCAATTGGGTGAAAGTGACACTTCTACAGACAGTGCTTACAAAAATGCAAAGTGAAGTGCCGTAAGAAAGCACTTGGCTGTCCTCTACAAATACACACTACAGATAAACAGGTGAGAGTATCAAGAAAGCACAGCTAGTGAGGCACATGGCCTCGCTCCTCTTTCTCTTATTTCTAACTTTCTCTCTTTTATGCACGTGCACACCCAAAATTCTCTACTTCTCACCTTTTCACTACCCTTGATCTCACTACTTCTCATTCTTTTTGTTCACTTTTTCACTGTCTCTATTTTCTTGATCACTCTTCCACTTACTTATGATACTCCTTTCTCTTGCCTGCTCCTTTACCACAATTGTATTCTTTCCATCCAGCCCTTTCTTTCTATTCTTTGCGTCTTTCTGTGCTTCTTACTCTTTTCATAGCCCTATCTCTGTCTTTTCCTCCCTCCTATCCCACACCTTACCTGCTCTATCTCTTTGTCTCCAGGATCTCCTCTACCCCTTCTCTGCCCCCTCACTCGTTAAGTTTTCTCCTACTTCTCCCTCTTTGCCTCCTCCTCTGGTACTCCCAAAGTCTGTGAGCTTGCAGGGACAGCACTGGTGCAGGACATGTGCAGATAGGCTGACGGGGCAGGGACAAGGGCAACATAAATCCGGATCCGGCAAGGAGGTGAAATGTCCAACCACACCTGGGCTCCAGCAAGGCTGCTCAGGGTCCCAACCCACATCTATCATGTGCTGGCAGGGCAGGGGAGTGGTCAGATGAACAATGCTGCCGGCCTCATACAGTGTGGAATGGGGTAAAAATGGCTCTTCACAGCATCTTTTTTTTTAATCGAATGCTCCTTTGAAAGCTGGTGGAAGGGTGAATGCTTCTCCTGAAACACGCCAATGGGAGGCCTATTTTGCACGGACTTTAAAATGCAGAATGTTTCGGCGTTTTTAATATTAAGTGTTTTGAAAAAAAATATATATATGTTTTAGCTAAACCAGTTGTAATTAAATGATGTGGGCCGCAGATGGGTATGGTGAGAATTTTAAGTCAAAAGAGATGTTGATGTATGTCAAAAGTCCTTTTTGTGGCATCGTCTCTAAATGCATGAGTGCATTCAAGGGAACCACAGCAAGTTAACATACGTTCAAAAATAATTATACAGAAGAGGTGGTATTTCCGCTGGTCTCTTGGATAGTATATGCATGATCGACTTGTAAATGTACATGTAACATGCGTGGTATTTGAGGCTTGGCCAGCTTTAGCGTGTGTGGCGCCCGGTGCGGCAATCTTTGTTGGCCCCTCTATCACATGCATTTCATTGTTTTATAGCGCAACTCAAACCAGTAATGTAGGGTGGTTGAGCACTTTACATCAGACACAATACAGAGCCAATGAATCATGCGTGCGTAAACCAATCTATAGGCTCTTCACAGCTGGGCTTCAGCAATGCTGCTCCTACTCATTCCCCTCCCTTTGCTGGCATCAATCTGCACACATTATTGTGTCATGGGTGGCCCAAGCCAGCCCCATACACTTATGGGTCAGCCCAGCAGGGGACATGTAAGGACGCTGCCAGCCCCACCTAACAGGTGGTGAGATTACAAGATTTCGTCTGTTCCTGCTGCAAGTTTTGAGAGAACGTGCTTATGCCCCAAATAGCCACTGGCGATGCTAGACAATACAAATACAGGTCAGCTCACCGTGAAATCTTTTCAAATGGGCACATGACTTTATAAACAAGCATTGGCATAGCCAATAGGTCTCGCTTTTGGGAACTTATAAGTAGTTAGTTATGCAGCAAAATATCCTTGTTGCAACAACAGCAACTGTTGCATGGCTAAACACTTATAAGGTCCCAAAGGTGAGACCTATTGGCTATGCCAATGCTTGTTTTTTGTATGTTTTCCCCTTAAAGTTAACTCCATTGCCAGGTGATTACTGGCTCCACGATCGACCACTTTAATTAGATTAATCTGATCTAATGAGTAGTCGATAGGGGCTAGATGTTTTCCATGTCTAAATGTCGCTACAGCTGGACTATCACTTGACACTGGACCATTAAGATTGATTAGAATATGCTGAATTAAGGTCAACAATTCCTGGTTGGTTCTACCAGAAATATTCCCTAGCGCTGAAGCAGAGTTTGGTATTCAATACATTAGCAGTTGGTCTTGTCTTGTATTGCTTCATCAAAATTACAAAGTGGCCTTATTAAACTAAAATCGCCTGTCATAAGAAATACCGATCTTGAAAAACGACATTGTAAAAAGAACAAATCACAATCACGTTTCTTCAGTTCATCTTCAAAAGTTGAAGTATTTGAAGGTATAGAAACATTCAAACAAACAATATTAAGTGGAAGTCACTGCAGGAATACTTAGACAATTAAAAAGCTAATTGAGCTTAGTACGACATAGTATTTTAATTATTTATTTTAAACGTTTATTCTTTTTCTTAGAGATCTTTTGTTACTATTACTGCTTTTAAAGGTCACCCTTACAACGTGGCCGCCTCTTACGAGGCTGCCGAGCCTGCAGCTGAGCCTGCGGGGGTGGCAGAAGAGCGTTGTTTCTGCCCAGAGTCCGTCGCGCGAGACTGACACTGACATGGCCAGGGGGACACCGGGATCCGCCATCTTGTGTGAAGGGAACCAACTCCTCGGAGGAGAAGTGGAGGCAACGCCGACAGCGGGCGTGGGATAGAGCCGGGGACGGGCGGCATAGGGTGAGGAGCTTGGTCGGGCATTGCAGGCTGGGTAAGGGAGGAAGCGGAATTAAATAAACTAGGCTGAATATAAAGGGAAAAGAAAGGCCCGGAAGTAAGGAAAGGCCTTAGTAATAGGAACGAGCGGCAGACTACTGAGCTGACCACACGCTCGTGCACAATGGCCTTTTGCTTGCGGTTACCCGCACAGCCGCCATGTGTTTCCAATTATCGCGCCCACGTCTGGGCACGATAATTGGAAACAGATGGCGGCCGAGCAGGTAACCGCACGGAAAAGGCCATTGTGCACGAGCGTGTGGTCAGCTTTTTAAAGCCCCTTACATAAAGTCTCGCAGGGCAGCGCTTGCGCGCTACTCTAGGCTCGACCTAAAAAAACAGCCCACAACTGGGCCTCAGGCACTGAACGTTTGCGCTGTGCCCGAATGCCTGGTTTACCAATCTGACCTTGAGTGTCAGGGACAACTGTTAATGGGGTTCTGTTTCTTACCTTCACTCAAGAGGCTGTGGTGTGTGACGAGGTGAGGAAGGGTGGGTGAGTGGAGAGCACGTGGGTAGAACAAAGTGATATGATTGGTATTATACAAGGGCCATCATTGATAGCACTTGCACGCACTCCAACAGATTGACGGCCCTGTGAGCAAACACACCACTGGGGTGGTCACGTGGTGTGCAAACACAGTACTAGGGGTCGATCATGTGGTGTTAATTTAAAAAAAAAAAAAATACCCGTTGAGTCCATGTAAGCACTGGCTGGCCAGCCCCCGGAGGCTGGACAAGAGTGAGAAGTGAGTGATGAATATGCTGGTCAAGGGGTCGCAAGCAAGGTGGCAGGGGTCACAACGGGTGGCCTAGGGGTCCCAGTTGCGACCCCTTATTGACTTCCATGATGGTGTCTGACACCATATCTCACTGAAGTGGTGGCTGTCGGTAACAGTAAGTGGCTTAGATGCTTTGTTGTGTTTACCCCTGTTCAGCTAAGATTGCACTTTCCCTGACAAAAAACCACTTTCTCCCTTATGGTACAAGGTAGACCACTCTGGGATGTGCAAGTGGGACCAGTCCAGTCCTCTTAACGGGTGGGCTTAAACAGACAGCATGACATTGACTTTAAACCTGGAACCAGGCAAGACTTCAGATAAGGGATGGCCCATGCAACACCCATGTGCAGTTAACACGGTCATTAGCACATCTGTGGAATAAATGAGCCAGGACTAGCATCAGCTACATGACCACACTGAAAATGTTGAAAATTGCCAAGTTTGTTAGAGTAGCCTGTGCTGCATGGCATTTGAAAGGGAAACAGGACAGGTCTGCTATAAGCTTCTTTGGAGCTCTTAGGGTATTCCTGGCTTCTGGAAATTCTGCCTCTTGATGTGGGAGGTGCTTGGTAGCTGAATGGCACCAGAGGCCTGCATTCAGCCATGGGAGGCTAATTGGATGTGTCCTGCTGCTACAGAGACCCTCTTTTACCTCCCTTTTTCCTTTAAAAAGCATTTAGGTAAACCTTCACAACTTAGGCACAGATGTAGCGATGAAGCGTCACTCAAAGTTTCAAATGTAAGAAGTTGGAAATTCACCCGTTGGCACAATGGAAACATGAACATGTATCACATGATTACAGCTATGTAGTGGTGCAGGAGCAACATGAACACACACACTGATGTAAAGCAGTCCTGCCAAGTGCCATTCATCTAGCACAACTTATTTGCGAACATCACCATTCCATCTCTAGACTATGGTCACCAAGCATTCCCCGGTGTGCTATCCACACTACTGGACAACATCCTATGTACAGCATACAAATAAATATTCCACATACCTCAGCACACATGAAGGACGAGGCTCAGACTGGAGTTAGGCCTTGTGAGACAAGATCTGGAATGCCAAGGGGCTCTATTGAAACATTATATCAGGACCCAGCAGGCACCAGAGAACTCCCTGAAGGCTCTACTCAAAACAGTTTTTGAAGTGGCTAACAACCCGTAGCATGATTACCGCGTACAAGCAATTAAAAATCTAAAAACTGAAGCTTGCAGTATCCATCGCTCCGATATCTCATTTTCAGCCTGGAAGAGGATAGAGAACGCTCAGGTAACAAACATCTCATTTGAACAGGACATGAACAGCTTACACTGCTCCATGAACACAGAGGCTCTCAACGCTTCCTATATGGTTGGGAAAGCACCAAACACTAGCTGCCCACACCTGCAGTAAAATCGTATACATGCACCTCTTGGTCAAGGAAAAATGAGGAAAAGCGTGTAGACTGTGCAACTACCCTAACGAGTCTTGGCTTCATCTTCTGTGTTGCTGACCCAAACCTGTCTGTGAGCGCTGTCACCCAATATTACTGGCTCAAGGGACTCGCATCTGCAAAGCGGCCTCAGATTTGTGCTTCTCCCAATCTACTCCTGCAAACCTAGCAAGGTTTGGGAAATTCACCGATGCCATTCACTCGGCACTTCATTCCTTACCGGCTTTAATTGCTGAGACTCCACTTGACCTCTGTTCAGCACTTTCAGCAGTCTGATGCGGCGAACTTTGGTTAATTCGGCAAAGTTACTTTTTAATTCAACCACTGCATTTTTTTTTTTAGGTGGACCTTGAAAACCAGAGCATCCGCAATCCTTATAAAGCCACCTTGGATACCAGCAGCCATTCTAAGATGTCCTAATTGCACAATCTCAGACTGATGAACAACATTAATTAATTTTAACCATAGCCACTAGCACTTTATCTTCGCAAATTGCTCAGGATATTCGTAGCCCGCCCAGGCGACCCAACCGCACTTATTAATAATGAACGTAGAACACAAATAATTCTTAAACTGCATGTGTCAGCACCTTCATGAGAGTTTTAACTTTTAAAATTATACCAGTACTGTGTAATGTAATTCTGCTGTTTCTGGCTATTTAACCTGCTGGCATTCTCACTGGTTTAACTTTGCTTTTTCCCCTCCGTCTTTAGACCCTGCAACTTGTTTGTGCGTGTTTTATCATGTAATGATTTTAAGTAATTCAACATGAATAATCAACATTACATTACATATCACCATTAGGATTAAAGACTGCCATACCACCCCAATTGATCAGACAAAGCTGAGTGCATCACATCTAGTCTTCTCTGCTTCCATCTCATTGGTGCAGTGCTTCATTTCTGACATGGTAGGGACACATCATGACCAATCGGACCAGCACCAGACATCATGTCCTGGTTATGGCATGATTCACTATGTTTAGTCTGAGGACATTCTCTAGTTGGACTCCAGCTGTGCAGTCTTAGCCCCTCCATCTGGATTCCGTTGAGTGATAATTGTTTCTACATTAGCCCATCCCCAAATTTCAGAGCTGTGCAGCCATTGGCCGGACAGTCATTAGAGGAAACAACTATGGAAGAGAGGATCATCTGTCTAATTACCAATGAGCATTAATTCTAATGGGGTAACCCTGTATCCAGCAGAACCCGGGAGAATAATGGTATGAAACAACAACTGGTTCTGTAGGGAAGAGAACAATTTCTTCTAAGCTAAAATACTCTGGTCCAATTAACGAGGACCTACCAATGAATGACGTGAAACAATAATAGCTTTAAAAAATAATAATAAGCACCACAGACGCACAAAAATGTATTCTCTCCATAGAGTAACACTCATATAACGCAGAAATACAAAGTGATACAAATCATAGACACAGGACTGTTTTACAAGAAATAAACCATAGGACAGTGCCAAATGAAAATATGGTCATAGAAAAATAATAAAGTAATATAGCATGATAAACAAATTACAAATACAGGAATCACTTAATATGGTGTCTGTTTAGAACTCTTTACTCTGTTCAAACATATTCTCATTTCTTGGGATTAAATATGTTAGTTATTGTTAAGGATTGTCTATTTGTATCGTCGACGTTTCAACCCACTCAAATTAGCGGGTTTCTAAACAACATCACAATAGGTGAGTCAAGAATTCTTTATGTGGCGGGTTGAGGGTGAGAGCGGATTCACTCACTCTGCTCCTTTGAGGCTGCACTGGAGAATCCTCTTCAGGATCTCCGAGGCTTTCAGCTGAAACAGCAATCCTCGTTTGGAGCCAACTCACATGGTGCCTTGCAAATTGTATACTTGTGACTTTTAAGAAATCTGATCTTGTGTGATTTCTTTCTTTCAGGTTCCATATTAGGACCTTAGCAGAACTTGGATACACTTGATCCAGATTCCACCTCTTCTCTACGTGAAGGGGTACTTCCCAGTTCATATCGGATGATAACATCAAGCAACTCGATGTTCGTTTAGTGACCAGGCTGTATTGATGGGGGCTTATTTATGAGCCCCTTGTGCCGCCGGTGCGTCACTTTTTGTGACGCACCAGCGACGTAAAATATGCGCCACACTGCAGCATATTTACAAAGTGGCGCATCTAAGCAGATGCGCCACATTGTAAACCCATGTGCTACATTATACCTGCGTTGGGTATAATGTATGTAGGGTGGGTGTTCCCCCGCAAAAAAGGCTTCTAGAAGTGTCACAGTGAAATGATTTCACTGAAACACTTCTAGGATGCCACTGCGTCAAATCCTTACGCCTGCCTCACAGCAGGCATAAGACTGGCTCAGGCCTTTTCACATGGGGCTTGCCCCCTGTGAATGGACACATTGCTGTAGTTGCAGCTGTTTTCAGACAAACCCCAGCAATGCGCCACTTTTGCGCTTACAGAAACCTCAGGAATACTGAGGTATCTGTAAATCCTTGCGACATGGAGCGCCATATAGTAAATACGGCGCATCCATGGTGTCGCAAGGAGGGTGCACTGAAAAGTGTTGCATCGCTGTTTTCACGCAGCAATGCAACACTTTTCATAAATGAGGCCCATGGTTTTTAGTCCTGAGGAGGACCCCTTGTGATGCTGTTTATAAACGCACTAATTTGAGTGGGTCGAACTGCGGTGATACGAACAGGTGTTCCATACCAATAACTAACATATTTAATGCCAAGAAATGAGTTCTAAATGGACACCATATTAAGTGATTCCTGTGTCTGTCATCTGTTTGTCATGTTATATTACTTGATTATTTTTTTATGACCACATTTTCGTTTAGCACTGTTCTATGGTTTGTCATTTTTGTTGTAAGATAGTCCTGTGTCCATGATTTGTAGCACTTTGTAATTCTGCGTTATATGAGTGTTAATATATGAAGAGAATACAATTTTGTGTGTCTGTAGTGCTTATTATAATAATTTTTACGTTATTCATGTATCACGTCAGTCATTGGTACGTCCTAGTTAATTGGACCAGAGTATTTTCGCTTGGAAGAAACTGTTCTCTTCCCTACAAAACCAGTTGTTGTTTTATAACATAATTACCAATGAGGGCCTCAGTCATCTGAGAATTACGACCAGTGGGACAGGTTGACAAATGGCACTGCCAGGCCACCACATGGAAATGTCCCTGCAAAGTAAGAAAGGGTTTAGTGTGGGCGGGAGGGACCCCTGACTGACTAGCAACTGATAGTCACTCTTAGCCTAGCCACCCTCTAGCAGAGTATTGACATCAAAGTCAATTAACTTGCTGATGTGAGCACTCGCAGACCTAATGAAACAGTTGAGCCTGGAAGCAACTGGAAAGCCACAGATGGAACTGTGAATGACACTTTGTCATAGCACTGACAGGCCCTGTAAGGCCTTACTCTTCAGCCCCCAGGTAGCAGCTACATCTACTTACATTGATTCAGTAACCTGAACCAGCAACAACAGCAGGTCATGCCACTAAGCCTTCAGCAGTGACCAGTGCACTGTTTGAGTGTACCAGCGAAACAGCAATATATGACTGATCCATCAAGCCCAGAAAAATAGCACTTTTTACACCAGTTACACATTATTAAACATATCAATACCTGCAGCTTGGGCTCCTAACTAGTAATATTAATGGTGTTAAGAATCTGACAAAAGTAAAAGCATTAACATTTCCCATGGAAAACACAAACCACCATTTTCTGCCAGCGGCGGCTGCTACCTTGAAGCATCAGTAGGGCGCGCAAAGATGCGGGGGAGGGGGGTTTGGGTTAAAAAAAAATCACATACCTCCCGACCTCGCCTGTGTCCTCTTCCTGGGTTCTTCTGGGAAACAGGAAGCAGGAAGCACCAGGGCTCCCACGCTCCGCGCAGCCAATCACAACACTGCAATGCAGCGTTGTGATTGGTCTGAACGCCGTGATATGGAGCTCAGCCAGGGGCTGGAGGGGTGGGCTTGTTCTCCATGCAGGCTGTAATGCAGCCTGCATGGAGAACATGCTATCTATACATTACTGTTTGGGCGGCCCAAAAGGGCCGGCCATTCACTCATGCTCACAAGGGCAGTGCAAACCACTCCTCCCCCTGCTCTAAGAGCAGCCCCGTCCCACAAAGACACCACAACGGGAAAAAATAAAATGATAATAACCTTGAGTTATTATCATTTTATTTTTCCTTTTTTTACACTGCATAAAGCAGTGCGGCGACACTCCTCCACCTTAGCGGGTGAGCCGCCACTTTTTTCCGTCCAATCCCGTATTCCCCCAAGAGAAACGCTATCAAACATGTTATTATTTATTAAGTGGTGCCAAAAGTGCGTTCTTACATATTCATGTTCATGGATGATAATGCAACACCGGCCACACTCCCCTGAGAATCCCGACCGCTACTGCTTGGCCGCAAAGTTTAGTAACATTATTTTATGTATACTGAATGTGGCACACTTTGAGCAGTTTTGGGATTTCTAAAATGCAACCCAGAAAGCAAAATGCTGCCTCGGTGGAGAGGGTCAGTGAGCCCATTTCCAAACTTTATCTCAATCAATCAATCAATCAATCAATCAGGGGTTTGTTAAAGCGCGACTACTCACCCGTAAGGGTCTCAAGGCGCTAGGGGTGGGGGGGGAGTGCAGGTTCCATCCATCAAGGAGGGGGTCTGTCGAAGAGCCAGGTTTTGCGGTTTCTTGCGAAGATGGGGAGCGATGTTGTCTGTCTGAGGTGGAGCGGAATAGCGTTCCATGCTTTGGCCGCGAGGAAGGAGAAGGAGCGGCCTCCCGATCTGGTCTTTCTGGTGCGGGGGACCACGGCGTAGGACAGCTGGGCTGATCGTAGGGTCCTTTGGGGTGCGTGGAATTTGAGTCGGCTGTTCAGGTATGCTGGTCCGGTGCCGTGGAGGGCCTTGTGTGCGTGGGTGAGCATCTTGAAGGTGATTCTCGCCTCGACAGGGAGCCAGTGGAGTGTGCGCAGGTGCTGGGAGATGTGGCAGTGTTTTGGCAGGTTGAGGACCAGTCTTGCGGCGGCGTTCTGGATGTTCTGTAGCTTGCGGGTGAGGTTTTTGTTTATTCCCGCGTAGAGTGCGTTGCCGTAGTCGAGTCTGCTGGTGACCAGGGCGTGAGTGACGGTCTTTCGGTGTTCGAGGGGATCCATTTGAAGGTCTTACGAAGGAGGCGGAGGGTGTGGAAGCAGGAAGACGAGACAGAGTTGATCTGGCGGTCCATTTTGAGCTCGGAGTCCAGGATGATTCCCAGGTTGCGTGCGTGGTCCGTGGGGGTTGGCGGGTTTCCGAGGGCGGGGGGCCACCAGGTGTCGCTCCAGGCATCGGGGTTTGGGCCCATGATGAGTACTTCTGTTTTGTTGGTGTTTAGTTGTAGGCAGCTGTTTTTCATCCATTTGGCGACGGCTTCCATGCCTTCTCGAAAGTTGCGTCTGGCGGTGTTGGGCTCGTTGGATAGGGAGAGGATGAGCTGGGTGTCGTCTGCGTATGACACGATGTTGAGTCCGTAGGTTCTGACGATGGGGGCGAGTGGAGCCATGTAGACTTTGAAGAGCGTCGGGCTGAGGGAGGAGCCCTGGGGGACTACGCAGGTGGTAGGTGTGGGGTCCGAGAGGAAAGGGGGGAGTCTGACCCGCTGCGTCCTGCCGGAGAGGAAGGAGCGGATCCAGTCGAGGGCCTTGTCCTGGATTCCTGCGTCGTAGAGTCTGCGTATTAGGGTGCGGTGGGAGACTGTGTCGAACGCCGCTGATAGGTCGAGGAGGATGAGGGCTACTGTTTCTCCTTTGTCCAGTAGGGTGCGGATGTCGTCTGTTGCGGCGAGGAGGGCGGTTTCCGTACTGTGGTTTTTTCTGAAGCCGGATTGGGAGGAGTCGAGGATGTTGTGTTCTTCAATGAATGTGGCGAGCTGGCTGTTGATGGCTTTCTCGATGACTTTCGCTGGGAACGGGAGCAGGGAGATGGGTCTGTAGTTTTGAGGTCGGTGGGGTCCGCTGAGGGTTTCTTTAGGAGGGGTTGACCTCGGCGTGTTTCCAGTCGTCGGGGAACGAGGCGGTCGCCAGGGAGCGGTTGATGGTGTGGCGGAGCATGGGTGCGATGGTGTTGGCGGCTCTGTTGAAGATGTGGTGGGGGCAGGGGTCCGTGGGGGCCCCTGAGTGGATTGACTTCATTGTCTTCAGTGTGTCTTCTGTGGTGAGGGCTGTCCAGTCGTCAATCGCTGGTTTCCGGGTGTCGGGGGTGGTTGGTGAGGGTTCAGTGTGTTGGTTGTCTTCGTCGAAGTTGTCGTAGATGCTCTTGATTTTGTGGTGGAAAAAGGTGCTGAGTTTGTCGCAGAGGTCTTGTGAGGGAGGGA
Source organism: Calotriton arnoldi (assembly GCA_963921515.1). Classification (NCBI taxonomy): domain Eukaryota; kingdom Metazoa; phylum Chordata; class Amphibia; order Caudata; family Salamandridae; genus Calotriton; species Calotriton arnoldi. The sequence goes on along the minus strand of CAWUFW010006951.1, from coordinate 685,077 downwards.
TGTCGGTAGACTCGCTAGTGGGTTGGGCGAACTCCTTGATGATGCTGAAGAGTTCCTTGCTGTTGTGCGCGTGGGTGGAGATTCTGTCTTCAATCGCTTTTCCTCGTTTCTCTGATGAGTTGATGGTGGGCGTTGGTGGCGGCTCTGAAGTTGTCGTGGGCTTCTGTGGATTTGGTGTTCCTCCAGGCCTTTTCGAGGTGGCGGCATGTGCTTCTGGACTCTCGAAGTTCGGTGGTAAATCATCTGGCTTTCTTGGCGCGGGTATTGTTGTTTTTCTTGAGGGGGCTATGGTGTTGGTGCTGTCCGAGATCCATCTATGCAGGTTTCGGGCTGCGGTGTTGGGAGTCGTCGTTTTCCGCGATGGTTGGGGTGGAGTTGTTGAGTGAGGAGGTGAGCTGGTCGTCGGTGATTTTGGTCCAGTTTCTTCGTGGAAGCAGGTGCTGGTGTCTGTGGATGGTGGGTGTTCTGAAGGTGAAGTGGAGGCAACGATGGTCGGTCCATGGGAGTTCGGTGGTGTGGCTGAAGGTGATGGAGTTTCCTGTAGTGAAGAGGGGGTCGAGGGTGTGTCCTGCTGAGTGCGTGGGCTCGGTCACGATCTGGCGCAGTCCAATGTTGTGGAGGTTGTCCAGGAGGGATGTGGTGTTGGGGTCCAGTTGGTTGTCGAGGTGGAAGTTGAGGTCTCCCAGCAGGGTGTAGTTGGTGGATGCGATGGCCTGCGGGGAGATAATGTCCGTGATGGAGTTGGCGAAGGGTCCGCGGGGTCCAGGGGGTCGGTAGATGAGGGTTCCTCGGAGGGTGGCGGTGGGGCTGGCCAGTATCTTGAAGTGAAGGTGTTCCATCAGTTCTGTGGGCTCGTCAGGGAGTGTGCTCAGGCGGAGGCTGGATTTGTGGACGATGGCGATTCCTCCTCCTGGGCGGGTGGGGCGGTCCTTCCTGGAGATCTTGTATCCTTGGGGGATGGCGATGTCCGGTCTCGAGGTGGTGTTGGTCCAGGTTTCGGTGAAGAACGCTACGTCCGGGGTGGTGCAGTCGAGGAGGTCCCAGATTTCTGTGGCGTGTTTGTGGAGGGATCGGACGTTGAGGAGGATGCATTGCAGGGTCTTCGGTTCGGTTATCTCAATAATAAGGCATAAATGTTTAGATTTACTTGCAATAAAATGGCACTCTTCATTGTCACACTTAAGGCAAATGTCACACATTAGCAATTTATAAACATAGCAGCTACGGAAAAAGAACCTAACTGAAGCACTTACCTTGGCTGTCTGCAAGGCTGTTGGCAGCACTGCTCACAGGCCCAGAGGAGCAGAAGAGTGGCACAGACAACAGAGTGACTTAATGTAATCCCTTTTCAATATTGTCCAGTCCAGCCTAGAGCCTGTAGGTGAAGTATGTTCCTGCCATATTAAGTCTAGACCTTGAAAATCTTGAAGGGTGTGATGCTTGGCAACACCTTCTCAAACCCTTACCTGATGGGACAAATAAAAAAAAGCTGCAAGTTTCCACTGTGGCCAGTAAATTAATCTTATCGTCAATTTTATTTATCATGCATAGTTAATAAAAACCATTAAATGGAAGTTCAAAACACACTAAAGAGGGAACCATTTAACCTACAATCAAATTGAGCTGATTCTGGTTAACAATTAAAACAATATCATATTGGTGTCGGCCAGGATGAGCTGAACCTGAGAATGAAAGCAGTTGGAGTAGATCTTCAGAATACTCCAAAACCAGCCTCAATGAATTCCCCTTGTACATTGTTTCCTGAACTAATGAATTCTTTATACCTGTTCTGGCAGTAAAGGGCTTACCATACTGTGCAAACATCATGCATTAAAGTGTGTGCTGTGCAGGTGTTATGATGCCTATTAAATACAGCATACACTCTATCATGACTGCACTCAAGCTATAATTGAATTATTCTATTGCATGCTCATTAAAATTTAATTTCCAGATAAACTCTTCCAGCCATCTATATAGTGTTTAACATAATACTCCCTCCAAAAAGCATCATTCCAACTCAAACCATTGCTGATGGAATTCCTGAGAGGAGTACCATCTTAGTCAAAGCTCATAAGTTGGAACTTTGCCCAATGCTTACATCAGAATATGAAATGCATGATTGTTAAACGTCTTTACAACATAAGATAGAAACATTAATGCATAAAATCAGTAAAAACCGAGAGATAAAATTAGGATCAATCTCAGTGAGTTGAATATTAGAGTGCAGAGCTACAATCTGATATATGTTAGAGGGATCTAAGTTTTAGCAGCAGTAAGTAATTACAAACAACGTCACAGAAAAAAGGAGCAGCATAGCACCTTTGGTCTGCAGGGTTTAAGCCACTTTGAAACCATAGTTATGATCTGAAAGAGTGGCTCGATAATGGCACTCAGGCTCTAGGAGATTGCGTCTTCTATTTCTGTTTCATAATATTAATGTATTTGACGAATTTTGTCAATTGCACTGGGTCTGTGATGCTGAACACCAAATTTACAGCCTCATTACAAGTTTTAGTGCAGTGGGTGATAAAGAGGGGTTTTACCAATCTGCGGCGTGGTGTAAGAAGTGCGGGACAACAACAAAGCAGGTGGTTAAAAGACTCATACTTGTAGTTGCAGAGTCAATTTTCCTGAGTGATCACCATTTCTGATTTAATTCCTTAATTTGTAGGCCCACTACCTGGCAAAAAGGAATTTTTTTAGGCAGCCTTTACAGAGTGCACTTGACACACAGGGTTGCGGTCTAAGGGAATCCAATTGAGCCCTGGGGTACGACCTCCTCACAGCTTGCAAAATTCTCGCATTTTTTAGCTTATCCATGTCGATTGCCTTGGATAGTGTTTTGGATTGTTTTTAAAGGCGCGTTGGAGCATGGCACACAAGAGCTACAGCTGTTTAGCAACTCTTGATCAAGTTGAAGGGTGTCGATTGAAAGTTGAGGGTATTGTGACCGTGGATTCTCACTTTCACTGAAAATGGGCCAGAGGGCCTCTTTCATTCTATTCGTCTGCGCCTTAATTACTCTGTGAGAGTAATTTACAAAGGCCACCATACTTGCCCACGCTTTGCCAATTAGTCCAAATTCCAGCCTTATCAGGCAACTCCGAAGATACAAAGGGAGCATGAAGACGTTTTTTGTAAGCCTTGACTTTATATTTGTCCAGGGTACATACTAACTGACCTGGGTAAGCTTCTTGACCATAAGTAATTGTTGGCAACAGAGTGGCTGCCAGAAACCATCTTATTGGACAAGTTGATGGGCTTTCCAGAGATTTGTTCAGTTTACTCACACTAAATGTAAATAAATGTAAATACATTTTTCTTGTTTAGTTAATTAAAACCATAACAAAGTTTCGAGTAAAAAGATTGGATAAAATGACAGTATAAAAACTTCCATAATTCTAAAAGCAAAATTTCATATTTTGTACAAGGCGCATCTGACCGAATGATCAGTGGGGTTCGCCCAAATCGGAGTGTTCTTGATTTTGCTTCTTAGAGCCCTAGAACGTCGGTCTAAAGTCTGGAAAACGTCTTCATTGTATAAGTGGTGTTTCTTTGAAGCACATTTTTAAAATTTCTTTAAAAAATGTTTTTTTTTAACCCTCACGTTCCACATAGGCAAGTAGGTCATAGATATGTTGCGCATATCATGGCCTAAAAAGATGGCTGGGACTTTGAAGAGTCTACTCCCAACATAATGTGAGTCAGATTTTTTTTTTTTTTAAGTTGGGTTCCTTGAATGATCATTTGTACTACTGGAGAAAGAGGTAACTCCGCTTACTGGAATGACCTGTACTGTGTAAATTTCCATATAGCACATAAAGTAACTACAAAATCCTATTGGGCTGTGGATTTCAGAGCCTGGTCGTGAAGTCTGAGAAATTTTAGCAGCTTGCAGTTCATTTGAGGATCTGATGGTTCTAATCCTTTCGTTATAGCAGCTCTACAAGTCCTTATTCCTCTGTCAATGAGGGCTTTTCTAAATAACATGGCTCGTGCTAACTGTAGTTTCGGGCAGATACAAATTAGACGGATAAGATCTTCTTTTTTTACTACTGCAAAGTCGGCATGCAATGGGTCCTTTGTATATCCAGCTTGGCTGGTCCGCTATTGACAGGAGCTTTCCGAAGCGGAATGCCATCAATTGATTTTTTAGATGTACCGCAAATATGAGGTTTTTGTAAGCCGCTGGTATGAGGGCTTTGTAGTTATTGATCACCATCCAGGCATGGAATCTAAGGGAAAATATGTTTTTGTCTAGTAGCAGGGAGTGAAATTTAGCAGCTTTGTTTATGGCGTGTTTAAATGTTATGAAGGGCAAAATCTTGTTCCACAGCTCCACAGTGCATGTAGTTGTTAATGCTTAGTGAAGGTATTGGTTGAACGCTGATTTTTTATCATTTTCAAATTGAGTCCATAATGCTTTATTAAGTATGGAGCATGCTAGATTTTGTTTAAGTCGGTACCAAACCTTTATTTTGGTATACATTCTCCCTATAGTTTCATTCATCAGCCTGATTTCAAGTCGCACCTTCGCTGGTGAGGCCTACTGTGGGAGTTGAAAAACCTTTTTATTTGTGGTCGCTAGCAGCTTATTCAATAGATCAGCCTCTTTGCTGTGTAGGGCGATGCTGGCATATGATATAGTTGGTAGCATTTTTGCTGCTATTACAGAGAGAAGTTGTTTGTAGGATGGGCCCTCCAATTTTTTTGCCACAGACCTAAAAGCAAAGATTAATGCGCTGGTTCTCTGTGACATGTACTTTTCTGTTCTTGGTGGTTTAGTCTGTTGTTGATGTAAAACCCAAGGTATTTGTAGCAGGTTACTTCCTCCAAAGGTTTCCCGTCTACCCAGATATTCTGAGGGGGGCTAGGACGATTACTAATGATCATTGTTTTTGTTTGAGATGCATTGATTTCTAATTTATTAGCTGTTAAGAATTCCAGCATTCCAGAAAGAAACCTTCGGAGGCCAACCTTGGTTAAGCTCATTAAAACCACATCGTTTGCATAAGAAAGATGCGATAGAGGTAGCGTTCCCAGCTGCGGTGGGTGGTAATTGATCTCATTAAGCCTTTGGGTCAAATCAGACATAAACAGATTGAAGAGATGCAGTTCCAGCATGCATCCTTGTTTCAAGCCCTTGTTTGTGTTTACTTTTCTTGAGACTGTGGAGCCATCGCCTAGCTTTACTCTTAGCCAGGTTTCAGAGTGGAAGAACATTATGCCTCGTAGTATTCTTTCGGGTATATTCTACAGTCTGAGTTTGTTCCACAGGAGCTGCCGATCCACTCTGTCAAAGGCTGCTTTTAGATCAACAAAACAGAGATGAAGTTTTAGGTTTTTTTCTTGTATTTTTCTGCTGCTAGGGAGAGTGATAAAATGTTGGTTATTGTTCCGATCTCCTTTCTAAAACCAGTCTGATATATTGGGATCAAGTTAAGTTTATCCGTCTAGGTGATCAGGTCAGCCAAGATCAAAGAGGTGTGGTACTTTGCTTCTACATCTAACAGAACAATAAGCCTGTAGTTTGTTGGATTAGTTCTGTCTGTCTCTTTGTATATAGGTGTAATGATTGAGCCTTACCAGCTAGGTGGTATTTGGTTTAGTAGTTCTGCTTCTTTGAAAAGTATAGCGAGATGGTTGCTCCAAAAAACTGGGTCATGTTTAAAGATGGCTTGAGGGTTGCCATTTGGCCCAGGTGCCCCATCTTCTCTGCTTTTTCTTATGTTAGTTATTTCGTCCGCTGAGTAGGATGACGAGTCTACTTTATTTTCCTTTAGTATGGCTGTACTTTGAATTCAGCAGTAGGGCTTTATTATTATTCCACTCAACGTCACACAATCTTGCCGATTTAAGCCCTCTATGTGCTTTTGAGGTGATTGTGCAGGAATTATGTCATCCGTGAATTTCTTTGCTAGAAATTCAGCCCAGTCGTGTTTTTGTATGTTTGAGTCTATGGCATTCACTGGCCTAATCAAGTTGTTTATCGTTTCCCAAATGGTGCTCGAGTTGGTTTGCCTCGCTCTGAAAAGTAATTTGGATCAGAATCTCTCCTTGCTGTTTCTTTTATCTTCCCATAGCTTTTTTTGTATTCTTTCCTCTGTTGCCGAACTGCCTCCCATGCTGTTTGATGCAGTGCCGGATTTCTTAGTTTCCTGATAGCTTTCTTTAGCTCATGTTTCAGGATTTGGAATTTGCTTGATGTAACTTTGTAATTTATGTTTATTGGTGCCTGATTTTTGGTTCTTGTCATTAATGATGTCAGATTTAGTAAGAAGTCAGACCAAGCTTGTATCATATTGGGACACTCTTTTCCTGTGGCTATCAGTAATTCTTTTGTGGTATTTTGTATGTTCTGAAGGCTTCATTTGTCCATTTAAGGCGTTTTAGGTCCATCAAAAGAATGTTACTCTCTGGTATTGATGTAGCTTGATGCTTAGACAGATTTAGATTAAAGTAGATATGTTGGTACAAATGATCACTCACGGTAGTATATTCAACTAAAAACTGTGAAAGAAATGAGTTTAGAGGTAATGAGACTACCATGAAGTCGAGTATGGATCGCGACTTCAACCCATGATATGTATTTTTTGAAGGAGTGTCTTCTACTGATCTACCATTTACTACCCTCAATCCCAGCTACTCTAATGCCTTAACTAACTGTTGACCTGAGTGATCTGGGCGAACTGTCTTGAGTTGATATTGGGATTTTACATTCCAGAATATATTGTCAGCTGCAAGTATTTCATCTTCGTCAGGGGTGTAAATTAGATTAGAATTAAAATCTCTTGTCAGTACTATGTCCCACAAAGGATGGGAGCATTGTATATCCGAGATTGTTGTAATTAATAGTGCATTATGAACTTTTTTCTTACTTGACTTTAGGTGAGCATATGTGTTCATCAGAAACACTGTTCTCAGGACATCTGTAAACCAGTGAGTAAATTTGATTAGTTGAATGCTAGGGTCCGGAGAGACTAGCTGTTCAGATTTAATGTTCAGTGCCACAGATACATAGAATGCCAGTCTACCTTTAGGGCGGCCGTGTTGCTCTGTTTTTTCAGCAGCTACCGTATAGTGGATGAAGCCTACTAGGGGTAAGTTCTCCAGTGCCCATGTCTCCTGGAGGGCTATTAAATTGCATGTATCCCAACCGTGGGGAGGCGTACCTTCTACCAGCCATTTCTTTGCTCCGGCTATATTCCATGAGAGCATATGGATGTTGCTGTTCTGGAGTTGGCGCATTTTTCTTTTCATGTGTCATTCGCACTTCTTTGCATTGAGGGTGCCTGGGAACCAACTCCATTGACTTTGGTTTGCTCCAGTGTTTGCTTTCAGGCCCATGTCGCCCCTTGTTGATGTGATACTCCTTCCTCCTTTTGCGTTCTGCAGTACTGAATATACCTGTGGCATGTCTTGAGTTTGTGTTAACCCTTGGGAGGGGTTATAAAGATGATTTTCGGTAAGAGGTTGGGGATAGTGTGATGCGATTGGTTTGGATAGTTTTACACCCCATGCTTCAAATTGTTGTGTGTATTTCAAAATGAGGTGGACTGCTTCTTCTGTTTGCCATGTGGTTAGTGTATGTTCGCTATTTTTAGGTCTCGCCTACGCAGCGCGCATGCGCTGCATAGGAGAGACCTTTAGCTATCGGCACAGCTTTGGGGGCAAAAACGTGCACTCGTTGTATTGCTTGCAATGGCAACGCATGCACGTCTGGCGATTCCCTTGCGGGAGCGCGCGGCGCCATATGGTGGCGCCATATGGTCACAATACATCGCGCCTTGCTGCACGCTCCCGCAAGGGAATCGCGCAGGCCCCCTCCCACTGCTGCCGCGCGAGGCGCGCGCTTGTGCTGGTTTTGCGTGTCTTGGGGTTCTCCCCATTGTACATGGGGTCAGTGCGTATGAACAGTATACGAGGCTGTTACTTCCACAACGGAGGCAGTGTGGGGTTTAAACCCAGGCACTGTGGTAGGTAGGTAGTCCGTGGGTAATGATAGTGTGATCGACTTTATCAGAGAGGGGGCGTGGGGAGATTCCTAGGTAAAGTGGGCGTTTTATACCCCGGGGCAATGTGCCAGTACCGCCCCATGTCATGCTAGTTTTCGCAGTGTGGGACGGGATGGCGACCAGGACTTCGTATTGTTGTCCGTGCACAGGGGCACGAGTTGTAGAACCCAGGACAGCAAGCTCTCTTGTGGAATCGGAAGGCCTAGGCCTTTCGTTACAGGCTCCTCTTGGTCCTTCACTTTCCACTGGTGCTCTGGCCTTTCTTTGTAGTACACCACCCTGTGTGTACCCCCGAATTAAGTCTCGGATGTGAGGCATTCAGGAATGTCGCCGAGGCCTGAAGCTGAGGGGTGCTCCTTCCCTCCATTGCATTGGGAAAAGTAGCTTCTTCCCGGCATGCCCGGGATGTGGTGTGTGTGTGTCCGGTTTGGCTGCGTGCTCAGCTCTCTGCAGGTACAGTAACTCGCCATCTGTCCTAACAATTAATCATGTGCTGCCTCCTGCTCAGAGCTCCGGCTGCTTTTCTCCGTTCTGAATGCAGCGCCTGCCCACAGACATGTCTGTCATTCCTACGCACATGCAGAAAACATAACACCGGCCTGTTTACCTACATGCAATTATTAGTCTAGACGGGATATAACTACAGCGCACGAGATAATTATTCAGAGCATCCTAATTTGAAGGCTTTTGTTGCAGGAAATGTGTTTTAAGATTAAAATTAATTTCCTCGTGATTTGCATTATTTAGACTCCCCTTTGTGTTTACTCGAGTACCACAAACGCGTTTCAATAGATCAGTGTATTATATCATTTTAACTGCCCTTAGGAATGTATACAGCTTCTGCTGAATGCGTGAGTCGTGTACAACATGCACGTTGTGACTGCCACCGGAACATACACGGATTCAAAGGCACCCAAAACTCGTGAAATGTGCCCAGTCGATATATTGTTGAACATGTTGTTTTGCCAGTGACTCCTTTGCTTGCAAATGCACGGTAGGCAAAGGCACCCAAATGGCCGTATGTCTTTTCAACAACCATCCCAAGTGTCAGCGGTCCATAAGCATTCCTCTGCAGCCCGCCAGCTGTATGCACTGGGCTGCCCAGGGTCCAGATATGGATATTTCGAAGGTAGCCTTATGAAATGTGGGTATAGACAAATTCATTTGGATGCTTGAAAACGGCGGCTCATGTATTGTGCAATTGTGGTGGTGGGCCATGCGAATTTTTGTAGACATGAATCAGTAGGTTTTTTTTTTTTTTTACGGACTGTCGTCGAAAAAAGTACATCTCACACCGGTAAAATAGTGTATTGAATCACTAGCTAATAACAGAAGACTTGTAGGAGTAACTGTGCCCAATTATCGGCTTCATAGTTTCTGTGTATGTAATTAGACAGTACTTGTGTCCTGTTTGGACTATAACATAAAACATATTTCCCTTTAATATGGATACAGTGTACTTTGCTATTTTATAAACATCTAAGCTGCTGGTGCTCAGTTTCAATATGCTGCATGAAAGAAGCTGCTTGAGATCAGTTTGGTACCTAACTTAGTTTACAAACAAGTTTTACAACATGTATGGACTACCCAGCCTTTTATGCTCGTAGTGTCGATAACGTGATCACCGGTTTCAGTTGATTAATACTTTATGCGCTGAAAAGAGGCATGGTTAAAATTAACACAGTGCCATTGTGCATTGCCAAAACGCAAACGGTGTCAATCAGTGATTCATCTTTTTTTTTTTGCTTATATGCTTTAAAACTACAGCATCAATACAGTTCATAAAAGCACAAGTAATTTACATAAGAATTCTCTAAATACATCAAGGTTTACCTTAAACATATAATTTCGGTACAAAATCCACAGAAGATTACGTTAACAGCCAAATAACATTAAAACTTATCAAGAGTGGTTAAAAGAATGACATAAACACATTAAAATATAATTAATTCCTCTTATATTCGAATACATTTAGCATTTAAGGTACTCCATAGCGTTTTCTAATCTTGAGGGCACTTCTGATAAAATTGAATACATCATAATAGATACAGGGCAATCCTAAATGCTGTAAAAAAAAAAAAAGCCATCCCAATCTGATATTGTTTAATATTGGCTTTATGTAAGATTGGGACCAAGAAAGTGGCCAGCAGAACAAAATATAAAGTGCAAAAGAGCATATAGTGCTTAGTGGTTTGTTTGGATGCATTATAACATGGGCATTTAGTAAGGTCCGCAAACCAAATTCCCTGTAACAGAAAAGATATCACGGAGTGTACTGTGCTGAGTGATAGATGAGAAAGGTAATGACTATATGTGGTGTTGGGTATTAGACCCAAATAAACCTCCATTCCCATTGTAGTGTCGAACACAGGGGCTAGTCCGAGGCTGGGGCGGTAGCGACACGTTGGACTTCTTGGCGCTTGGTAATACGCAGCATATGCTGAACGGTGACGTGTTTGTGTTTAGCCATGCAATTGTGCTGCATAACTAAATACTTATAAGGTCCCAAAGGCGAGACCTATTGGCTATGCCAATGCTTGTTTTGTTCTCCTGCTGGAAGGAAATGCACTGCCAGGTGGTTCGAAGATTTTATATGTTCTAGCGCTGGAATTTCTGCCATTAGTTTTCAAATGTTACCCCTGTTTAAGATATCTTGCCGCCCTTGTAATTCATATTCAGGCGTAAAAGGATTTGCAGTGTTGTTAGATCTTGCTCACGTGCTTTTTCCCTTGGTGTTGCTAAGGGATTACCTTCCCCAGAACTCAACTTGTTGCGGTTTTGAATGTTGAATCTAAGGGTTTCAGATATTGCCTTTGATAAGGTTAAGGCATCGCAAATGACTTAAGGGGATAGATAGCTGTTGCCCGAAACATGCACCTGAGAGGTTGGAGGGCAGATACAGCCCAAAAGATAATGCATTTGATCGAAGCAAGCTCTCGCAGACTGAGAGCCACTGTTTTATATTTGCTGGACTTGCTGGCAGATGGCCCCATTCTGTGGTTCTCGAGGTCCTGTGGGGTTTGAGACATGAAACTTCATTGCCGCTTTTTCAAGAGAGTCTTTAGCCTTCAGATGTAGACCTTGGGGAGTAATTGTTATGGGGGTCCTTGTTAAAGTTTGTGTCTTCCTTCCAACGGGTATCTGGGTTTGTTAATGTGTTAGTGTTGTCAACTTCTCTTTGTTGTTATCTCCCCCTACGTTGTTCTCTTCGCTTCTTTTGCGGTTGTACTCAGTGATCCTTCCATCTGTGTGGCGGGTTTTATCGGGTGGTCCATATCATCAATGATTGGGGGGTCAGTATTCCTAAGCTTAATTTGGATTGAATCATTTAGACTATCGCTCTCCAAGTCCCAGACCCTTACACTTCTATTTGAATCGTTGTCTGCCTTACTTAGAGGCTTGGTTGGACCAGCCTTAGCTGTTCCCTCCCTTGTTGAGCTGAGGATAGGAAATACTTTTTCTGCATGCTGTTTTGCCAGTTGGCGCATTTTGGTTCTTGCTTTCCTTTCACGCTTCTTTTGTCTTCTCGATTGTTTATAGGTTTTAAGTGTGTTTGTAGTATCCTTGTCTACTTCTGCTTGTTTAACCCCTGGTGTTACCATCCATGTTTCCAATTCTCTTTGTAAATTACTTGTAGTTTCCAGTGGCTGGGATGCGTCTAAAGGTGAACCTTTTATAGTCAGTCTGAGCTGTTCATCTGGCTTACTAACTGTAGGCGCACTGGATGCTCTATTGATTTTATTGATGTTAAGTATTTGTTTGAATAGCGCCGGTAAGAGGCTCATTTAGTCAATTATAGGGCCACAAGTGCAGGATCTTTCTAGAGGTGAATCGATAGATTGAACTCTCATTATTAAATGAGTTAGTTTAACCAATTTAGGGGCATATTATCAAGAAACGGCGTTAAAATTATCGCCGCTTTAGCGGCAGAAAACTGCTGCTAAAGCGGCGATAATGGGCTTGATAATATGCCCTTGAGAATTCCAATAGAAGCCCATGTTCTGGTGTCAACATGGGCTTCTATTGGAATTCTCAAGGGCATATTATCAAGCCCATTATCGCTCGCTTTAGCGGCAGTTTTCTGTCGCTAAAGCGGCGATAATTTTAACGCCGTTCTTGATAATATGCCCCTTAGAGTTTATCCCTGCTATGAAGAAAGCTATGATATTCATTAACTCTATTTGGATATCTAATTTGTCTGACTGCATTGTGAGTGCCTCTGTTGATGTTTGTAAAGTATGTAATAATGTGGTAAAAAGTTCCAGCTGCCTATTTGGATTGCTGGGTGAATCTCCTTGTGTAGTTTTTGAATCTGAGTAAGTTATCCCATTTTGGTTTGGCATTACTGTGTGTTTTATAACTGGGTTCTTAGCAGTTTGACTGGCATCCTGTGCTAGCCGAATTAGCTTGTCATTGGTTTTGATGATGTCTGTGTCGTTTTCTTCCTCGTTGTTTTGGATTAAAAAAAATTGAGATAAGATAACATGGCGATCTTCACTCTCTTGGTCTAAGGCTCCATTCCATTGTGGACTCGTTTTGGTGTCCGTGGCTTGCCACGCTTCCTCGTGCATGGTCAACATGAATGATTTCATCCATGATGTTTCTGTCTCATTCTTCTCCACCTGGTGAACCTGTGCTTTGGTTATTTGCCCTTATGTTGTCTCCTGAATTGAAGTACCACTCAGAGTGGAGTAGGCCTGAATCTCTTGCGCTGTGTGTGGGCTCACTATTGTGTCTTTTCCCGTTGTTTTCTACAAACCCATTTATCAACGGGGGAAGCTTCAATCTTGGCTTATGATTTATCATTTGCTTTTTTGCATGAGTCCATTGCAGGGCATTCTGTGTGAGTATGTGCTTTTACAGTTAGACTTTTTTAGTTTGCTTTTCCATTAACTGTTTTGCTTGGTTCTTCGTTCGAAGTTCAGAGATTCGGGCTTCCCGTATCTTGCTCCTCAGTTGGCAGTTGATCTTTTATATCAGAATTCAGTATGGGGTCTTTCCGGTTTGCCTGTGAGGTCATGCTGTAGTCAATCCTCTGAGGGACCAGAGGAGTTTGAAGCCCTTGTGTCTCCCGGAGCATTGCGTTGATTGTAGCACCAGGGTCTTTAAGAAAGTGAAATCTAGAGCTTGTATTCTCTTTTTTACTTCTGTCGGTTCTCTCAAATATGGAGAATATTGATGAAATTAATAGACTCCTTGTCGTGTGGCAAGATTCTTTTTTATTAACTGGTATGTCCATCTTTGATTTTTTTCATGCACACTTTGAATTGTTAGCTTTCTGCCCCGGCATCCGCCTGATTCTGCCGGATCGCATACTTTTTGTCTGCGGTCTCTTTAAATGGAATGGACCTCATGCCTGCTTCCATTAGCTAACATACCAAATCAGCCCCTGGGGCGCTGTAAGTCTTCAGATATTCAAGTCACACCTAAGCCCTCTTGCAATATTGCTTTTATGCTTTTCAGTTATTTTTGATTGTTGTTGTTTGTCAAGCTCATTTTTTTTTCCGGCTGTACTTACTACAGCTTGAACTCTAGCTCAACTTGCAGCATTTAGCTCAGAGGTGAAAGATTAATTGTCAGTAACAGGAGACTTGGCCAACTGCTGCGACCTGGGTATGCAAAGTTTGTCCTGCTGCTCCTTCTGATCACCCCCCTGGCTGCCACCTTGCTTGTCTTTGTTTACTGCAGGTGCAACAGGCCACTGCAGATACTCTCCGCTTGCTAGCTGGAGTAGGGAGTGGAGCAAAATGCCGAGTAGAGCTTGTGAGACAGATTATTGTCAGAGCTGTTTGTGGTGGTGTGTTTTCGCCCATGCATGTAGCCCTGGGCCTGTCTACCTGGCCGACCTCCACTGCGTTCCCCCGTTGACAGTGAGAAAATCAGCCGGGGTTCCAGAGTCCAGGGGCAGGGAGGAAGGGGCGACCATAGTCGCTGAGCAGGAAGGTCAGTGGAGTAGGAGCCGGGTGCCAAAAGCCGAGCAGGTGCCACATGGCCACCCGCAAGCCGCACCCAGACTTGACTGGACCGTTTCCGCGGGGGTCAGGGCTCTCAATCTGCGAGAGCTCGCTGCGATCAAATGCATTCTCTTTTGGGCTGTATCTGCCATTCCAACCTCTCAGGTGCATGTGACGGGCAACAGCTATCTCTCCTCTTAAGCCAATTTGCGATGCCTTAACCTTATCAAAGGCAACATCTGAAATCAACTTAGCATGCACTTCTATACCACCTCAATACCTGTGATCAGTCTTAGTGGAAAATGTCTGAAAATCCTTAAACAAACATGCATAGATCTCTGATCTCATTGGAAGGCTCAATCTAGCATAGGCTCTTTTTGAATCACCCTCTGCATTCTTTCCTACTGCATAAAATGTCCTTCTTTAAAAGAGAAGGCTGAACTGCTTTGCTTGTCATAGGCCTCTGACAGTGCACTCACCAACTCTTGGAGCCTTCTGTCATCCATGGGAAGTGACTGTGATTTTACCCCTGAATTCCTCCTCACTCCATGAAGTGAGTCATCCTAGAAGACAAAGGAGAGGAGTGCTTCTTTTTCTGCGAGTGCTTGCCCATCTTGAGGTAAGACAAGAAGGCTGTACAGTGATAAGAAGAAGGAATAGCCCTCCTTAAATGGGAGCTCCTGGGTACTTAAAAGGCAGATAGCAGACTTAAAGCCTGCCTCTTTTCCACTTTATAGGAAAAAAATGATGAATCTTTGTGATGGAAAGCTTGTAACTACAATCAAGATATACAGACAAATATCTTGAGTTCTATGTGAGCGATACAACTTCTCCACCTTACTGATCCCTGCACAACTTTAAAAATAAAATAGCAAAATAGAACTTATCACCTGTTCTCCTTTCAAGATGCAGGTTGGCTTCTTGTCGAACATCCCTTAATGTCTTTAAAAACGGGCCCCAGTGCTGTTCACAATTAGGAATGTAACTCTCTTTCTCTCAGACATGATGGATTATCCTCTGTAAAGGCAGAGGGGGCCTGCCAAACTGTAATCTAAGGCTCATGCATCCAGTTCTGCTTTCTGAGACTAGAAATCTTACCTCAGGTCATAAAACGTACCTGAAAATATTCTGACAGGAGAAAGTCCTGAGGTGGCCTGCCACTTCATGATCAATGGGTGACATAGGCCCTCACACTGCCTATCTCACATAAAACTGTAGTGGTCACACCAATGCTGAACAAGCATTGGTAAAGCCAATAGGTCTGGTGTTGGCTGCAGCCTACTGGCTATTCTTGTTTTGTTTTGTCATTGTTTTTGTAAAACTTTATTGATCAAGAAGCTTCTGGGTCCTCATCAATCTAAAATAAAATGGCTAAATGCTAAAATAGTTTGGTTCTCAAAAAAGTTGACATTACCAATTTTACTTCCAAGCACTAGATGGAATTACTATGTTTGTGGATGTGCTCCTTGTGAAGGGGCAGCACATTGTAAGTCATAGTGAAGTCAGCCAATGGCTGAAGTGGACAGACGCATTGCCCCCTGATGCATGCTGGAGTGGGTAGAAGAAAAATGTGAATGATGCAACAACAGATTAATGGATAAAGTCTGAATGAAAACCTCTATAAGTGAGAATGTTATACATATAATTTAAGTGGAATCAAAAGGTCTTGGCTATCATAGGACTAAAATGCCAGTTGGTCTGGCATTGCATGCTAGTCTCTTTGAAAAAGAAGGCAAGAAAGAAAGAAACAAATCAAGAAAAAAAGAAAAAGTGATGGCAAGAGTGGGTTACAAAGATAGTTAGAGCACACTGATTAGCTTAGATTTAGGGTTCATGTGAGCTGAAGGCAAGCAAGAAAGAAAGAAAAGAAAAAGGAAGGAAGGAAAGAAAGAAAGAAAGATGGAAAGAAGGAAAAAGAAAAAACGATAGATAGATAGATAGAAAGAAGGGAAAGAAGAAAAAGGAAAGAGGGGAAAAGGGAAAGAAGGGAAACAGAAGGAAAGAAGGGAAAAAGAAAGAAAGAAGGAGAAAAAAGGAAAAGAGAAAAAGAAGGAAAGAAAGAAGGAAAAGGAGGCTGGTCAAAGAATGAAGGAAAGAAAAAATCAAGGAAAAAAGGAAAGAGAGACAGAAAGAAAAATGAAATAGTAGGAAAAAGAAAGAAAGAAGGAACGAAAGGAGTAAGAAAAAGAAGTAAGAAAGGAAAAAAAAGGAAGGAAAGAAAAAGAAAGAAAGAAAAAGGAAAGAAAGAAAGAAAAAAAAAGAAGGGAAGGAAATGAAAGACAGGGTTGCAAAGATAGAGCACACTGAACATCTCATTTTCAGAGTGCATGTGAGCTGAAGGCAAGCAAAAAAGAAGGAAAGGAAAAAGAAGGAAAGAAAGAAGGAAATGAAAAGAGAAAAAGGAAAAAATGAAGACGAAGGAAAGAAAGATGGAAAGAAGGAAAAAGAAGGAATAGGGATAAAGAAGGAAAGAAAGAAGGAAAAAGAAGGAAGGAAAAAAGGAAAAAAGAAAGAAAAAAAACACAGAGAAAGGAAAGAAGAGAAAGAAAAAATGAAAAAGAAAAAAGAAGGAAAGAAAGAAGGAAAGAAGGGAAAGAAAGGAAAGAAGGAAAAAGAAAACAGAATGAGAAAGAAGGAAAGAAAGAAAAATAGGACACGTGAAAAAGAAAGAAAAAAGAAAGAAGTAAAGAAGAAAAGAATATTGGGAAGAAGGAAAGAAAGAAAAAAGAAGGAAAGAGGAAAAGCAAAAAGGAAAGATGAAAGATGAAAAGAAGAAAAAGAACGAGGAAAAAGGAAGGAAAGGAGGGACGAAAGAAGGAAGGAAAGGTGGAATTGGAAAAGAAAGAAGGAAAAAATAAAAAGACAGAAGGAAAGAAAGAATGAATGAAGGCAGGAAAGAAAAAATAGAGCCAGAAAAAGAAACATTGAAAGAAAGACAGGGTTGCAAAGAGAGAGCACACTGACTATCTTATATTCAGAGTTTATGTGAGTGATGTGAAGTAGCAGCAGTCAGATAAATAAACAAGGCTATCCAAAGGAATTTACAACAGCATTAGCAGATGATCGGATCTGATAAACATAGAAAGTGTCCTTTTATCATAACAAAAGCATCCTCCTATCATATTAGACTTTAAATACAAAGATGACACTAAAGCAATTATAAACTAAAAATAAAACCACTGGCCCTGAAGGGACTAAGCTTCTGTGAGGATGTGCTCATTATGACAGACCAAAATGCAGTCACTCAAAGTGGTTGAAGTAGGCTGCCCACTGCCCAATGCTATATGCTGTAGTGGGCGGAAGCAAAATGTGAATGACACAACAGACCAAAGGATGAAGAGAGGTGGCTGAAGGCACCATTAAGTAAGTATATTATACATATAATTTTAGTAAAATCAAAAGGTTTTGGCTCACACCAGACCTAACAATGTTTCTGCACAGAAAGAGTAAAACGTGCTTCCTCAGAATATTGCAAGTGCAAGTGTGGCATCCAGCATTCATGGAATGCAGGGATGTCACAAGGTGTGAGATCATGGAATGCAATGAGAAAAAGATTGCTGGAAACAGGCTGGGAGGTGGATAGTGATGCGACAGCTTCCTCCCATTATTACAAAAAAATATACTTACAATCATCCATATCGAAGCGTCTTCCATAAACATTATAGTGGCAACGAGTTTCCAAACCTGTTCTACGAGAGGGGCGCGTCGACAGTGCCACCTGTGGCCTAACTTGGCAGCAACCTGTTGGTGACGGTAACGGTGCAGAAAAAAGCAGGAATGTGAATGAAGGTCGCATCGGAGGCATTATCCTGTAAAGGAAGTGGCCGAAGGTACGGTGCTGCCAATTACCAATTTTTGGGCACAAATGTTTGGTTCCCTGCAGCACGAGCTTCTCAAATGGGGTCTTGTGGTGTCGCAGTCTAGTTGCTCGACGACCACGTAATTAGCCGTGGTGCCTGATGGGATAGCGCGGGGGCACGCAGAGTGTTACGGGGCACAGGCAGGAGTGTATGCACGGCTCTCCCTCTCCGGAATAAACCAGAGTTACTCAACACTCAAGTGGTCCGTGTCTCATTGTGGGGAAGCTGAGTATGTTACAGACTGGCGACGAGTCGGAAAGGACCCCGTCGCTTCAACCTGCTCGGCGCGCCGCAACACGCATTACACACGACGTGGGGCGCATACCGGTTCCAGTCGGCGGAGATGGAGAGCGGCGCCGTCGGGGCAGGTGGCTAGCACTTCAAACGGCCATACCTCCAGAAGCGCTTCAATTTCAGCCTCCCAAGTATCCAGTCCTCAAGGTACGCCACCATCGCTTTTGAAATTGCGCGCTCTTTCACCCGCTCCCTCACGAGAACGCTACGTCTCTGCGGTCATATTGGGAGCTTCTGGCGGCCATCTTACATGCACGCGTGGAGGTGAATACACGCATGGTGATTACAGCCTGTCCATCAGCCCCTATCCTCAGACCAGGGCCACTGCACATGTATCGCCTGCGAACACTGACTACTCCTCTGAGCTGGTCTTTCCTACAGCATGTCCTGCGCAGGGTATCACAGTGACACGCACATTTTCATCATTCCTGGTAGTCACCTTCGACCCATCGGCCAGCCTTGACTGCACAGTGTTTATTTGTTCCCTTGGCATGCATTACTGTCCATTGCTTCTGCCATAAACCTCCCTGGGTGTACTGGGACTGTCTCCAGGAGTTACTCTCCACCCAAGCCCACTGCTGCCTATGGCTGGTTGCTGCGCCTTCTAACTTGGACGGTCTTCACTTACTGGAGCATTCCAGCCAGTCACAATGTGTGCCCAAATCTTCTCCCTGACAAACCCGGTGCCTTTCCTCCCGAAGCCAGGAGAGCCAGCCATGAAATGGGCTGATTGGAAGGGTTACTTCCTCAACTACTTGTCTGCCCTGGAAGATGAAGGGGAGGAAGCGTTCTCCAGTAAACGCAGAAAGAAAATTCTATTGCACAATCTAGGGCCGGAAGGGTTGAGAGTGTACGAGGGCATGGTAAAAAAACGGAGAGGCGCAGATGATACAGATGTGTTCCAACACGCTTTAGAAGATTTAGACAGTCATTACCAACCTGTTATTTGTATGGCCATAGACAGATACAATTTTTTTCAGAGGAAACAAAGTGACACGGAGACAGTGGAGGACTATGTGGCAGCGCTCAAAAAACTGGCAGTGAATTGCAAATTTGGCCATCTTCATGACGATTTAGTGCGTGACCAGATCATAATGCAAACTGTCAACACTAATGTACAGGAAAAGTTGTGGGTGAGTGGGGAGGCGCCCCTTAATGAAATCATAGCGATCATCAAAAAGGCTGAACTGTCTAAAAGGTGTGCGGTGGTGGCTAAGAAGGACAGTGAAAGTAAACCCACTGTGGGCAAAGTGAGCGACAAAAAAGTTTCCAATGACAAACCGGCCCCCACTGCAGGGTACAAAAATAGCAGGAGGCCCACAAGGAACTCCGCAGGGCCCTCTAGACCTCCTCCTGAAAAGAAGGGTTGTTGCTACAGGTGTGGCAGCCAGATGCACATGGCCAATGACAAGCGATGTCCTGCCTTCCATGTGAAATGCTCCTTTTGCAGTGTTGTGGGACATTTTGGCAAAGTCTGCAGAAGAAGACCCAGCAGTGCCTCCGTCAAATGCGTCATGTATGACTCTGATCCTGAAGTGGGGAGGGTGATGGTGACGATGATTGTATTTTGTGCATTGATGAACATGTGTTGGGTATTGATTGCAATGCTAGAAAAAACCCTCCTGTTTTTTGACTATATGGGGGCGTCCAGATATCCATGGTAGCGGACTCAGGGTCCCCATTCACGATCATCCAAAGGGAGATTTGGGACAGGGATTTTGCCGACACCATAGGGCACCACCTACACCCTACAGACGTACATCCCGTTACCTTCACAGGTGAAAGGATCCCCATGGTTGGGTTCCGACAACTAAAATTCGAATTCAATGGGAGGGAGACCACAGGCAAACTGTATGTGGCAGAAAAGGGACCTTCTGTCCTTAGATGGGCTGACCAAGGAGCGTTAGGCATCCAACTCAATCCCAGCGGGGAAACACAAGTACTCATGACAGACGACCCTCCCAGGTCTGATGAGGTCAACCTGAGAGAAGAGTTCCCCGACGTCTTTGGCAGGACCATTGGGCAGCTTTCAAAATTCACGCACAAGATACTGCTAAAAGATGGCGCCGAACCGATCAGCCACAAAGTCAGGAACATCCCTTTCAACTGTAGGGAAGCAGTGCAGCTTGAATTGCAGCGTCTGGAAGACAACGGCATCATAGAACCCATCGAAAGCGCCGAATGGATGGCGCCCTTGGTTGTGGCACGGAAACCCAACAGGAAGGTGCGTCTTTGCATAGACCTTAGAGAATTGAACAAGAACATACTATCAATCAATCAATCAATCATGTCACTTATAAAGCGCACTACATACCCGCGAGGGTCTCAAGGCGCTGGGGGAAGAGGGGGGTGGTGCTGCTACTGATCGAAGAGCCAGGTCTTGAGGAGTCTTCTGAAGGCCAGTAGGTCTTGGGTCTGTCGGAGGTTGGTGGGGAGGGTGTTCCAGGTCTTGGCGGCGAGGTGGGAGAAGGATCTGCCGCCGGCGGTCGTTTTCCGGATGCGGGGGACTGTGGCGAGGGCGAGGCCGGTCGAGCGGAGCTGGCGGGTGGGGGTGTAGAAGCTGAGTCGTCTGTTGAGGTAGGCTGGTCCGGAGTTGTGGAGTGCTTTGTGTGCGTGGGTGAGGAGCTTGAAGGTTATCCTCTTGTTGACAGGGAGCCAGTGCAGGTCTCTCAGGTGGGGTGTGATGTGGCTGCGTCGGTGGATGTCGAGGATAAGACGTGCAGAGGCGTTCTGGATGCGTTGCAGCCGTCTCAGGAGCTTAGCCGTCGTTCCTGCGTAGAGGGCGTTTCCGTAGTCCAGCCTGCTGGTGACGAGGGCCTGGGTGACTGTTTTTCTTGTTTCGGTGGGGATCCACTTGAAGATCCTGCGGAGCATTCGGAGGATGTTGAAGCAGGATGAGGAAACTGCGTTGACCTGCTTAGTCATGGAGAGGGTGGGGTCGAGGATGACCCCTAGGTTGCGTACGCGGTCGGTGGGTGGCGGGGCTGTTCCCAGTGATGTTGGCCACCAGGAGTCGTCCCAGGCTGAAGGGTTGGAACCAAGGATGAGGACCTCCGTCTTGTCCGAGTTCAGCTTCAGGCGGCTGGTCCTCATCCATTCGGCGATGGCCTTCATTCCTTCGTGGAGGTGGGCTTTGGCGGTGTGAGGGTCTTTGGTGAGGGAGAGGATCAGCTGGGTGTCGTCGGCGTAGGAGATGATGTTGAGGTTGTGCTGTCGGGCGACGTGGGCGAGGGTGCCATGTAGATGTTGAACAGCGTTGGGCTGAGGGAGGAGCCTTGGGGTACGCCGCAGATGATCTTGGTGGCCTTGGATCGGAAGGGGGCGAGGCGGACGCTTTGTGTTCTGCCGGAAAGGAAGGATGTGGTCCAGTCCAGGGCCTTCTCTTGGATCCCGGTGTCGTGAAGGCGTGTTCGTAGTGTGTGGTGGCAGACCGTGTCGAAGGCGGCTGATAGGTCCAGGAGGATGAGGGCTGCTGTTTCTCCGTTGTCTAGCAGGGTCCTGATGTCATCGGTGGCAGCGATGAGGGCGGTTTCGGTGCTGTGGTTGCTGCGGAAGCCGGACTGGGAAGGGTCCAGGATGTTGTTCTCCTCGAGGTAGCGGGTCAGTTGTTTGTTGACGATTTTCTCGTGACCTTCGCGGGGAACGGGAGCAGAGAGATGGGTCGGAAGTTCTTGAGGTCCTTGGGGTCTGCCTTGGGTTGCTTGAGTAAGGCGGTGATCTCGGACAAATTCCCGCTGCCAAGAATCAACGAATTGTTGGCCCAGACCAAAGGAGTCAAGTGGTTCTCCACGATAGACCTCACAGCGCCGTATCATCAAATATTGCTTCACCCCTCATGCAGGAAGTTGACCTCCTTCATTACTCCATTCGGCTGCTACAGATTTCGGCGACTGCCATTTGGCCTGGCTTTCGCCGCTTCTGTATTTCAGAAATTAATGCACAAGTTATTCAAAGACAGCAGTGGCGTCTTATATTTCCAAGACGACATACTCGTCATGGGGAAAACCAAAACGGAGCACGATGACAACCTTCGAGCGGTATTACGGACACTGTCAGCAAACGGTCTTACAGCAGAACTGGAGAAGTGCAGATTCGGTCTACGCACCGTCACGTACCGGGGGCACGAGATCAGCAATAACGGGATTTCTCCGAAGAAAGCAAACGTAGAAGCCATCAAGTCTGCGCCCAAGCCACGTAACAAAGGCGAAGTTCGCTCTTTTCTGGGGTTAGCAGAATTTTACAGCAAATTTGTCAGGAATTTCGCTACCAAAACACACAGTCTGCACCAGCTATTAAAGGAAAAGAACGCTTTCAGTTGGTCGCCGGAGTCGGACCTGGAATTTGAGACCATCAAGAAGGAAATCTGCGATGCCATTCCCCTGCAAGGGTTCAACAGCTCTGCCCCCAGCATCTTGACAATGGATGCCAGCAAGAAGGGGTTAGGGGCTGTCCTGTCCCAACGATCCACAGATGGTACAGAAACCACCATAGGTTTCGCGTCACGCTCCCTCGCCCCCAACGAGGAAAAGTTCAGCGTCATCGAAAAAGAAATGCTGGCATCCATCTGGGCCATGGAAAATTTTCGGCAGTATCTATGGGGTTCCCGGTTTACCCTCCGAACAGACCATAAACCGTTGATTAAGGTCCTTACGTCCAGCGGTCACGCCAAGGCCGCCCCGCGCATTGCCAAGATGACACTTAGACTACTGGATTTTGTCTACGACGTGGAATACTTGCCAGGACAGAAGAACAAAGTGGCAGATTTCCTCAGCCGTTCTGCTGCCATGGAGGGAGCGCCGAACCACAGTGAATGGGACGAGTACCAGGTGGCACTCACGACAGACCAAGAGAACATCATCAGTGCGCAGGACTGGAAGACAGCCTACGACAAGGACCCTGACCTGTCCAAAGTGAAAATCTTCGTCACACAGGGATGGCCCGAGAAGAAGCACATAAGAGATCACTTCAGGAAGTATTGGGAAGTGCACAATGAATTGTCCATCAGCGATGATACCATATTTTTACTCAGAGGGGACAAAGTCATTCCCCCGAAAGACTTACTGGACCGCATTCTTAGCATAATGCACGAAGGCCATCTAGGAATCGTGAAATCGAAGAGGAGAATGAAACAGTCATACTGGTGGCCAGCCATTGACGTGCGTGCGAGCGTGTCAGCATTGCGCCAACGCAGATAAATCACTGACTATGCTGAGACCCCCTTTGGGCGAGTTCACCACTCCCACCAACCCCTGGGAGGAATTTTCGGTCAACATATTGGGCCCTATCCTAGACTCTTGGGGGATACCCAAATATGTTATCGTCCTAGTCGACAGATACTCCAAGTGGCCAGAGGTGGAAGTCTGCGAAAAGGTGGACACAGATGCAGTCATTGCGTTTCTTACCAATGCATTCTTGAGGGAAGGAATTCAAAAAATCATCACATGCGACAATGGTCCCCAGTATACTTCGGAGAAATGGACGGCCTTCATCCGGAGAAATGGAATCATGGCTAAACACACGCCAGTGTATCACCCCGCAGGCAATGGCCTAGCCAAACGGTTCAACCGAGTAATCATGGGCTCTGTTCAAGCGGCCATCAGCGCGGGCAAGAACTGGGAAACAGAAATCAGGAACACAATGTGGGCATATCGCATCACACCCACCCTAACGGGCTACAGCCCTTTCAAGATCCTACGAGGAAGGGAACCGTTCACGAGAGACAACCTCATTTGGATGAACATGAAACTCCAAAGCAAATGGTCAGAAGCAACATAGAGAAGGCTCAGAAAATTTACAAAGACAACTACGACAGGAGGCATGGAGTTCGAGAAGTCTCCTTAGCACTGGGAGATTGGGTCAGGGTAAAACGTGGCTACTTAGGCAAGAAAGGTGACAGCAAATTCAGCAAGCCCCTACAAATCAGAGAACTCTACTCACGATCTGCCCTGCTGAGTGACAGCAAAGTATGGTCGCACAGCAGAATGGCCAAATTCAACAAGGTCATCCGGTGGCACAAGGACGGCGCTACCACAAGTTCTGGATATAATGGAGGGGAGTCTGATCTTGACGACGAGGGGTCACCTGTAGGCACCAGGAGTTTTGGCACGATGAGGGGGACAGGGGGTGATGCCGGTACCACAGTGGTGAGGAATAACGCTGATTCCACACAGCACACTCCACCTCAAGAAACCAATGGCACAGGCAACCCAGACATCATGCAAAGGGCTTCCACCTCACACGACAGGGGCCAGGAGGAGAGTACCATGGAGACCGGTTCACACACAGGGGAAGCACACGAGGCGCAGGCCTCCCTCACGCGCACCCGCACATGCAGGATAGTGGTGCTAACAAAAAAATATAGCGAGTTTGATATGTAAACTTGCACCTTGCTTTCCTCCACCCTCATTACCACTTGGCTATCACTGGACAGTGATTTTTCTCTCTCTCTCTCTCCCCCCTCTTCCTTTCTTTCCATCTTTCACCCCCCACGCACAGCAGTAAGTTCCGTGGGAAGCAGCAGTTACATGGTTGCCCTGCCGCGGCTCCTCTGTTGAGGCGCCGCCTCACTTAGGCTAGGTGCAGACCTATTGTTCAGCCAACTGATCGCTTATGTAAAGCAGATTTATTGTTCCGTTTATCCTATGGTGTTGTTGCTAAGGGGGAAGATGTGTGGTGTCGCAGTCTAGTTGCTCGACGACCACGTAATTAGCCGTGGTACCTGATGGGATAGCGCGGGGGCACGCAGAGTGTTACGGGGCACAGGCAGGAGTGTATGCACGGCTCTCCCTCTCCGGAATAAACCAGAGTTACTCAACACTCAAGTGGTCCGTGTCTCATTGCGGGGAAGCTTAGTACGTTACAGGTCTAGCATGAGAACTAAGGACAAAAGTAAAATCAACACAAAGGCAAAATCTGGTTATTATAAGTGAAAAAAATAGTAATAATGAAGGGAAAGGTGGCACAAAAAGGTCCCACACCATTTTAAAATGCCCCAAGGGAACCCACAATTCTTTGGGAGGAATGGAGAGAAGGCTTTGAGGCCTATGTGCTGCCGAAATGTATTGATATATTTACAGCAGCGCACAAAACAGCAATGCTTAAACATTGCTTAAGAGCAGAGGTCTGATGCATATTAAAGCATCTTCCTTTTTTGGATGGGGAGGAGGATGAATTGGATGAATTCGAGGTGGTTATGCGCAAACTGGATATGAATTACTGAAAGAAAAAGAAATGCGATGGTGGAAAAGTACAAGTTTCTGAAGAGAAGTCAGTGGTCAAGTGAGACGATTGAGAATTTTATGGCTGACTTGCGCCAACTAGCTTCTACATGTGATTATAAAAACTACCTAGATTATATGTTAACAGATCAGTTGGTGCAAAAAATTGGAGACAAGAAAACGCAACAGAAATTGATAAATACTGAGGGCCATATTATCAAGACCGGCGATAACATTATAGCCGCCTTAGCGGCAGGAAACTGCCGCTAAAGCGGCGATAAGGGTCTTGATAATATGCCCTATAGAATTCCAATAGAAGCCCAGGTTCTGGTGTCAAGGACATCAAACCTGGGCTTCTATTTGAATTCTATAGGGCATATTATCAAGCCCCTTTTCGCCACTTTAGCGGCAGTTTCCTGCCGGCAAAGGGGCGATAATGTTATCACCGGTCTTGATAATATGGCCCTGAGGGTCTGACATTGAGCTAAGCAATACAGTTTGCGAACAGGGTGGAGAACACTCAGGAGGGGTTGAAAGAAATGGGGTCAGGTGATTCAAATATAGTGACGAGTGAACCTCAGGAGACCCGTAAAGACAATGGTGTAAGAAAGCAAGAGAAGTCAGCGGGAAAGTCGGCGGAAAATGTTCAACAAGGATGTAACGTGCTACAAGTGCAGTTTAAAGGGACATATTGCAACCAGTCCTGATTGTCCTGCAGTGAGACAGATATGTCGGAAATGCAACTCACATGGACATTTTACCAGGGTGTACAAAGGCAAAAGTGGTGGTTTTGCTCAGTTGGATAACCCCATTTACACGATGACTATCGAAAGCGGAGAGTTGCAGATGATGGTTGATTCAGGGGAAAATGTTACACACTGAGCAGATTTCCTGGGAAAGATGTGAAACCTCCAGCAGTCAAGCTGTTGTCACTTAGCAACAAGCCAATTGATCTGGTGGGCAACTTTGATGGCACTTTGGAGTTTCAAGGTGTGTCAGCCCTGTCAAAGGTGTACATCTCAAAAGATGGGTCCTGTTTGTTGGGGTGGCCACAACAAAGAAAATTGCAAATAAAACTGGATCCCAAACACCTGTATCAAGTGATAGGGGCGAAGTCCAGCATCCATCATCCATGGAGTATTGCAAGGCAATTGGAAGGAGAAGTTTCCAGAGGTTTTCTGTGACAATCTGGGTTTCTTGAAAGGATTCACGCATAAAATAAGACTAAAGGACAGTGTCACACCCAAAGTACACAAAGGGCTGTGTTAGACCTAGCATCCTTAGTGTGGTCTTCACCTAGAATTTTTGCCTTTAACCTCCTGTTTTTGCTGATTCTTTTTGTTGCCCTCAGGATGCTGAGCACTTTACCACTTCTAACTAGCACTAAAGTGCATGTGCTTCCCTCCTAAACTTGATGACATTGGTGTATAACTGTTTGGCATATTCGTTTGCGCTGATTTTCCAGTGCGGGACAAACAGCCAGCACTAAAAATCTGTGCCAATGGTGCGACCTTAAGCACTCCACCACTTGCGGAACTACGCGTGGCGCAGCAGAGTTTTTTTGCCACTTTGCTGAGTTCCGTGTAGCGTAACTCCGCGAACTTTAGCCATGCCTAATACTTTACAGATCTGGTTATAATATACAGATGTTTGACACAATATGTGATGCGAACAATGACTATAAATCCCACAAGGGCTGTTTAAGCTGTACAACCACAATTGGCTACACCTGGAATTAGCTGTGACCATCAACGCAGTCATGGGTAAAGTTCCTAGCAGACAGGAAGAGTTTCCATTCTGGATTGCACAAAAAGCAAATCAGCTTGAAGCAGTGTTTCCCCATATGGGACCCCAAGAAAAACATAGAATTCTCACAACATGCTTGCCGGTGGGGATGGCTCCCCCAATGGAAGACTGTGCAACTTAGGGCACAGTCTTTGCTGCAGTATATATCAGAACATGCGGTACACCCTCATTATCTGTTTTGCCTGAGGTACTTAAACAGATTCAAAATGATTACGGGGCAGCCCTTGCCTTGGATTTGAGGGGTGGAACTGATAGGCAACTTTGCTGCAGTGTCCGCCATAATGTTAACGGACATAAAATGGGAGGCAGCAGCATTGGCTATACTCCAGCGACTCACGCATGTTGCTTCGGGAGGCCAGGGGTGAAAATTACTTAAAATTATTGAGGAAACCTATGCCTCCATAGGTAGAGATGATTTGGGAGCCAGACCTAGTAAACCACAGATTAAGGGAAATTCTGAAAAGAGTAACTCGAAGCAGGCACCTAAGTCTTCTGAGAAGAAGTGGGATAATAAGAAAAATAAAGAAAAGATTAAAACACGGGGTGGATCTCCTCAACAGTCCACTCAGAAATGGTACAATCTGCACAAATGTGATACAATGAAAGTGCCTGATAGGTATCATGATACTGAAACACGTTCCCCTCGTTCCTTTCAGGAGTCATCCGAAAAGCGCTCGGAGAGAGGAGGACGATCAGAGCGCAGATCAGAGGAGTATGTAAAACTGAAGAAGGACTCACAATGCTTTTATGGCTTTATAATAAAAAGGAAGACAAACCTAAGCAGTCCATGTCTCAAATCAAAATAAGAAGGTAGCTGGCATCAAAGTCAAGCATGCCACGGATATTGAGGACACTGCTTCTGAAGGGGGAGTAGGCTCTGACCATGCTAGACAGCATGGCTGAAGTCACAATAGTTCACCAGAATCTTATGGTGTGGCTGGCGGCAGTTGCAAAGAGTGACTACGTCCAGGTGGAATCACAGACTGGGGACTGAGTGTTCTTAGTAAATTATATGAATTGCAACTCCAGATGGAGGGGGATATACAGCATACAATAAATGCTCTCTTTTGGGAGAACTTGTCATTTGGCTATGACACTCTCTTGGCTGAAAAGGACTGGCCTCCGGAGTTTGTCATGGATTGCCCCAAGGGAGAAATGGTAACTTTACCTGCTTTTTTCAATCTTGTTCCAGAATCAGTTAAACATTCAAACGCCAAGGAGTGGGCCTTAGCACACGCACCGGATTTATACCAATACCTTGTAGGTTGGGATGATGGATCACCTTGTCACATCATTCCTTTGAGGTCCACCCCACAACCACAACGACAATACTCCAATAAACATGAGGCTAAAAAACAGGTTAGAGAAATACTCACACAACTTGACTATTGAGGTGTAATAGAAAGTTGCACCTCACCAATGAATAATCCTTTGTTTCCAGTAATGAAACCAGACCATTCAATTCGTTTAGTATTAGATTAAAGACACTTGATCACCGCTACATGAACATTTGCTGTACACAACAGACATAGCGCATCACTAATGAACAATATAGTGCATAAAAAACCAAAACCACAGTAGACACATCAAATGGGTTTTTCTGTCAAAATATAGCGCCTGGAAGCAGATACTTGACCACATTCAGCACCCTAGGTTCTCAAAACCAGTTCTGTCGATTGCCCCAGGGGTAAAAGAATAGCACAGGCTGTTTTTGGCCCAGTAACAACACTTTTACAAGATTTTGATCACCATGCATTGTCCTATCTCAATGGCATATATTTAAAATCAAATCAAAGGAGATTATAAAGTGCATGGCTACTCCAAGATTGTCCCGGTGCTACAGGTTTGTTAACCACTGCACTCACTAAGAAGGGGGTATGGTGTAAAAAGTCTCAATAAAAATCCAGGTTTTCAGGCTTCAGAGCTCACATCCTTAGTTGCACAGAGGTACAGGGGAAGAGCATTCCAACTTGCAGCCACTAGCACAGAAAATGAGGTACCTCCCCATTTCTTCCTCCTCATCTTAGGCACTACTGCCAGCAGTGCATCAGCAGGCCGTAACGTTCTGGGTGGTTAGTGGGGGAATCACTAAGTTAGATGTTTAGGGCCTAGTCCAGAGAAAGCTCTGTGGGCCAGCACCAGACCCTTAAGCTTAACTCTTGCCCACATGGGTAGCCAGTGCAATTCCTTAAGGTAGACCTGGACTGAGATATACCTCAGGATGTTCAGAGTCAATATACTTTATTTCGGCCTACAAGACCATTAAAGTACAAAACACGTTAAAATACAATAAACACATATACAATTCATTAAAACTATGCTCTTTCATTATGCATTTCAGTTCATCTGTATACCACTTTTATGCTTACAGGCAATATTAATTTGGAGAAAGCTGTTATATGTTTCCCTAGCTAGCTGGTCTTCTCAAAGAAATTTAGTTTGAGTTACTAGGGAAACAGAGTAGGGAGGTTATTCCCAACCCGTGGCCATTCATTGGGGAGCATCTAATACCTCAATTGTGCAAAATCGCAATTATTTAAGACTTCCCACTTGGAATAAAATATTCATATAAAAATCAATAAAATATGCATTCAATGTGTCTATCAAATCTTAAAATTGTCCACTCAATTAAGGACACAAAAATTCAGTAAAACTCCCATTATCCAAATAGTGCAACATTTGCACAAGTGAATGCGGTTTCCCTTTTATACCCCTTGTTTCTTAGTAAAGGGACTTTCATACCTCTGTTACAGTTCTGCTTTAATTGCTACAAGACCCCTATAACCCCGTCGGTCAGTACTTTGTTTAATTACATTTTACTAATTGCTTCGGGTCTATGATAGTTGTTTAAAATAATGTCAAGACACCACTTCTCTAGCCCGGACCCAAGTCATTACTGAAAGGTTCGAATTCCTCGGACCCAACTCGTGTGCAACCTATAATCTGTGCCCTTTCTTTTTCCTAATGAAATTTATGGCCAATAGGAAACGACTAACACCAAATACTATTAGACGGGAATTGTCTGTTTTTAAAATTCTCATCATATCCTCCATTCTCCTAACATTAAAATACCTGCCCAGAGGTTTTATCCACTTTATTCTGGGGCCATAATATGCTGGGCAGAAGAACAGAACATGTGGCATATCTTCTGCAACCCCATTTGACATAAAATACAATGGGCCTCCCTATCCTCAAGCGGTGTACAAAACCATTTAGCAACAAAGGTGTTTAGTTGCAATGTTCCATATCTGAATTTCAGATATAGGCTCTTGCTTGTTGCGGTTCTACCTCATCAAGAAACGGCTCAAAGCTAGGGGACATCTTATGCTGGAGAAATTCAACAGTGACCCTACCTTGTGTACCACTCCTAATCTCCCTATCTCTAATAAAATCCCAATATATAAGCTTAAACTCCGATTTAGATTCGCGAGTCAATAGCCCCGGGTTCGACCAATATCGGCTCAATCCCAAGTCAGTGAGCCACCCTCGGATGTGTTTTAGCCAGGGGAACGTAAGATGGGTGTCAAGTGCCTGCAGTTCAGCTAGTGACTCTCTATATACAATTAACTCTGGAGTTGTCCAGGTTCTTATCCAGAACATCAGAGATCTCCAAACTGCAAGAGGCTCCAAACGTTTGATATCCAGATCGTATGTCAGAGGGATCAACGGAGTATTTTGGGGGAGGGCAACAAACATCCTCAATATTTTATTCTCCATGGTACCTAAGGTCTTAAGGTTTCCACTGCCCCAGATCTCTGCTCCATACTACGCTGCAGATTGTGCTCTTGCTTTGTAGACCTCCAAAGCCGGTGTAATAGCCTTGGTGGAGGTCGCCGCCATTTTCTTGACAATAGGGATGGCATTTTGCGTTAGTAAGGCTTTTGACTTCTCCATCTGGGTAGACCAAGAAAGTCTAGAGTCAAGGGTAACCCCTAGATATACAAAGTTTGGTACCCGTTCTAGTTCAGTGCCATTCCAATAGATTTTACTTTTAAAACTTTTATGAGGCCTTATCGTCATATATTTAGTTTTGGCTGGATTCACCTCTAGGCCTTTCCCTTTACAGTAGTTGTTAAGACTGTAGAGTAAATTCTGCAGGCCGTTAGGTGTCTGGGACAACAAGATGGTGTCGATCCGCAAAGTTAGAGCGCAGATGTGATTACCCCTAATTTTGGGGAGTCATGCGCACAATTTTGGAGATGTTCTACTAAGTCATTTACATATAGGAGGAACAGTGTTGGGGCCAGGACACAGCCCTGGCGCACTCCCCTCCTAACTGGAATTTCCTCTGTGAGCTCGCCATTTTTGCCCCATCGCACCTTAGCATAATTGTCTTGATGTAACCTAATGATTTGGGTTAAGATCTCCATGGGGACACCCTGCTGGCTCAAATTTTCCCACAACTGGGCTCTAGGGATGGAATCGAAAGCCGCCTTTAAATCTATAAAGGCGACATAGAAATGGCTCGATTTTAATCTAGTATATTTCCATCCCAGGATAAAAGTCTAAATACTTGATCAATTGTACTGATCTTCTGTCTAAATCCCGCCTGGCATGGTGACAATATGTTCTCTACGGCTATCCAGTCTATAAGTCTATTTAAAATTTGTTTGGCATAAATCTTTTGTAAAACGTCTATCAAGCTTATAGGCCTGTAATTTGCTGGGTCATCCCTTTTGCCCTTCTTATAAATGGGAATTATTTCTGCTCCCTTCCAGGAGGGCGGCACCGGCTGTCCCCTGGCTATAGCATTTGATAGTTCGTTTATATAAGGTACCCAAACTTCCTCACTATGCTTAAAAAGGTCCCCCGGTAATCTATCGGGGCCCTGTGCTTTTGCTGGCTTAACCGCAGCAACGGCCAGCAGGAGCCAGGCTGCAGCATTCTGCACCAACTAGAGTTTCTTAAGTTGATATAAAGGGAGATTCCAGTATAGTGCATTGGCATAGTCCAGCCAAGATGTTATAAAGGCATGGACTACCATCTTCTGGCAAGTAGCTAGAAGAAAGAACAAAAACTTCCTCAAGAACTGCAGAAGGCCAAAACAAGTCCCACTACGCTCTTCACCTGTGTTTTGAAGGGCAAATTGTTGTCAAACTTCACTCCTAGGCTCTTAGCCACTGTAGTGGGGGATGAGGAGATGGCACAGATCTAATCCAAACCTCACCACCCCACAGAGGTGGGGGGAACCAAAGGCCAGTATCTCTATGTTACTCGTATTGCACTGGAGGCTGTTCTGGCACATCCACTAGGATAATGCTGACAGACATGCTTCAAATCCACTTTGGGCACCAGAGTTGTTATGTTATGTTAATAAAATTTATTGAGTGCACGAATACCCGGAGGTGTCTTGGCACTAAGACTGTAGTAAGCCCATGGAAGAAGCACCTAATTCTGAAATAACCATGTTTTGAGACCCTTTCTAAAAGAGGTAAGTGAGCTTGCACCTCTGATATCAATTGGAAACGTATTCCATAATTTTGCTGTTCCATATGAAATGCTTCGGCCTCCCCAGCTGCAGGTCCAAATTCTTGGAACCATCATAAGTCTGGCGCCAGTTGAGCGTAACTGCCTGGCAGGATGGTACCAAGAGAAGAGATTTTTAAGAAACATTGGTCTGGTGTTATTCAGGGCCTTATATGCTAAGCATTGCGAAATGAACTTGATACAATGTGCCACAAGAAAGCAGGATGTTCCTGTCCCAAGTCAAAATGCCCAAGGATGACCTGACAACTCACTTGGCTAGAGTAGATGGCATAGTTGTGGGATTTTCTCACATGGGCTACAAATTCACTTTCAAAAAAATCAAAAATTGCCTATCTCAGTGTCCTGTTTTTAGGATATGAGCAGTCAAGTGTTTGCAGAAGTCTTGTGACACATTTCTTAGAGAAGTGTGCGCTGTTACAACCACCAAACACATTGAAGAAACTCCAATTAATTTTGGGTTTTCTAAATTTTGGCAGAGCATACATACCAAATTATGCAGAATGTGTCAAACCGTTCTATGACTTGATTCATCCAGACTTTTCAAGTTCTCATTGGACATCTGAACACACACAAATTCTACGTTCAGTACAAGCTGACATGCTAGCTTCAAAACACTTACACACAAATGTAAACACCACAAACCTGGTGATCCGTATAATTGCAGGTGCATCAGGATACACTTATGTCAGGAGACAATGACCAATTTAATATAAATCAAATTTATATACACATGCTAAAATGTGTTTTGCACCAACAGAAAAAATCCTGATGGCAGTACAGACTGCTGTAGTTAAAGAAAGATCATTGGCTCAGGAGAAACAAATAAATGTCGTGACTCCCATGCTAGCCATACAGGCTGTTACAAAGACCAGCATTCCAAACGTGAAAGCTTTACATCCAAGATGGATACAATGGGCCAACTTACTCACAGCAACAGATGTAGATTACATATTTGACTCTACACTACACACACAAGCATACCTTCAATATGACCACGAGTATCCTCTATACAATGAAGTTATGCCTCTAGATCAGTATGGTTACATAATCTACAATGATGGTTCTGCTCAGCTTGCCATAGTTACAAAACACCAATACTCTGCTGTGTGTGCAGTAGTAAAGGATAGAATGCAGGATTGAGAGTTCCACCCGAATAAAACCTACAAGCAGTCACTTGGTGATTGCACAGTGCCACTTGAGAATATGGATCCTGCATTCCCCACAGTAATAGTATGCGAATTGTATTATTGTGTCCCGTCTTCCAGTGTGCGCTTACACTACTGGAGGCAGAATGGATTCAGAGATTCCAAAGGCTCCACAATAAAGCGCAAGATGCTTTGGGGACAAGTGGCCAAACTAAAAGCATGTTTGCCACAGACTCATGTAATTCAGACACTGAGTCATCAGCGTGTAGGAATACACGTTGCAGGGAATTCAGTGGCTGATGAAATCGCAAAAGCAGCAGTGCAAACTGTTGCAGTTGCTGCAATTACTCATTCTAGTACGAGGATAGATGGAGACATCATGACGGCTGTCAACGGTGTGTGCCATAAAGCAATAAATATGTGCCTCTTGGACCATTAATCCTCTATTCTTTGAGTCCCTCAGGAATTATAATCTCACCTGTAGGTAAATTTCAATTCAAATACTTCATTTAACACATTTCTGTTTAGTGTGCAGAGATTAGAGCCATCATACATACATTACTTTTAGAAAGCGACACAAAATTCATTATATCAAGAGAGATATATTATTTTTTGATTTTTCTTTTGGTCAATTTTCTATTTCATGACAAAACCCTTTATACAAACATATTAAGGACTTTTTCAACAATTAACATAAAACTTTATATACAGAGACATCACACCATGACATACAATGTGTAGATTACATCAAATCTTTTTTTTCTTTGTCTTTTTGAAAGTCCTACTGTATCTATGGAGTATCTGGTTTTGTAAATTTGTATATCCTCGATACTGGGATCATTCCTAGGTCCAAAGTGGTGAGGTCAGGGAGAGCCTGTCAAAATTTGTTTATAGGCTGTCTGAATTCAGCCCAGACTTGGTGTCTTTCAAAATTTGTGTGGTTCCGAGCAGGGGAACCCTTGGCCTCAGTGTGGATGGTGTGCCGACGCGTTTCGATCTTCGTGTGGGGACCGTGAGGGTTTTCAGAAGGTCTTCCTCAGGGCTGGGCGGTTCTGTGTAGGACACTGTGGTGGGGTAGGAAGGGGTAAATTAGTCTAGTGTCTTGTAATCATGTGGTATTTACAAAGCTGGTCGCTTTAAGGGTTTTACAAATTGTAAAAATTATAAAAATTACCCGTACTTCAAAAATGCTTGTATCTTGAACTGGTATTTTAATCCAGGGGGTGTGGCACTTTGTGAGCTATTTATCTTCAATCTGTTGGGGATGAACCCTCTGAAGAAACATGAGGGGGAGGGGGGGAAAAAGGAGAGGAGGAGGTTGTTTTTATCTAAAAATGTAGTTATGGTGGCGCAATGAAGCGGACTGGCACTCAGAAACAGTGCTCATGCAAGGCGAAGTCTTAGAAATATGCTTATTTCTTTATGTAAGCTGTTAGTCTGACACTAGCAGTGCCTATGCCTCATTTAAGCCCTTATTGACAGTAATCTGGGTGATTCCTTGTGCGCATTGTTTGACTGGCATGATTTCAGGTCGTGCTTAAGGTGTTAGGATGGGTTCTTAAAATTGTTGTGCCTTATAACTGTTGGCCTCTCATGCTTCGTGGTGCCGTGGGTGATATTAGTGCCCCTCGTTTATGCGTGCAAGGCTCCCTTTGTGGCGTGTTACCTTCAGCTTGGTCTTAATGGCTGTTAAATTCTTCCGTCTCGATTCTCTTGCTGCTTTTCGTTAGCGGACGGCGTTTTCAAAGCGGAGGACAGTTTCCGTATTAAGCGCTCGTTCTGAGCGTGTTGCGGCGTGATGACGTTATCTACGAGGGCACTCCTGATGCCTGACTTTGCGCCTGACTTCCGGTATTTCCCTTCTTTGAAGGATGAGAGGGCGTTCCTGATGCCTGACTTTGCGCCTGACTTCCGGTGTTTCCCTTCTGTGAAGGATGATTGTACTTAACCGGTTTCCGTGATCTTGTGCCTCATTTCCATTTTCATGTGCGGCAACGTGTTATGCACACCAGTAATGTCATTGGTTGGTCTTGTTCTTGGTGGAACGTATTTTGGAAAATGTTGATCATCTCAATGTATTTCAGTAATAGTCTTCACGTTTGTAGCAATACGGTGGCTTGTGAAGATACGTGAGTGGAGTAGATTCGACCTTTTGGTGCAGCGCTTTGGTATTCATTGAGCAGGCTGATCCATTTGGTCTCTTAGAGGCAATGCATAATCTCCGTCATTTCGTTAAGCCCATTTTCTGTTGTTCCCTGTTTCAGTATTAGTTTTGCTTTGAAACGTGCCAGCAGTGTATCTACATCTTTTCCTTTTACATGTTTTAGGACAGCCCACTGGATGTCGTTTGGGCCATGACCTTTCGAAAGGTAATGTTCTACCATCGGTGCATTAGGTACTTTACATTTGATTCGTGACTTATGCTGCGTAATGCGTTTCTTCACTTGTTGGGTAGTCATACCAACATAGGCTAGTTTGCAGGGACACATTATGCAATATATCACGTTTGTCGTGTTGCAATTGGTGAACTCGTTCTGATAGACACTTTTGCGCCCATAATTAAATTGGCTTCCTTCTACAGTGCTTTGGCATGAGCTACAGTTTCCGCATTTATGATGCCCTATTATAGGAGGAAGGGCCAGCATGGTTTGCAATGTGGGCTGCTGTTTTTTATTTGGGTGTTTGCCCGTACCAGATGGTCTCTGATGCTTCTGTTTTTCTTTAATGCAAAAACCGGCAGCTCTTTGAAGATTTCCATGCCTCATACTGTATTCCAGTTCTTTTTAACAATCTTTTTATTTCATTTGTCAGACCCGAAAATGTTGTCACACATACCAGGGGTGTTTTCTTTCGTTCTTTCTTTTGGAGTTAGAAGTGCCTCTCTTGGGGTGTACCAGGCCCTTTTCATTGCACGTTTGGTCAATTTTCGTGGATAGTTTCTCTCAACCAGTTTTTCGAGCAGTGTTTTCGCGTTTTCAAAGTAATCTTCCTTTCCAGTACAATTGTGCCTGATTCTCAAAAACTGGCTGAAAGGTAGGTTTTCTTTCAGATTGCGTTGGTGGAAACTGGAAAAATGTAGCAAGGTGTTTCTATCTGTCTGCTTGGTATATAGTGTCGTGTAGATGGTACCCTCATCATGTCGTACCATGAGGTCGAGGAAATTGATTTTCTCATTACTTGAAGTCAGGGTGAACTGAATGTTGGGGTTCCTTTGGTTTAGCCAAATTTGGAATTCTTCAAGAGTCTGCAATGTGCCCCTCCATAGCATGAACACATCATCTATGTACCTACGCCACATTATTATGTGGCTGGTGTATGGGTTATGATTATATATCCATAGTTCTTCATAGAGTGCCATAAACATAACCGCCATTTCTGGGGCGAATGGACACCCCATCGCGGTCCCCTTTATTTGTAAATATTGTTGGCACCCTCTTCCTGAAAGACTTTCCAACGAAATACTCCTATCAGTTAAGTGCGCAGAACATTCTGCTTGCTCATATTCCCGGAGAGGGGAATAGAGAAGTACCTAATTCAGATAGCAGGTTAGGATTAATCAGTAGCGGCTCCTGGAGGGAGTGCTGCCGGGCGGTGACGTGGGGCGGGGGGTAGTAAACTCTGGAATACGGCCCAAAAGAGGTAAGTAAACAAATAAATACATAAAACAAAATTCGTTGCGCGCGCTGCATCGCATTTGGCGATGCAGCGCGCGCAACGAATTTCCTTTTATTTATTTATTTGTTTACTTACCTCTTTTGGGTCATATTCCAGAGTTTACTACCCCCCACCCTGCCCCTCCCCCGCCCCCACGTCACCGCCTGGAAGCACTCCACCAGGAGCTGCTACTGGGATTAATCCCAGCAGCATATGAGGGCCTAGCAGCTGCTCATGCAGGGTTGGAAGCTACAATTTCACTGGTATCGCAAGCAATTGGTGGCCATGTCTATACAAGCAGACCAATGACTTTGTCCTTAAATGTGGCATCTGCCAGAAGATGAAAGTTTCCTCCATAGTCTTCCCACCGCAGACACTTCTATTGATCTCAGACAAGGCTCTGGCTTGTGTTTCTTTGGATCACTATGGAGCCTTACACTGAGACGGGTAATACAAGTACATCATGGTAGCAGTGAATTCTTGTTCTTGATTCCTATGGGTATGGCCACAGCGATCGGCTGAGGCTCGAACTGTTATAAAGGACTTGCAAGTCTTCATCAAAACATATGCAGTAGCCACATTCTATTCAGACCAGGGTCTGGAGTTTGCCTTACAGAGACTCCATGTGAAAATTTGGTGTGACTGTATAGTACTCCTCCCCCTATGATCCCAAGGGAAATGCATTAGTAAAGAAGAAGAACTGTGACTGAAAGCAATCTTTAACAGGTAGGGTATTAGAATCAAGTCACAGTTGGGTTCACCACCTGTATGGGGTCCAGAGAGCCCTAAAAAATCTGCTTAGAAAATCCCTGGTCTGACTCCCTGTGAGATCCTGTTCGGGGTTAAGATGTGGGTTCCAGACCTTGATAGTCCCAGTACTGTGGCAGTGGAAACACCTTTTGATATCAGTGAACATTTGGATGATTTACAGGAACTTAACAGCTTAAGAGAAGCTCAGAGCATTGTCCAAGAGAAACGTTCCACTGCTGGTGAAGTGAAGGAATCACCAGCAATTCCTAGTTGGATTCCATAGCTCAGTGTTCTGGTCTGGGAGAAGACTGTGGACAAGAAGGAGTCGTATTATTACATACTCACACCTTCACAGGCAAAGAAAACTATACTCACTGATACCAAAATGATTTATTCTGCATCTTTCATTTCCCAGTTGTCGCTACAAGAGTTTGACTTTTGGAAAGACAATGTCAATTTAAAAACTATATGGGGATCTAGAGATTGGAATGTTCAGGGTAAGGAGGCTTTATTTAGAGCATACCTTATACAACACCAAATGATTTTCCTGAATAAAATTGTGCAGCAGACATCCTGTCACGGTTTGGCCAAGATAAAGGATATTAATAAACCAAACATTCCTACATTTGCACGTTTTGCAAATTGGTAGCAATTCACAAACTACACGGACACTTTCGACAACATGCTTAGAAATGTGACATACAATTCATAATGTTCCAATCAATAGGGATGGTTAGTGTGCCCGATAGATACTGAAGGATGTCAGACATGTTTTCATGACAACACAAAGGGGTTTAGGATAGACAGGTTACACCCATGTTACATGCAGATAGAAAATGCAAGTGTGGTCACAACATACTGCGTTGGAAAGTTGTGCCTAGACTGGCTAAAACATTCAATGTTGTCTGAGGTGAAACAGCTCCTGTCTCTTCTCTCAGATGGCATGGACCTACAGGATTTTTTGTTAGGTCCTCGAAATACACGTCAAAAGATCTTTCTGCATGCAATATTCAATGAAGTGTGGAAGGTTTCACAGCGGGAAGCTGCTGAGAGACTACGTGAGATTGACAGAGCAAACCTAGAAAGGGCTCTGGCAGTACTTGACAATGGTATGACTACTTTATCCACTAGGATATATTCTCTGAGTAACATTGTGTCATCTGTTCTTGACATCATACAGAGTGACATGCCCTCTTTGCAATATTGGCAATCACAACTTAGGTCTATCATGCTACTAAGTTGGACTCTACAGACACTATGTACTGGTTGCGTCCCATGGAAACACCTAAATGCCAGTAGCTTGTTTTTCCCATAAAATCTAACTAAGGAACAGACTATTATGGCTAAGGAAGACACGGCATACGCTATGTTACACATAGAAAAGGTGCAAAAATGACCATTTACTGTTGCAGAAGTGCAGTTTGGATAATACACAGATTTATTTTACTGCCAACCTCAACACTTCACTTCAAATAATGCTTGCACCACCATCAAGTAGGCAGATATGAGGCACTGGGAGAAGGGTTTATACATGAGTCGTGGGTCCTACCTATCATTTATCATTGTAGGAATGGTGCAACTGAAATTGTTCTTAGTGGTACAGACTGCGAGAATACTTTAGGCCATTATTTAGTTTGCAGGGAGGTTACTCTCCATGGAGCATGTAATCCATCCAAGGCAAACTTGTCATGGTATTTGAAGGGTTTCCTGGTTGCTGTGATTCGTATGGCATTCAGATTGCTTTGAATGGGAGTTATTTGATGTTAAACAGTCAAGGTTTGCTGTAGGATGAAACCGGGAATACCATCTCTGCTGACGGTTTCTGATGTCGTGACCTGTTGTGCACAAGTACTGTTTCCACCTGCCTGTACAGTTAGGGATGCAACAATTTGGCCTTCGATACAGATTTCAAATGTGAGCTTTGATGCTTTAAGCAGACTGAAAGCCTTTAAGTTTCAGAAGGAAGTGGCACTAACATCTGCACTGGAGGTTTTGATCTTCAAGTTGCAAGGTCTTCCTCTGCTGTACAGTTTCTACTTTTTTTTTTTTTTATTAAACTTTATTAAAGTTTGCATGAAAAACCAACACGAGACTGTATCTTTGTAATATGGCAGTAACAATCATTCATATCAATCATATAGCCTTTTTTTCCATCATCACCAAAAGGATTCAAGTACAACAGAGTACGTGGCATTTGGTTGCAAGAACACTTCCCCCAACCACCCAACATGAACTGTACATCACTGCACATTTGGTGACAACATCCAGTACCTGTTTAGGCGTACGACCCCCAAAACTGTTGTGTCAATCTCACACGTTTTCTGACTTTCAGCTGCCATAGAAGTAGCTACTGTCCCCCTTGTTTCAATATACGTCCTACATAAAGCCCAAAAGTTCTTAGGTCGACTACGTGGCGGCAGCAGATCACTGAAGTTTTCCGTTTGCGTACTGCAGTACAACATGTCACTCGACCACAGTGAAATCGTGGGGGTCGGACCCCGTAGCCAACACATTGCCACTCTACGCTTTGCCAGCAGGAGCCCCATATCCACCAGTCTACGGACCCCTTTAGGTATCAGTTTTGGAGTACCCCAGTAACGCCAGCGTTGGTTCCGGGGGGAGCGGCAGCTCCACCATTCCTCCCAATTCCTTAAAAATTAAATCCCAAAATTTGGCTATCCCCGGACAAAGCCATGCCAGGTGCATAAAATCAGCTCTCTGTTCGTTATATACAGTTGCTACTTCACACCAACACCCTTTTTGGGGAGTTAGTTCACTGCATTCTTAACATTTCCAATACTATGGGGATGGCACATTTTTTAAGACCATTGGCTCCGGGATGGGTAGTACCTTACTGACGGTCTTTGGAGCTACATATCTCTTGATGGTGTGCATATAATCAGTCTTGCACAGTTTTGACGTTTATGTTGTCCAACAAACGCACAGTTTTACTGAGAAAATATAAGCTGTACGACACCAGGGACTACCCACCTGTGTACCCATGATATGGACACAGGGGACAACCTCCCTGTTAAGAACAAA
Source organism: Calotriton arnoldi (assembly GCA_963921515.1). NCBI lineage: Eukaryota > Metazoa > Chordata > Amphibia > Caudata > Salamandridae > Calotriton > Calotriton arnoldi. Next base: position 643,853 of record CAWUFW010006951.1, on the reverse strand, counting down.
TCTTACAGGCAGTCAGATAAAGTGAGGTCCAGTCTTAAGGCTGAAGTGTCCAAAATGCTGGATTTGTGGGTGATAGAACCTTCCAGTGGCCCCTGGTTCAGTCCTGTGGTTCTGGTACCAAAAGCTGTCCCATTGGGCACCACACCTGACTGAGGTTCTGTGTAGATTATAGAGTGCTAAATTCTGTGACAAAGACTGATGCCCATCCCATCCCTAGGGCAGATGAGCTCACTGACAGGTTAGGGGCTGCCCATTACCTAAGTAGCGTTGATCTTACGTCAAGATACTGGCAGATCACCCTAAAAGAAAGTGCCAAGGAGAGGTTAGCCATCTCCACCTCAGAAGGCCACTACCAGTTTAGAGTGATGCAATTTGGATTGAAGAACGTCCCTGCCACCTTCTAGATGGGTGGTGAACCAGGTTCTTGCTGATATGGAGACCACCTCTACTCCTTATCTGGATGACATAGCTGTCTTAATAAGCAGCTGGAAGGACCACCTTTTTCACCTCCAGGAAATGCTACAGGCTCAGCAACAAGCAAGCCTGACTACCAAGTCAAGTAAGAGCCAGATAGGCCAGGGTTCTGTGGTGTACTTGGGACACCTAGTGGGCAGGGGGAAGGTGCAACCCCTATAGGCCAAAATAGAAACCATCATGGCCTCGCTGTGCCCCAAACCCCAGGCTGAGGTCAGAGCATTCTTGAGTCTCACTTGGTACTACAGGAGGTTTGTCAAGGGATATGGCACCATTGTGCCCCCCCTTGACTGAGCGACTTCCAAGAAGCAGCCCAGAAATGTGATTTGGACAGAGGCATGCCTAACTGCATTAAACACCCTTAAGCAGGCCATGTGCACAGCTCCTGTGCTCAAGGCCCAAGACTTCTCCCAGGAGTTTATGGATCAGAGAGATGCCTCAGATCATGGCATAGGGGCAGTACTATCCTAACTTAATGAGGAGGTCCTAGACCAACCTGTAGCCTACATCTCCATGAGGTCACTCCCCAGGGACCAGAGGTGGGGTGCTATTGATAGAGACGCTTTTTCTGTGGTCTGGACACTGAAGAAGTTGAGGTTATACCTGTTTGGTACTCACTTCCTGATTCAAACTGACCACAGGCCCCTTAGGTGGCTCATGCAAATGAGGAGTGAGAATCTAAAACTGTCGAGGTAGTCCAGTTACCTACAGGGTGGAACACAGACCTGGAGAAGAGCACGCCTATGCTGATGGTCTATCTAATTTCTTCCGCCTTAGTGATGAGTACTCCCTATAGTTGGGTAGGTCTTCCCACTTTCAGCTGCGGGAGGACACATGTTAGACCTGCCATCCTTAGGGTTGTCTTCCCCTACAATTTTTGCCGTTTACCTTCTGTTTTCGCTGCTTCTTTTAGGTGGTCTTAGGATTCTGAGCACTTTACCACTGCTAACCAGTGCTAAAGAGCATGTACTTCTCCCCTAAACATGATGGCATTGGGGTATACCTGATTGGCATAATTGATGCACTGGTAAGATCCTTGTAAAGTGGTATACCATATACCCAGGACCTGAACTTAAAATGCAACTAGTGGGCTTGCAGCTCTAATTGTGCAACCATCATAAGTAGCCTTTCAAACCTGTCTCAGGCCAGCCACTGCAGTGCCTGTGTGTGTAATTCACTGACGCTTTGACTTGGCATTTAAAACTACTTGCCAAGCCTTAAACTCCCCTTTTATTACATGCAAGTCACCACTAAGGTAGCCCCTAAATAACCGTAAGGGAAGGGTGCTTTGAAAGTAAAAGGTCAGATGTATACTTTTATGTTTTGCATGTCCTAGAAGTGACAAACAGCCGATTTCATTTTTCACTACTGTGAGGCCTACCCCTCTCATAGGCCAGCATTGGGAATTTCTTAATACACTTTTAAGCTGTAATCCCTGATCAGAGAGGAGTAGCTTTTTCATGTTTCATATGTTTGGAATGGTAATGATAAACCCTCCTTACCAGTGAAGTTGGGTTTAACATTACTGTTTTAGAAATGCAACTTTTAGAAAGTGGACATTTCTCTGCACTTACTGCTCTATGTGTCTGACAGCCTGTCTCCAATACACGTCTGGGGTGAGTGACAGCTGCACTTTGTGCATTCCTCTAGACAGCACAAACACAGGAAGGTGAGGCTCATCTGCATTCTGAGCACTCATCTGCATTTATCTGTATTCTGATGGGTCTTGCTGGGCAGGGAGGAATGGAATGGGCATATACTTACATTTCAATAGGTAGTGTCCTGTACACACACAAAGAACTGATTTACCCCCCCATGGATAGCCTGGCACACAGGACTGGGTTGAAAGGTATCTTTGTGCTCTTCAGAGAGCTGCTTTGAAGTCACCCCCTACATCAAAGGCACTTTGTATGTAAGTACCGGGTCTCTGACTCCCTAAAATCAGACATTTCTGGAACCTGAACTGAACCTCTGTTAGAAGGACTGCTGTGCTGCTTAAAGGACTAAACGTGACTTTTTTTCTGCTTGTTGCCCTGCTGCCTGCTGCTCCCTGACTCTGCTGAAGGAGAGCTGGAGAGTGCCTTCCCTCAAAGTGATCTCCATGGGCTTGCTGGCTTGCCTCCTGTTTTCCGAATTCTCAGGACACAAAACACGTCCTAAAATTCTGCTGATGCTGCTGGACTCTGCCTTTTGTGAGTCCTACCCTTGCCTGAGCACTCTCTAAGTTCTGGGCCTCAGAAGTGGGTTCTGCAGCTGTTTTGATACAAAATTGATGCAATGTCACCACTGTGCCGATCGGAACCAACACAGCGCCCTTCGATGTCGATGCAGTGCTGATCCAGAGACAGCCCTTCCTGGCTTGGCGATGATGCAGAACCTGACTGCGAGGTTAGTCAACGATACAGCACCAATCCTAGGTCCTGACTGAGAGGCTCAACTTCTACGCATCAACCCGACTGCAAGGCTCAAAGATGACGCAGTGCCGATCCAAGGTCCTGACCACGAAGATCGACTTCGACACATCGACTCAACTGCGTGAATCAGAACTGAAGCATTGTCTTCACTGCACGAAGGAGAACTAAGCAGTTTGTTGCTTGTGACCAGGAAAAGCACTTTGTTCACAGGGGCCTGTGCTTCCACGAGGTCGGCCCGAACTTTGACTTTGCCCCGTCCAGTGTGACCTAAACTAACCTTGTTAGCGCTACTTGCTTCTAAGCGCTTTACTGCAGCTATTCCTTTAAAATTCAAATCTCAACTTCTATACATTGGATTTTTGTAGTTTTGGTCTTGTTTTGTTCAGAAAATAATATTCTATTTTTAAAAACCTGAGTGGAGTCTTTTTGTGGTGTGTTCATTGTGTTACTGTGTGGGTGTGTTGCTCAAATACTTTACACATTGCCTCTTTAGATAAGCCTGACTGCTCTGTGCAAAGCTACCAGAGGGTGAGCACAGATGATCTTTTAGTCTGTATCTAGGTTACCCTGACTAGAGTGGTGGTTCCTGCCCGGCCTGGGTGCATACCTCAGCCAACCAGGAATACCATTTATAACACGAGTCCAGTATCATTTGTCATGAGAGAGCCTTTAAGAAAGGAGTTGCGCATGTTGTGTGAAGAGAACATCATCAAGGAGATAGAGGCATCAGAATGACTAGCCCCTGTCATGCTAGCGAACTAGGCCAATGGAGATCTAAGGACTTGTGTGGATCTCTGTTATCTAAATGAGGGGATATGGGTAGATAGACAACATTTACCCCACATGCTTGAATTGTTGATGTTGGTTAAGGGGGCTTGAGTGTTCTCTACCTTAGACTTATCATCTGCGTATCACCAGATCTTGTTGAATCCAGAGTCGAGACCTTTGACCTCATTTGTTATACCAGAGGGTGCATACAGATTTGTGCGCATGCCCTTTGAGTTAGTGTCTGTAGTTTTCGAAAGGGCAATGCACCATCTATTCCAGAGTATGCCGAATGTAACCTAATTACAGGATGATATCCTACTATTTGGTAAAGACAAGGAAATGCATGATAAAGTATTGCACAGTGTTTTGACAAAATTGCAAGAGAGTGGCTGGAGTCAGTATCGTGGAGGGGGTAATGCATTTCCCATGATGAATGGGCACGAGCTGTGAAGGAGGATGATGTGGGACAAGAAGTATGTGAAGAGTGGGTGGCCGTAGAGAGGAGTAGGTTCGGACCAAGCCAATGAGCATCGTCAAGTGGGGGATGAACTATCAGTGATTGAAGAGGTGTTGTGGCAGAATGAAGTGTTAGTGGTGCCTGAAGTATGGAGGAGACATATTTTGGGTCTGGCACAGCAGGGTCATGTAGGAATGAGTGCAACGAAGCGAAGGTTTAGCTCTGAATACTGACAGCCTGGCATGGATTGCTTTGTGGAGCACAGTATTCGTAATTGCTTGGCATGTGCATGGATTGATAAGTTGCAGAAGACTGTGTCATACCCACCCATGATAACAGTAAAGGTGGATGCTCTGTGGAAAAAATAGGTTTGAACATTTCGGGACCATATAGAGTTTTAAGTGCTAGATCTGTTTATGCTCGGGTGGCTGTGGATTACCACTCCAGGTGGGCGGAGGTAAAGTTCACCCATCGGGTTAATACATATGAGGTGATTGGGTTCCTGGAGGAGATCTGGAATAGAGAAGGTTTCCCGGAGATGATAGTGACGGAGAATGGTGTGCAGTTTGTGTCACATGATGTGGGAGAGTTTCTTAGAGAAGTGGGGGGTAGAGCACATCCGTTCCTCTTTTTATTATCCTCAAGGAAATGTACTGGTGGAACAGCAAAACAGAACTATCAAAGAAGGATTACAACTGGCTCTGGGTGGCTCATAGAAGGAGGTTGTGTGAAAGTTGATATGGGTGTATCACACTTCACCTAGTGGTGCCACAGGTAGGACAACATTTTAGTTGATTAGGGGCAGGAAGCAGAGGATGTTGTCATCTATTGGAGTGCGGAAGTGGAATGTGGATGGAAATGCTGACAGAGAGAATGGGGAGGGTAGTGCAAATGCCTGAGGAATTAAAGTTGGTGATTGGGGATACGTGCATTGTGGTCGCAAAGGGTGGAAGGGAATATCCAAGTAGTCAGTCCATTACAGGTGAAAAAAGTGAACGTTTATATGTTTATACAGTTCACCTAAGTGATGGGAATTTGTGGAGTGTGAAAAAGGTTGTCAAGTTAACTGATTGCTTCAGTAATGAGCCTGTGAGAATGAAAAATATGTTGAAGTTCAAGCCTGCTCCAAGTGAGTCAACTCATGGCAGGTTCCGGAAAGCACCTGTGTGGGTTAAGGCCTATGAAATGTATTGAAGTCTGCCTGAAGGCAAATGTGATATATTTTATATACGTTGTAGCTTACCTCAAATAAGATGTGGTGTAAATAAATGTTTTATGTTAACTGATTGTTTTTTTATTCAATGTCCCACAGGAATGTAAATATTATATTTAACGTAGAGGGGCATTTAGCTTCTTACATTTGTATATGTTTGCAAGTTGTACTGTTGATTCATTTCATTGTTTGGGAGGAGGGAGATGTGTGGCATCCTGCATTCATGGAAATGCAGGTAGGTCACAAGATGTGAGGTAGTGGACTGCAATGAAAGAAAGATCGTTGTAAGGAGTCTGAGAGGTGGAGAGCACTGCCACAGCTTCCTCTCATAATTACAATAAATCTACTTACAATCATCAATGTCGAAGCGAACATTTAACTTTAGTACAATCAAAACGTCTTGGATAATGCCAGACTGAAAAATGTGTCTGCACAGAAAGAGTAAAACATGCTTCCTCAGAAGAATGTGAGTGCAAGCTATTTCAAATGTGGGCCACTGCACCCCCGCTTGAAAAGCAGACAGGCCCACTTCATGGGAGGGAAGTGTTTAAGGGATATGAGGAACACGAGTCACCGCACAGCTATATATACCTCGCTTAAGAGTAAAACAATAAAGATAGATAAAGGTTATTAACCCTGAAAAAGGAACGTTCCTCAGCAACTTTCGTAAACTACAGAGAAGTAGGAACCCAAAAAAGGCAAAAAGAAAAAACAGAGGGCCATATTCTCAAGGAAGTGGCAGAGAGAGGCGTTAGCCTTCTTGGCTTAACGCCTCTCTCCGCCACTTCGAAAACGCGAGGCTGCACCCTATTCTCAAGGATATGGTGCAGCCTCGCGTTTCCCCCTGCGATGGCGCTAAGTTTCACAACTTAGCACCAACGCAGGCACCCTTGCAAGGGTGTCTGCAAGCAGGGAGGTTTGTTCATGTACAGGAAGGTGTCCCTTCCTGCACATAAACAAACCGTAAATGCCAGTTTGTAACTTACATGTGTGCTGCTTCATGCAGCACACATGCTAGTTACAAAACGGCATTTTAAAAAAGTGGTTTGTTCATGTACAGGAAGGGACAACTTCCTGTACATGAACAAACCATGGCATTTTGCTTTTTCCATGTGTGCTGCACAAGGCAGCACACATGGAAAAAGCAGAAACGAGGAGAAATAAAGCATTTCTCCTCGTTTCGCCACCTTAAGACCAGATTTTTCCTGGTCTTAAGTTTGGCGCTACCTCCTATTTACGCTGCCCTTGTGAATAGGAGGTAGCGTCAAACTCAATGGGTGTTGCGGTGGAACGCCCACCGCAACACCCACTGCACGCCCCCTTCACGCTAAAAACAGCGTGAAGGGGGCCCTACTCACAAGGCAGCGTTAAGCAGCGTTAAGCCACTTAACGTGGCTTAACGCTGCCTGGTGAATAGGGCGAAGCCCCTATCGCCACAACAACGTCACTGAAAGTGACGTTGTGGTGGCGATGGGGGCTTGAGAATATGCCCCAGAAAGTCATTTAGGGAGCAATAGAGTATATTAGGGTAGCATGAATGTCATGTTTCATGGAGAGAGAGAAATGGTGATCTATCATGGTAAATGAAGCCTAATGGCAATTATCCATTTGTGATCTTTTCTCCTGGAAGCTCCTGTCAAGCATCTCAACTTGGAGTGCAAGAATTTTTAAAGTTTTCCTCCTTCGAACTCCTTAAATCTAGCAAACACGAGGATTACTATCAATTAATCGTGAAGTTTTTATGTTAAGATTATGTCCCTTTTGCGGTGTATCCAGAAAAGTAAGACCCCTGACAGACATCCAGGTTTTAAATCAAGAGAAAAAAGTTTGTAAGTTAATTTACATAAAAAACAGCCGAAACCAGTACTTGTTCGGAAATAAATCCGGGGGATATTTATCAAGGGTTCTGTGTCATCCTTGCGGCATGCAAGAGGGTGCAGGGGGATGCAAAACCTATAATGACACCTTGCGTGGCCCTGCATGGCTTGGTAAATCGGGTGTAACGCAAGGCAGCGCAAGTCACTGCATTGCTTTATTCTGACCCAGGGAGGCATTCCAAGGGTGCAAAGTGGGTATTCCCACACATCCACCCATGGATTCTGAAGCATTCCCAGATTTACCAATAATGATAGATCTGGGAATGCACCAGAATGCTCCGCCTTCCCAGGAGAGGCATAACAAGGAGAAATATCTTTATTTCTCCTTGTTGTTTCCTCTTTCTATGTGTGCTGCATTCTGCACTACACGTAGAAAGAGGAAAAAGCCTAAGAAGATTGGTTTTGTGCAGGAAGGTGCCCTTTCCTGCACAAAAACAATCCTGTCCACTACGCAGGCACGTGCAAGGGTGCCTGTATAGGCGCTCGGCAGCAGTTGGTGCGCCTGCGCAGACAGAAAGCTGCAATGTGCCTTATATGGATAGATATGGCATATTCCTGCCCTTTTCCTTTCATGCAGCGCAGCAAGGGATTGCTTGTTGCGTTGCATTGCGGGAAAGAATGAAAATGATGGCCCCCAGTCTGCACAGAAGAAAAACACGTGCAACGATTCAGTTTCGGAAAAATCCAGGATAAAAGTCAAAAAATCTAAGCGAGACGTCTCTGTGTAATATAAATTTTGTGGACTACAATTATCAACCTAATAATTATGGGAGAATATGTAATAAGATAGACCATTTGCAAATAAAATATATTTAATATTTTATTAGCAGGTAGAAAACACACAACAGAAAATAAAGTCCTGAAAAACCAACTGATACATTTATATTTGTCATTTCACTAACTGGTTCATTGGAAAGGTTAATTTTGCTTGCTAGAGATCCGAGCGACAATAGTACTGTATTGTAATGCTGTCTTTCAAATGAGCGTTCCCGCTGTCTCTGATTTAATTAAACGGTATTTACCAGCGTAGTAAGATATCTTACAGAATGTGCTTTAGTAAAATTACATCCACTGGTGGTAGCAGCGTGTGGCACTCCATGAACAATGTTTTATTAAGCACCCAGGTCAAGAAGTCCATGTTGCCCGTGGTTAGCTATTCTCTCTGTGTTGCTCAGTAAATGCGCCTAAATTGAGACTTTTATTGCAATAAATAGTGTCTACTTTTCTCGCTTTTACTTTGGAGTGATAGCAATACTTGATATAACACATTGCACGCCCGCTTTCACAGATATGCAGTTTCTACTGTCTGTTGGAGAAAAATTATATGCATTTCACATTGGGGCTCAAAAGAAAGCGAAAAAGGCTGTTTAGATTCTTTCAATGTCAGAAAAATGATAGATTCATTCTGTAAGCTGCTGCCTCATTCCTCTGTAACTATATTCATGATCATTTTCTGAGATAATATATTTTATATTGTATTACTCACTCAGTTTTGTGCTTTAAATACAATAATTTTCAGGTTTATGTCAGATATTCTTTGGCTCATCATTGACTTCAGCATAGCACCCATAATGCCCCATCACGAGTGAGGCGTAATTCTTGTTTTGGCGGGAACAGTGTTGAGATTAACAAGAAAAACAGGAACACTGCATTCAGGGCCTCATTTATTAATTTTTACCGTAGGGCAGCTCTGCAGGCCTTCCTGCTGAGCTGCGCTACGGCAAAAGAAAAGGGCAGGAATGCGCCGTATCTGCATTGAGGGGGTGGTTGTTTTTGTGCAGGAAGGGAAACCTTCCTGCACAAAAACAATTACAATTGGCTTTTTCCTCTTTCTACATGTGCTGCAGAATGCAGCACACTTAGAAAAAGGAAAAACGAGGAGAAATAAAGATATTTCTCCTCGTTGTGCCTCCCTTATGCCTTCCATGGGGAGGCTTATGTTTTTGGCGCTGCCTCATATTTACGATTTCTCATAAATCTGGGGCAGTGTTAAAAAGCCATGGATGTTGCTGGGAACGCCCCAGCAACACCCATTGTACGCCGAAAACTGCGTTAAAGGGAATAATATTTACGAGGCAGCATTAAGCCCAAAAATTTGTCTTAGTGCTGCCTCGTAAATATGGAGCAAGCTCCTGAGCCACCGGAGCGTCACAAAAAGTGATGCACCGGCGGCGCAAGCGGCTTATAAATGAGGCCCTCAATTTTCTGCTCATAACCGGAAATTACATCAAGTAAACAATGGTGAAATTTAGAAGGGTGGGAGGGGCAAAACTGTGGCATTACCATGGGAATCCGGTGTGGTACTCCCTCAGCAATTGCTCATTCTCAATTTAAACTTAGAATACTCCACTATTCCAGACTCCTGAAATTACCTATACTTGCAGTATCAGGAATTTCAGGGGGGAGAGAAACCAATGAAGTGTTCCACCCCTGTAGAATTGAAGCACTTGAATCCTGGTAGATTGCAAATTGTCAGAATCTGTGTACTTAAAGAACCAAAGAGTTTAATATGATAATACTTGTTCCGTGGTGATCACTGACCTAATGATAAGTGATATCAAGCAGAATAAGAATAGATAACAAACTTTTGCGTGTTTAGAAAAAAAGGCATCACACTTAAAGAAAGCATGAGTCCACCAATTTTAAGTGATTCTTCTGTTTCATAAAGATGCCACTACATACCAACAGCTGCATAAATACATGAACAAATTTAAGAAATAGTCCTTATATTATATATTCAGTACATTTTGGTAAATTGACAGTGTGTTGACGGAAGTCTATGACAACCTGCCATTTTTTCCTCTGTTCTGTATGTTCCCTTGTCTCTTTTTTGCATCTCAACTACAAAAAGTGCTGAGCTTTATGTTGTCGAAGACCCATTGTGTACTTTACTAATGCTTGGAATTTGCTTTGGGTCTACCCATTCTTAGGATTAATTGACTTCCTTCTCAATCTCATTTGATTCATATTCACTGGTTTTCTTTCCTCTTGTATTTGTCCCAATACCCAGGAGCATAGCTTCACTATCATCCTTTTGATTGGATAACTGGTATCATTCCATGGCTTTATATCAGGTAACTACTTCTTTTCCTTTTCTTTCAGTACTGAATAGCAGTGCATATTTTCCTTGCTGTCTCCATTGTGTGCTACTTCCTCCTCACATCAGTGCTCTACCATTCTACCATGCTCTTCTGGTGTCCCCTAAGCTTGTCCATTGCTATCACATCCCTCACTGAACCATTCAGCTTTTTTCTGACTTTTTTACCTGCTGTGATCACGAGAAGCTGTGAGTCGTGCCTGTGTAAATGGTTTTGGTCCTGGGTAGTAGACTCCTTGCTGAGGTGGCCGAAATCTGACTGGACTATGACATTAGCCCACAGCAGCTTCAACTTTGCAACCACAAGTCTAGAGCCACCTATGCACAGCTTATGACTCATATTACATCACTAATGACATGCTCTGTGACATCATTGATAACATTACTGATGACAACTAAACTGACATCTTTGATGACTACACTGCATGGCAGGGACGCAAGTTATAGTTACTTTAGGGGCGCGAGTTACAGTTACTTGAAATAAGTAAAACTAGTGAATTTCAGTGGTTTTGTTAGTTTAAAACAGTATGTTTTAACTTACATTTTCACCTACATATAGCATCCATTTAACCTTTGTTTTTTTCAGTTAATTTCTTAGGTTTTTTTTATGTAAAGTATTAAAATGTCTTACAATAGCATCACTTTACCCTTTGTTTTTTCAGTGAAAAATAAAATAAATAGGAATATACATATCTAAATGTAAATTGTTAGACATACATTAAAATCAAATGTTATTATTTATAAATTAAATAATATGGGTTAAAACTAATACTTACCAACTTCCTTGTGAAGTAAAGGACTGCAGTGGTAGAGGTTTCTGATGCCACTTCTGATGTAAAAACTGAAATGAAATGACTAACGATTTATGGATTTTATGGACTTGTTAGATCTGCGTACTAATTTTGCAACATCCTATATTTATGGCCTGTGGTCCCAGGAAGTATAATTTGTCTTCTCTCAGTACTGGCATTAACAGCCCAAGTTAGTTTTTGCTGCTAATTGATTCTGGTCTGCACACACTGCCCACTCTAGGAACAAACTATGCAAGGCAATTGGTGCAGTGTTTAGTTTACTGCAACACTGGGGGGGGCCCTGTTGCCCATTCTGCAATTTTTTAAGACACAATGTATCCCGACTGCAACTTATGGGGCTGGGCTCTGGGGATCCTCTAATTGTAATAGCATTCAGACTGAAGAAAATAGGTTTTGCCGTAAGGTTTTGGCGCCCCTATTTTTTCTCCCCATTTTTTCTCCCCATTTTATCTGTCATAGTGAATTGAGCCTACCTTACATAAAAGATTATACCTGAGCCCCCCACGTTTCCTATGTGTAGCTGTGTGGAAAAACAAAGTGGTGAGCCTAACAAGAGATCTTATAATGGATTGCCTTAGCTGCGATAAAGGTATGGACATTCCATTGCAGGGGTGGAGTCTTGTCTGCACAAAACTGATTATTTGCATGTTTTTGAGAACCCCGAGGGTATTCATGCTTTCAGTAGAAATCAGCTTCAGCTTGCCCTGTATCAATGTTTTCATGACGAAAGATTGGCCACAGAGTCTAGGAAGTCAAGTGTGGCTGTTTATTCGAATATCAAAAATGAGAGCCAAATTGCAGGGTATTTAACAAAACCATTGGGCCGCTGAGAACGCAGATTACTGTCCCGCTTCTGGGCTTGCACTGTTAAGTATTTGCCACTGCCCGTGTGATGGGAAATCTGGGCAATCTATACTGCATTTCACATTTTTCTGTGGTTTTTAGCTTAGGTATACAAAGCTTATTTTACTCCCCCGATTTAAGAGGCATTCTATTACAGATTATAGGGTAGGTTTTAACATGCTTTTTCAATTTAGGGGCCGATTACGATGTCGTTTGGAAAGGCTCTGAATGGGATTCGGTATCTCAGAATCCAATTCGGAAGCCTTGTTTTGGAATGAATCGTACACATTTCCCAATGACCGATAACAATGCCCGGAAACCGTCCAGGCTGTCTGAATCGGTGCCGAAAGGCATGCGGACAGTCCGAGTGTTTCGGAGCCGAATCGTACAGCTTAATGGACACAGTTTCCGAGCGAGCGATTATGATGAACGATTCGGACAGCCGTTCTGATTCAGTCTGCCCGACACAAAACAGCTGTCAGAATCTGTCTTTGGGGGCCTGTTGCAGGCCCCCCTTCACACGGAGGCATCCGGTTGGTGCCCGTTGGGGTATCCAAGGGACCCCTCTTTCCAGCCATGCACAATGTGGCAGGCACCATGGGGTGCCCGCCACAGGGTGTGAGGTTTTCCCCAACCACCCCTTTTTTCAATGGGAGCCTGTGTTCTCGTTCAGAACACAGGCTCCCATTGAAGTCAATGCGAGTCCGACCGAATTATGTTGGGAAGCATCGTAATCGGTCGTTCAGACTCACGAACCTGATTCGTTTGGAAACGATTCCGAGACCGATTCGTTCGGAACAGTTTCTAAACGACATCGTAATCAGCCCCTATATGATGAAGAAACAATTTTTCATATTGGGGCTGTTCTGAGAACTGCTGTCTGAGCCCGCATTTCGATGATCACTCTATGAATTTGAATTGTCCCAAGCACCGTTACCATGGTTGTCTAGTGTATGCACCTAAGCCAGGCAGGACCCACCTCTCTAGTCAGGGTAAGGGAGTTGCACACACAAGATAACCCCTGCTCACCCCTGAAGGAGCCAGGTTCAACGTTTTAGACTTACTCTGGAACCCTTGGCCAATGGACAGTTGGTGCCTGCTTGAAAGTGTAGAGGGGAGAAGAACCATTCACCAATCATATGTCACAATTTTAGTAAACCATGACTCCCAAGTCAATTGGACATACAAACACCTAAAGATGAGGGTGTAAAGATACATTGGAACAAATACAAATCCAAACCTACGGGTGAAATTAAGTTGGTGAAGCATACAAAGAATAACCACTTCCAGAAGCAGGACGCAGAGTGTAACTGCGCCTAAATCAAGAGTCTTCTTCCTGGGGGGTTCTTAAGTGAAAAGCAATAGTTTCTCCCTACTCTAACACTAATGTGACATCCCTAATTAGCATTTCCCATGCAAGTTCAGGAAAAAAGGTGTCAGCGAGTTAAGGTATCCTAAGAAGTACACTCACGTTGAATGGGTCAAGTAGTATAATGCTACAGAGCTCGTTCCAAGATGCTCCTTACTCTCTGCAGATCTCTCTCCAAGTCCTCTGGGCTCTGTACCTAACCCCAAAACCAAAATCATAGGACACACCCATCATCACATCACGCAATCGTCCCATCCAGCGAGACACCTCCTTGTAGGTAACTTTCCAGGTGGTTGTGATATTCCCAGGACTGGCTTCATGACCTTCATTCCCAGACCTTCTCCAGTGAGAAAGAACACCATCTCACATTATCAGCACTGCTTGTTCAAATGTATCCTCTCCTCCCTGAACCTAACTCCTAAAACAAAAGTGTTATTATAACTAACAAAGACGAGTTTCTCCACCTGCAACAGAAACATGAGAAAGAAAAGATTCTGCATACACATGAGTTTTACTAGCAAGCAGTCTAGAGAGCCAGGGAGAAATGCACATGAGGCCTACAATTTCGGCTAACATAAGAATCAATATGGGACTTCATTAATCACACGTATACATGAGCATTATTAATGTGCACGTTGAAATCAATGCATTACATAAGAGTGAATTAATTATTCTCTTGTAAAATCAAAGCATTAAAGCTTCACCATGTAAATCACGATTACAATGTTAATTTCTCCACATTATACAAAAATATCCTTGTTACTTCACTGTACATGTTATTACATTACACGTTCTAATGACCAAATGTTAACACGACAAAGGATTATATATGCAGGTGCAAACTACCCATGATTATGATGCACCCCTACAAATTAAGAGCACCATTGCGCTCTATCACCCCCTTGGTAGCTTGGAAGAGCAATCAGGCTTATCCCAGAGGCAATGTGTAAAGCATGTGCGCAACACACACACACAACAGTGACACAATAAATACACCACAAAAGACACTAGACACAAGTTATATAAAAAATATCTCATGTATTGTATATAAAACACATAGACCACAATCGCATAAACCATAAATCACTTTGCCACTAGTCAATGGTCATAACATCATACATAGTGCAATAAAGTAAATACTCATAGGTTGCACACATCATGAAAACATCATGAAAACAACACTTTACACCATCACTGTACATAACATGCAGTTTCTGAAAATGATACTTGTTATCCAGTTTTCACAAAGATTAGAATGACATTTATCATAACTTCAGGACATGAAATGAAGGCAGTTAGATTAGGAAGTGAATACATGAATTACCAATTTGCACCCTAAGCAAGAAGGCACAGTGCTTCTGCGCTTCTCCTACCGGTAATACGGTAATTCTGTGCCAATTGTAGGGCATGGAAACTCCTGCGTGCCCACTACAGTTAATCTGGTAATCCTGTGGTCACCAGACACATCAATCAGCCAACCGGGAGTCCTCCATCGAGGATGCTCCCCGAAATCATTAATTAGAATGCCCCCAAAGGTAAAACCAATTGGGAATCCTTGCTGAGTCACCATATGCAGAGTCTGCAGGTCGGGCTTGTGGTGTAGCTGCCCACAGTGTAAAAGGCTTTGACCAGCGAACCTCCTGTCAGTGGGGACCAACGAAGCAGTACGCAAAAGAGGAAGGCTCCAGTCTGCCCTTCTGGGTCAAGGTGGCTGCTGAGGTTGGAGATCCAGATCATGATCTCTGTCTCCCAGCCGTGCTCTGGCTTACAGCTGGCCCCGCTCTCCAGGGCGCAGCTTCAGCTGGCGCCCCTCCCACAGCAAAGCTGCAGTTTCTAAGGAGACGTGACTCGCTGGCTCCATTTAGTACATGCTCAGCATAGGCGCAGGTCTGCCGGAGCGAGCATTCAGAGGACCAGTCTGCTTTGATGCTGCGACACCACACACCGCTTACAGGGCATTTGAAGACCAAAAAGTGGCACTTGTCCACGCGCTGGAACAATGCTTTGCTCTTTTCTGATCTGATATTGGGGGCAGAAACACAGCGCCTCACCGGCGTGAATAAGGATACTAATAAAGTGCTCCACACATGTTAGGTTGGGGAAACACAGCACTCCTGCAGGCTTTCTTTTTAAAAAGGTGAAGAACAGTCCAGTCCTTCTCCTGCTCCAGAGAGGAGCAGCAACAGCAGGCCGTCTTACCACACACACAACAGGGGCAGTGCTCCTAACAGCATTCCACCACTCTCCTTACAGGCAGGTTACTCTTGGATCCAGAAAGGATCTTTCCTGACGTCTTTGATTTCCCTGAGACTTCCAACGGGAGGCAAGCGCACACAAGCCCGTGGAGATTCTCCACAAGTAGGATACCACAGCAGGGCAAAAAGAGTCAGCCCTTTTCCTCGGCCAAAGACAGAAACAGCAATTGCATGCCAACCCACCCCTCACACAGAAAAGGTAGCACTCCTCACACAGCTCTTCAGCTCTTCTTCTTGGCAGGGTCCTCTTGTTTCCAGAAGTGATCTAAAGTCTTGGGAATTAAGGTCTCATACTTATACCCCATTTTCTCATTGTTCTCTTTGCTCCAGAGTCTCCAAGCTCAGTCGAAATCAGTTCTGCCTTCCCTGGTCCAGCTTGACCACAGGGTGTGGAGACAGCATTGTTCAATGTAAACACAGCCTATTCAGGTGCTAGCAAAACTCCTACCACTCTAAATGCAGACCAGGTCTATCCAGCCTAGCGACGAGTCACCCAGATAAGGCAGGTCAGACCTCAACTCCCCTTGTCACAGTCTAGAGTGAATGCACATCCCCAGCTCCTGTCACTCCAAAACCAGACTGTGAATACACAAACAGTCTGAGGCACACAGAATGGTAAAGCATGAAAATGCCCATTTTCTAAAAGTAGCATTTTCAAACACACAATTTAAAACCACCTTCACCAAAAAGTGTGTTAATAAATTCTGAGTTCAGAAAGCCTAAACTCAATTTCTCCATCTTGTCCCAATGGAAAGTTATACTTGTAGAATGTTACATTGCAGCTCCCATGATAACCTATGGGACAGACAGACTTTCAACAGTGAAAAACGAAATACACAATATTTCACTATCAGGACAAGTACAACACACCAGTACATGTCCTACCTTTCACATATACTTCACCCTTCCCAAGGGGGTACCTTGGGTCTACTTGAGGGGTGCCTTACATGTAAGAAAATGGATTGTTTGGGCCTGGCAAGTGGGTGCACTTGCCAGGTCGACAAGACAGTTGAAAACTGCGTGCACAGACACTACACTGGCAGGTCTGAAAGAAAATTACAGTGCCCAGAGTCCTATAGCCAACAAAAACAGGGTCAGAAAAATAGGAGGCAAAAGGCAAAACGTTTGGGGATAAACCTGACGAAAGGGCCAGGCCTAACAGTCTGGAACCTAATTCTGTGTTTTTTATGATTGTTTTAAATATTTAAATGCTTTATTGTCTTTTATCATGTGCTACCATTGTGTGTGTTTGTACTTTTGTGGATACTTCGCATCTGAATAAAGATGAATAGAAATTAATTGAATTGACTCACAATTTAATTAACTGTGAACTACCAACTACATACACTGTATTAATAATCATTATGTTTAAAACAATTATTTACCAATTTTATTTAGTTACCTTTTAAAAATAGTGAAGAACAAATTTAGAACACTGAGTTAATATCAAAATATTATTCAAAATCAAAATCTTTTGGTGTAGAAGATGAGTTATTTACGTATCAATTACTACCTTTTCTGACCTGTGCGAAAATACTTTCATCTGTTTAAAGATTGTATGTACCAAGTTAATTTATTGCTCATGTTAAATGAGATGAAGTACTGACATAATTGAGATAACATAATGTTATTGAAAAAGCTTGGCAAAAGGGACATTATCCATATTAAAGATGGAGACAGAAAAGGACAAAAAAGCACATACTTAAGACATATCCCCTTTGTGTTTCCTGATCCAAAATGGTACACTTAGCTAAATGTAAGCTAAGCATTCAAAAGGTCTGAGAATAATTGAACTACTCATTTTGATATGTCTTTGGGCTCACGAATACCACGATAGGCGGGTGATCAGTAGAACCAAGTTAGATTCTTTACAATTTTAAGTAGTCCTGTTCTAGTGCTATAGCTTGACACCAAATAGGCATATCTAGTCAAATAATTCAGAAAACTATGGGGCATATTTACAACAGAATGGCGAAGTGTGAAGTTAAGCAAAAATTACTAACGCCACGCTTTGCCATTCTGAAAATGTAGGGATGCTCCGTATTCACAAGAATGCGACGCACCCCTTCATTTCCCCTAGTGCTGGCGCTAAATCTAGCTGCCTAGCACCAACGCAGGCACCCTTGCACCATAGTGCAAGGGTGCCTGTGTTGGGGTAATGATTCTTTATGTGCTGGAAGGTGTTCCTTTCTGCACATAAACAATCCAGAATGCAGATTTGAATCTCCTATGTGTGCTGTATTGTGCAGCACTCATAGAAGTTGAAAATCGTCATTTGTTTAATGATTATTTATGTGCAGGAAGGGTCTCCTTCCTGCGCATACACAATCATTCATGGCGTTTTGCTTTTTCTATGTGTGCTGCAGAATGCAGCACACATAGAAACAGCAAAAACAAGGAAAACGTAATCATTTCTCCTCATTTTGCCATGTTAAGACCTGGTTTTCCCTGGTCTTAATTTTGGCGCTGCCTCCTATTTACGCCATTCAATACACTTGAGGGCTTGAGGAGATTTAAGGACCTACGTGAGCTGACTCCCCACCATATAATGCAACACACGAAACAAGCCACGGGTCCGGATTAGGAGGAGATTAATGTGTCATGCAAGGGGGGGAAAAACCCTTTTTAGGACGGTTCCCCTCACACACCAAAGGTGTCATGCTTCATCATGGGGGTGCCTCCTCACACGAAAGACCTAGTCTTCGTGTGGGCTACAACCCCCTCTCTACGAGGGAGGAGCTCAGGGATGTTTTTATTTGATCAGGCAGGGTATACTAAACGCCTATGTGAGCCGGTGTGTGTGTGTGGAGCAAGAAAGTGCAGTGCTGTGAAAAATTAAAACTGGCTACAGGGTTAGCTATATTGTGGCTTTATTCAGCTACCCGGTGTCAGGATTAAAAACAGTGATGAAGAGCTGATAACACACGTGCTGACATTAGAAACACATGTGTAGCTAGACCAACATGTTTCGGCCAGAAGGACCTAGGTAGTGTCACGGCCTTCTTCAGGGTCAATTTGTTCAGCTACTGCAGATGTACAGTGTGTATACGTGAACATTTTTTGTAAAAACACGTGAATGAATCAAAAGTTTGATACCGAACCAGTAATCTGACTGTTCAGTGTGGACTGCATACAACCTGTATCGAAGACATGAAGGCATGTATGTCAGCATAATGCATAAACAATATATATATAACCAAAGTATCATATACATTCACTAACCTCCTACATTCTAAATTTTAGCATTTTTGAAGCACATATACGTTTTATATCAATGTGTCAACTACAAAGATGTGTGACTCACCGCAGTGGATTGTGCAGTTCACTACATCTGTCCAGGCGTATTAGCCATGTGGTACGTACACCAGAACCTACAGAGAAAGGTAAATGGTGTTTCTTTAAAAACAAGAAGCCCCAAGAGAGGGATTAGAGATAGAACAAAAAGCGACTTAGAAATCTTTCAAATAATGTTTCCTTGTCGTTGGGCGTCAAAGGTATGGCTGAAGACGCAAGAACGAAAAAGAGAGCCAAACGCACAAAAGGCCAAGGATCTATCAACCCTGGATAACATGCTTAGACAGGTAAAATAGATAACAGAGACAGGAGCACAGTTCAGGGAACTCATTGAAATTATAAAAGAAAAGTAAGGTGATCAAAATACTTATAAGTAATAGCGATGGTGCGCGATGTAACACTTGCCAGAACAAGGCAATGTGGTTACAACGGGCACGCTGAATGAAGTGGTGCGTCCGATGAACTCTGGCTGCAGCCTAGCAACCAGTGAATACAGTGGACCAGTAAAAAGCGAGTAAACACATCAGGGCTGGTGGTGTTAGTCCACATGTGTCTGCCCTATGAAGGAAGAGAGCCAGCGGGCCGGATGGTCTGGAGGTCAACCTAAGTGACAAAGTGTGTCACTAGGCGTGATCCAGTGGAACCAAAATCTGGCGCGGATGAGGGAAAACTGCGGCAAACGTGCCTAACGGGCAACCCGCAGGGTGCGGTGCCTAGCAAGCGGGGAAAATACAGGAAGAAGGGCGGAGTTTCGCATGAAATGGCAACTAGCAGCGTGATGACGTGGAAACAGAAAAGTAGCCTGCTCAATTAAAGAGTAAGGCAGCTGTAAAATAGCAAACTATAAAAATGCGGGGGTGCCTGGGGTTGTACAATGTCCCTGTGGTAGGTAGCGCGATATTGAAATGCTACAGCCAGCAAGGCATGTAGAAAAACGGATGGCATCCTCCTCAGTAGAAGAGTACTAAATTAGCCCAGCGATCAAAGAACTTACCACAGGAGGTGTGGGTCCTATTCAGTCAAGCACGTCCAGGACAGGAAAACGCTCACTGAAAAGACTCGCGTTTAAATACACGTTGCGTTAACTCAAACTCAGATCAGCTGAGTTTGCGCGTGCCCGGAAGCATGAGGCTCATGGGAGATGTAGTTTTAAAGCCACAAGCCTCGCGTGCAATCCCGCTAAGGACCGCTGTGTGGCACGTAACCGGCTGAGACATACCAATGGGAGCCAAAGACAGGGGAGAAACCCAGTCCGCTAAACGAACAGAGTGGGAAACAAGCACGGCAGCTGGAACCCACACACTGCCCAATCATGGAAAAACTGGGCGCATGCATCGCCAGGGGAGGAAACTGGCAAGAGCGCCCATGTACGTGCACAGAAAATTGCTTGCGGCGGCCAGCGCAGCCTGTGGGAGACAAACTTCCACAAGGTGCCTGCAAAGGAAACACAACAGCAACATGGGCAGCGCATTGGCTGCCGGCTGTCATGATGGCAATCCGCTCATCTTACTTAAATAGACGGATGATATAGATGATATAGACGGCTTCTGCCCCTGAACCTCACTTCAACACTGGTAAACCTAGCCAAGGCAGAGTGAGGAATAAGGTAAACCAGACAAAGATGGTGGGCCACGCTGAAGGCATGAAGTAGTCAAAATGGTGACAGGGTGGGCCCTTGGGGTCTGTCCGTGCCGGGGGTGTCATGGTCGTGATGAGACATGAACCCAGGGGGGTAGATGTATTAGAAATGTGGTCTGCAAATCAAGATAGCGCCAACCATGGAATCTCATCATTGAGGCCTGTTTCTGAGGTTCCCAATCTGTACACCCATCTTTGTTCCAGTCTAAGTAGTTTGGTTGTGAGATCTGGTGTATTGGCATTCAAATTCGGTTTGTCTAGGACTGTCCAGCTCAGGAGTCTGGGCCATGTTTCATATCAAAAAAGTGTTTGGTCATCTTAGTCATTTGTTTCGCACATCTAATCGTGCTTTTGTGTTCTAAAATCCTAGTGCGTACCTTCCTGGTGGTCATACCAACATATCTCAAGCCGCAAGGGCAAGTGATAAGGTAGACCACCCGCTCACTATTACAATTGGTGTGTTTCTGTAAAGTCCACGGTCTCGATGTGCCTATGTCAATGCTTTTAGTCATGCTGGTTTGGGCACAGACTGTACATGACCCACAGGGATAATGGCCTTGGACGGGAGGTAAATTCCAAAGTGTGTTTTGTCTTGTTATTTCAGACAACGCCGGTCTTGTGTGGATCAAAGTTTCTTTTAAATTGCGACCTCTTTTAAATGCAAAAAGAGGTTTCTCTAG
This sequence comes from Calotriton arnoldi, assembly GCA_963921515.1. Lineage (NCBI taxonomy): Eukaryota > Metazoa > Chordata > Amphibia > Caudata > Salamandridae > Calotriton > Calotriton arnoldi. The sequence continues at coordinate 622,662 of CAWUFW010006951.1, read as the reverse complement.
AGTCAGTTGTCCTTTGTTCAAAATATTCCAATTATGTAGTATAGATTTCTTCACTACATTGGACAAGGAACTGTAGGTATTGACACAGACAAGTTTGAATTGTGTTGGTCTGACAGAGGGTTGGTCTAGGAGTGCCTCCCGGTTAGTATTCAATGCTCGTTTTGCTGATTGCTTAACCAGTTTCGCGGGGTAGTGTCTGTCCAGGAGATTACTTTTGAGTTTTGTTGCGTGTATATTATACTTCTCCGTTGTAGAGCAGTTGCGACGAACTCTCAAGAACTGTCCATATGGTAGATTGTCCCGCAATGACTTTGGATGGTAGCTCTCATATTGGAGCAGTGCATTGCGGGCCATTGGTTTTTGATAGAGTTCAGTTTCTAGAGTGCCCCTGGCTGGGTAGATCAGAAGGTCCAGGAAGCCAATTTCTCTTTACTATACTCGCAGGTAAACCGAAGATGTTCATTGGCGTTATTAAGCCAGTTATGAAAACGGTTAATAGTGACATCAACACCTCGCCAGATTACAAAAATGTCATCTATATATCTCCTCCATAGGAGTATATGTATGAGAAAGGGGTTCTGGCCTCCCAGGACAACACCTTCTTCGAACACATGCATGTAAAGGTTCGCTAGACTCGGCGCGAAGGTGCTGCCCATGGAAGTGCCTGAGATTTGGAGATATAAATCAGTCTCAAACTGGAAGAAATTCTCCTTCATGGCCATTCGTGCGCACTGCATTATAAATGGGATTGGTGTGATCGTATCGGGTGGGTGCTGAGTGAGTAAGAGTTCAATTGTCTCCAGGGTTTGGTCCTGGGGTATCGAGGTATACAGCGACTCCACGTCGAACGAGACCATATAGTCGGTGAGGGGGTCAAAAATCACATCATCCAGCAGGCGTAGCATGTCAGTAGTATCTTTAAGATATGTAGGCATTCGGCTGACCAATGGACGGAGAAAAAAGTCAACGAACTGTGACAGTGGCTCCAGGGCAGACCCTATCCCGGAGATGATGGGTCTCCCTGGTGGAGGCCTTTGTGGCTTATGTATTTTTGGTAATACATAGAAATAAGGTGTTGTTGGTGCCCTTGTACAGAGGAATTCCGCCTCTTTCTGCGTTATCCAACCATTGTCATGTGCTTCCTTGGTGGCGACAGAAATGGTTTCCATGATCCTTTCTGTGGGGTCATGGTCCAGTCGTCTATAGGCGGTATTATTATTAAGTTGTCTTAAACATTCCGTCCTATAGGTGTCTGTGTCCAATATTACAGTTGCACCGCCCTTGTCGGCAGCTTTGATGGTAATTGTTTTATCTGTCGTCAGGGAGCGTAGTGCTAACTGTTCTCCTTTCGAAATGTTCTTGAAAATCTTAGATGGGGTGCATAGTCCAGTATTCAGGTCTTTCAGGACAGCTTTCTCGAACGTTACTACCTCCGATGGGACCATCCCAATCGTGGGGTTGAATTTCGACTTTGGGCGTAAGTTAGTATTGTTGGTCTGTTGGCTGTCAGGCTCTAGGTCTTTGTCTGCAAAGAAGAAATGCAGTCTCACTTTTCTGAAGATCTGATGTACTTCTTGTTGTATTCGAAACGGGTCAGCATTGTTTGTAGGTACGAAACCTAGACCATGGTTGAGTACTGTTGTTTCTTCAGGTGTGAGAACCCTCTTGCTCAGGTTTACGATCAGACTGGATCCCTGCTCGGGCCTGCCTGTTGATTGGTCTTGGTCATGCTCCTCGTGTTCCGTTGGGTGACCGGGGAGCTCCAGTGTACTTGTTGTTCGGAGCGGCGGCGGCCTCTGGACCGGCCTCGGCCTTGTCCTAAAAAAGGCTGGTTGTGTCCTATTTGTGGATGTTGTTGAAAATTCATCAGTGGACCTGGTGGACCTTGTCCAAAGAAAGGGATAGGAGGGTAACTCCAGGGATTCGGGGGCCACCATTGGTTGTTAGGTGCACCACCCCGGGGTCCACGCCAGCTTCTCTGATTCTGATACTGGGTTCTTTGATTGATGTTCCCTTGGATTGTGTCTGAATCGCTTGAGGTGTCTTCTCTGTCGGAAGAGGAGTAGTTGGACTCATATCTTCTCCCTGTCCTGTGAAATTGTGGAGGTTGGTAGGAGATGTCAGTGTAAGGATACACTTTTTCCATCGAGAATTTCGCCAAATCCTTCTTGAATTTTGTGATCTTGCTAATAAGGAGAGTCTCCTTATATTCTTTCACTGTTTTATTTGTTTCATCCACATTCTTTTTGAAGACCGTGGCTCCGATAATAACTTTGATCTCAGCCTCCATTGTCTGAATTTCGACCAGGACCTTCTCAGCTTCCTTCTTGGCAGTGCTGATGATTAAAATTAACCAGTCCCTCGTGCACCGCCATGCGATGAGGGACCAGTCTTTCAGGAACGAGGGATTGTCCAGAAAAAGTCTTGGTATGTTAGTTACTATGAGTCCTGTCGGTGCACAATTACCCTGTAGGTATTCAGTCATAATTGAGCCGTGTGTGGTCGTTCTTGTGTACAGTCGTTTAAGGTTGGTAAGTTTCTGCCAGTCATCCGATGTGGCCATGGTTTGTGTAAGTTGTGTTTCTAGGATGCTAGGTGTTGTCAAAATCTGTTAATACCTCAACGTCATATGCAAGTCCTGTGCGTTCGGCCATGGTTAGAAGTCACTAAATGGTAGTTTATAAAGAAAAAAGAGAAAAGATCAGTAATAAGCCCGCAGCTGAGCCGCTGCGCTAAACAATCAATACACTTGAGGGCTTGAGGAGATTTAAGGACCTACGTGAGCTGACTCCCCACCATATAATGCAACACACGAAACAAGCCACGGGTCCGGATTAGGAGGAGATTAATGTGTCATGCAAGGGGGGGAAAAACCCTTTTTAGGACGGTTCCCCTCACACACCAAAGGTGTCATGCTTCATCATGGGGGTGCCTCCTCACACGAAAGACCTAGTCTTCGTGTGGGCTACAACCCCCTCTCTACGAGGGAGGAGCTCAGGGATGTTTTTATTTGATCAGGCAGGGTATACTAAACCCCTATGTGAGCCGGTGTGTGTGTGTGGAGCAAGAAAGTGCAGTGCTGTGAAAAATTAAAACTGGCTACAGGGTTAGCTATATTGTGGCTTTATTCAGCTACCCGGTGTCAGGATTAAAAACAGTGATGAAGAGCTGATAACACACGTGCCAACATTAGAAACACATGTGTAGCTAGACCAACATGTTTCGGCCAGAAGGACCTAGGTAGTGTCACGGCCTTCTTCAGGGTCAATTTGTTCAGCTACTGCAGATGTGCAGTGTGTATACGTGAAAAAATTAGTAAAAACACGTGAATGAATCAAAGTTTGATACTGAACCAGTAATCTCACTGTTCAGTGTGGACTGCATACAACCTGTATCGAAGACATGAAGGCATGTATGTCAGCATAATGCATAAACAATATATATATAACCAAAGTATCATATACATTCACTAACCTCCTACATTCTAAATTTTAGCATTTTTGAAGCACATATACGTTTTATATCAATGTGTCAACTACAAAGATGTGTGACTCACCGCAGTGGATTGTGCAGTTCACAACATCTGTCCAGGCGTATTAGCCATGTGGTACGTACACCAGAACCTACAGAGAAAGGTAAATGGTGTTTCTTTAAAAACAAGAAGCCCCAAGAGAGGGATTAGAGATAGAACAAAAAGCGACTTAGAAATCTTTCAAATAATGTTTCCTTGTCGTTGGGCGTCAAAGGTATGGCTGAAGATGCAAGAACGAAAAAGAGAGCCAAACGCACAAAAGGCCAAGGATCTATCAACCCTGGATAACATGCTTAGACCGGTAAAATAGATAACAGAGACAGGAGCACAGTTCAGGGAACTCATTGAAATTATAAAAGAAAAGTAAGGTGATCAAAATACTTATAAGTAAAAGCGATGGTGCGCGATGTAACTCCTGCCAGAACAAGGCAATATGGTTACAACGGGCACGCTGAATGAAGTGGTGCGTCCGATGAACTCTGGCTGCAGCCTAGCAACCAGTGAATACAGTGGACCAGTAAAAAGCGAGTAAACGCATCAGGGCTGGTGGTGTTAGTCCACATGTGTCTGCCCTATGAAGGAAGAGAGCCAGCGGGCCGGATGGTCTGGAGGTCAACCTAAGTGACAAAGTGTGTCACTAGGCGTGATCTAGTGGAACCAAAATCTGGCGCGGATGAGGGGAAACTGCGGCAAACACGTGCCTAACGGGCAACCCGCAGGGTGCGGTGCGGTGCCTAGCAAGCGGGGAAAATACAGGAAGAAGGGCGGAGTTTCGCATGAAATGGCAACTAGCAGCGTGATGACGTGGAAACAGAAAAGTAGCCTGCTCAATTAAAGAGTAAGGCAGCTGTAAAATAGCAAACTATTAAAATGCGGGGGTGCCTGGGGTTGTACAATGTCCCTGTGGTAGGTAGCGCGATATTGAAATGCTACAGCCAGCAAGGCATGTAGAAAAACGGATGGCATCCTCCTCAGTAGAAGAGTACTAAATTAGCCCAGCGATCAAAGAACTTACCACAGGAGGTGTGGGTCCTATTCAGTCAAGCACGTCCAGGACAGGAAAACGCTCACTGAAAAGACTCGCGTTTAAATACACGTTGCGTTAACTCAAACTCAGATCAGCTGAGTTTGCGCGTGCCCGGAAGCACGAGGCTCATGGGAGATGTAGTTTTAAAGCCACAAGCCTCGCGTGCAATCCCGCTAAGGACCGCTGTGTGGCACGTAACCGGCTGAGACATACCAATGGGAGCCAAAGACAGGGGGAGAAACCCAGTCCGCTAAACGAACAGAGTGGGAAACAAGCACGGCAGCTGGAACCCACACACTGCCCAATCATGGAAAAACTGGGCGCATGCATCGCCAGGGGGAGGAAACTGGCAAGAGCGCCCATGTACGTGCACAGAAAATTGCTTGCGGCGGCCAGCGCAGCCTGTGGGAGACAAACTTCCACAAGGTGCCTGCAAAGGAAACACAACAGCAACATGGGCAGCGCACTAGCTGCCGGCTGTCATGATGGCAATCCGCTCATCTTACTTAAATAGACGGATGATATAGATGATATAGACGGCTTCTGCCCCTGAACCTCACTTCAACACTGGTAAACCTAGCCAAGGCAGAGTGAGGAATAAGGTAAACCAGACAAAGATGGTGGGCCACGCTGAAGGCATGAAGTAGTCAAAATGGTGACAGGGTGGGCCCTTGGGGTCTGTCCGTGCCGGGGGTGTCATGGTCGTGATGAGACATGAACCCAGGGGGGTAGATGTATTAGAAATGTGGTCTGCAAATCAAGATAGCGCCAACCATGGAATCTCATCATTGAGGCCTGTTTCTGAGGTTCCCAATCTGTACACCCATCTTTGTTCCAGTCTAAGTAGTTTGGTTGTGAGATCTGGTGTATTGGCATTCAAATTCGGTTAGTCTAGGACTGTCCAGCTCAGGGAGTCTGGGCCATGTTTCATATCAAAAAAGTGTTTGGTCATCTTAGTCATTTGTTTCGCACATCTAATCGTGCTTTTGTGTTCTAAAATCCTAGTGCGTACCTTCCTGGTGGTCATACCAACATATCTCAAGCCGCAAGGGCAAGTGATAAGGTAGACCACCCGCTCACTATTACAATTGGTGTGTTTCTGTAAAGTCCACGGTCTCGATGTGCCTATGTCAATGCTTTTAGTCATGCTGGTTTGGGCACAGACTGTACATGACCCACAGGGATAATGGCCTTGGACGGGAGGTAAATTCCAAAGTGTGTTTTGTCTTGTTATTTCAGACAACGCGGTCTTGTGTGGATCAAAGTTTCTTTTAAATTGCGACCTCTTTTAAATGCAAAAAGAGGTTTCTCTAGAGTCAGTTGTCCTTTGTTCAAAATATTCCAATTGTGTAGTATAGATTTCTTCACTACATTGGACAAGGAACTGTAGGTATTGACACAGACAAGTTTGAATTGTGTTGGTCTGACAGAGGGTTGGTCTAGGAGTGCCTCCCGGTTAGTATTCAATGCTCGTTTTGCTGATTGCTTAACCAGTTTCGCGGGGTAGTGTCTGTCCAGGAGATTACTTTTGAGTTTTGTTGCGTGTATATTATACTTCTCCGTTGTAGAGCAGTTGCGACGAACTCTCAAGAACTGTCCATATGGTAGGTTGTCCCGCAATGACTTTGGATGGTAGCTCTCATATTGGAGCAGTGCATTGCGGGCCATTGGTTTTTGATAGAGTTCAGTTTCTAGAGTGCCCCTGGCTGGGTAGATCAGAAGGTCCAGGAAAGCCAATTTCTCTTTACTATACTCGCAGGTAAACCGAAGATGTTCATTGGCGTTATTAAGCCAGTTATGAAAACGGTTAATAGTGACATCAACACCTCGCCAGATTACAAAAATGTCATCTATATATCTCCTCCATAGGAGTATATGTATGAGAAAGGGGTTCTGGCCTCCCAGGACAACACCTTCTTCGAACACATGCATGTAAAGGTTCGCTAGACTCGGCGCGAAGGTGCTGCCCATGGAAGTGCCTGAGATTTGGAGATATAAATCAGTCTCAAACTGGAAGAAATTCTCCTTCATGGCCATTCGTGCGCACTGCATTATAAATGGGATTGGTGTGATCGTATCGGGTGGGTGCTGAGTGAGTAAGAGTTCAATTGTCTCCAGGGTTTGGTCCTGGGGTATCGAGGTATACAGCGACTCCACGTCGAACGAGACCATATAGTCGGTGAGGGGTCAAAAATCACATCATCCAGCAGGCGTATCATGTCAGTAGTATCTTTAAGATATGTAGGCATTCGGCTGACCAATGGACGGAGAAAAAAGTCAACGAACTGTGACAGTGGCTCCAGGGCAGACCCTATCCCGGAGATGATGGGTCTCCCTGGTGGAGGCCTTTGTGGCTTATGTATTTTTGGTAATACATAGAAATAAGGTGTTGTTGGTGCCCTTGTACAGAGGAATTCCGCCTCTTTCTGCGTTATCCAACCATTGTCATGTGCTTCCTTGGTGGCGACAGAAATGGTTTCCATGATCCTTTCCATGGGGTCATGGTCCAGTCGTCTATAGGCGGTATTATTATTAAGTTGTCTTAAACATTCCGTCCTATAGGTGTCTGTGTCCAATATTACAGTTGCACCGCCCTTGTCGGCAGCTTTGATGGTAATTGTTTTATCTGTCGTCAGGGAGCGTAGTGCTAACTGTTCTCCTTTCGAAATGTTCTTGAAAATCTTAGATGGGGTGCATAGTCCAGTATTCAGGTCTTTCAGGACAGCTTTCTCGAACGTTACTACCTCCGATGGGACCATCCCAATCGTGGGGTTGAATTTTGACTTTGGGCGTAAGTTAGTATTGTTGGTCTGTTGGCTGTCAGGCTCTAGGTCTTTGTCTGCAAAGAAGAAATGCAGTCTCACTTTTCTGAAGAACTGATGTACTTCTTGTTATATTCGAAACGGGTCACCATTGTTTGTAGGTACGAAACCTAGACCATGGTTGAGTACTGTTGTTTCTTCAGGTGTGAGAACCCTCTTGCTCAGGTTTACGATCAGACTGGACCCCTGCTCGGGCCTGCCTGTTGATTGGTCTTGGTCATGCTCCTCGTGTTCCGTTGGGTGACCGGGGAGCTCCAGTGTACTTGTTGTTGGGAGCGGCGGCGGCCTCTGGACCGGCCTCGGCCTTGTCCTAAAAAAGGCTGGTTGTGTCCTATTTGTGGATGTTGTTGAAAATTCATCAGTGGACCTGGTGGACCTTGTCCAAAGAAAGGGATAGGAGGGTAACTCCAGGGATTCGGGGGCCACCATTGGTTGTTAGGTGCACCACCCCGGGGTCCACGCCAGCTTCTCTGATTCTGATACTGGGTTCTTTGATTGATGTTCCCTTGGCTTGTGTCTGAATCGCTTGAGGTGTCTTCTCTGTCGGAAGAGGAGTAGTTGGACCCATATCTTCTCCCTGTCCTGTGAAATTGTGGAGGTTGGTAGGAGATGTCAGTGTAAGGATACACTTTTTCCATCGAGAATTTCGCCAAATCCTTTTTGAATTTTGTGATCTTGCTAATAAGGAGAGTCTCCTTATATTCTTTCACTGTTTTATTTGTTTCATCCACATTCTTTTTGAAGACCGTGGCTCCGATAATAACTTTGATCTCAGCCTCCATTGTCTGAATTTCGACCAGGACCTTCTCAGCTTCCTTCTTGGCAGTGCTGATGATTAAAATTAACCAGTCCCTCGTGCACCGCCATGCGATGAGGGACCAGTCTTTCAGGAACGAGGGATTGTCCAGAAAAAGTCTTGGGATGTTAGTTACTATGAGTCCTGTCGGGGCACAATTACCCCGTAGGTATTCAGTCATAATTGAGCCGTGTGTGGTCGTTCTTGTGTACAGTCATTTAAGGTTGGTAAGTTTCTGCCAGTCATCCGATGTGGCCATGGTTTGTGTAAGTTGTGTTTCTAGGATGCTAGGTGTTGTCAAAATCTCTGTTAATACCTCAACGTCATATGCAAGTCCTGTGCGTTCGGCCATGGTTAGAAGTCACTAAATGGTAGTTTATAAAGAAAAAAGAGAAAAGATCAGTAATAAGCCCGCAGCTGAGCCGCTGCGCTAAACAATCAATACACTTGAGGGCTTGAGGAGATTTAAGGACCTACGTGAGCTGACTCCCCACCATATAATGCAACACACGAAACAAGCCACGGGTCCGGATTAGGAGGAGATTAGTGTGTCATGCAAGGGGGGGAAAAACCCTTTTTAGGACGGTTCCCCTCACACACCAAAGGTGTCATGCTTCATCATGGAGGTGCCTCCTCACACGAAAGACCTAGTCTTCGTGTGGGCTACAACCCCCTCTCTACGAGGGAGGAGCTCAGGGATGTTTTTATTTGATCAGGCAGGGTATACTAAACCCCTATGTGAGCCGGTGTGTGTGTGTGGAGCAAGAAAGTGCAGTGCTGTGAAAAATTAAAACTGGCTACAGGGTTAGCTATATTGTGGCTTTATTCAGCTACCCGGTGTCAGGATTAAAAACAGTGATGAAGAGCTGATAACACACGTGCCAACATTAGAAACACATGTGTAGCTAGACCAACATGTTTCGGCCAGAAGGACCTAGGTAGTGTCACGGCCTTCTTCAGGGTCAATTTGTTCAGCTACTGCAGATGTGCAGTGTGTATACGTGAAAAAAATTAGTAAAAACACGTGAATGAATCAAAAGTTTGATACTGAACCAGTAATCTCACTGTTCAGTGTGGACTGCATACAACCTGTATCGAAGACATGAAGGCATGTATGTCAGCATAATGCATAAACAATATATATATAACCAAAGTATCATATACATTCACTAACCTCCTACATTCTAAATTTTAGCATTTTTGAAGCACATATACGTTTTATATCAATGTGTCAACTACAAAGATGTGTGACTCACCGCAGTGGATTGTGCAGTTCACTACATCTGTCCAGGCGTATTAGCCATGTGGTACGTACACCAGAACCTACAGAGAAAGGTAAATGGTGTTTCTTTAAAAACAAGAAGCCCCAAGAGAGGGATTAGAGATAGAACAAAAAGCGACTTAGAAATCTTTCAAATAATGTTTCCTTGTCGTTGGGCGTCAAAGGTATGGCTGAAGATGCAAGAACGAAAAAGAGAGCCAAACGCACAAAAGGCCAAGGATCTATCAACCCTGGATAACATGCATAGACCGGTAAAATAGATAACAGAGACAGGAGCACAGTTCAGGGAACTCATTGAAATTATAAAAGAAAAGTAAGGTGATCAAAATACTTATAAGTAATAGCGATGGTGCTCGATGTAACACCTGCCAGAACAAGGCAATGTGGTTACAACGGGCACGCTGAATGAAGTGGTGCGTCCGATGAACTCTGGCTGCAGCCTAGCAACCAGTGAATACAGTGGACCAGTAAAAAGCGAGTAAACGCATCAGGGCTGGTGGTGTTAGTCCACATGTGTCTGCCCTATGAAGGAAGAGAGCCAGCGGGCCGGATGGTCTGGAGGTCAACCTAAGTGACAAAGTGTGTCACTAGGCGTGATCTAGTGGAACCAAAATCTGGCGCGGATGAGGGGAAACTGCGGCAAACATGTGCCTAACGGGCAACCCGCAGGGTGCGGTGCGGTGCCTAGCAAGCGGGGAAAATACAGGAAGAAGGGCGGAGTTTCGCCTGAAATGGCAACTAGCAGCGTGATGGCGTGGAAACAGAAAAGTAGCCTGCTCAATTAAAAAGTAAGGCAGCTGTAAAATAGCAAACTATAAAAATGCGGGGGTGCCTGGGGTTGTACGGTGTCCCTGTGGTAGGTAGCGCGATATTGAAATGCTACAGCCAGCAAGGCATGTAGAAAAACGGATGGCATCCTCCTCAGTAGAAGAGTACTAAATTAGCCCAGCGATCAAAGAACTTACCACAGGAGGTGTGGGTCCTATTCAGTCAAGCACGTCCAGGACAGGAAAACGCTCACTGAAAAGACTCGCGTTTAAATACACGTTGCGTTAACTCAAACTCAGATCAGCTGAGTTTGCGCGTGCCCGGAAGCACGAGGCTCATGGGAGATGTAGTTTTAAAGCCACCCTTGTAAGTAGGAGGCAGGGTCAAAATCAATGAGTGTTGCGGCAGAACTGCGACACCCATTGCCCACCCCTTTCACACTGAGTGTAGCGTGAAAGGGGCCTCTATTTACAAGGCGACATTAAGCCACGTTAAGTGACTTAACGCCGCCTTGAAAACAAGGCGAAGGACTTAATACCACAGGAACATCACAAAAAGTAAATATGCCCCTATATATGACATATAGGAATGACAAATATGGGCTGTGCATGAGATACACCAGTGATCAAAAGGAAGGAATTAAATAACATACTATTAAATTTAACAGGCTTAAATCATAATTATGACGTGTGCGTTTTTTAATGTTATTCTTAAAAATCCAATATTGAGTTGTGATTTGAAATTGTACTTTGTAAGTTGATGCCACAAAGTAACCTGCAATTCTGTTGCTAAGAGAGTTTAATGTTAGACCACCTGATGTTATATCCGATAGACATGAACTGAAATTGCATGATAAGTAACCCTGGGCGTAGTTCGCATAGTAGCGCTACGCGTAGCTACGCGAAGTGCACTTCGCACTAAGCGAGCTACGCGAGCTACGCGTAGCACTACGCGAACTGCGTAGTGCGGTAGGAAATGCTGTTCGCGATGATTGCACAGTGACGGATGCTTGTCCGCACTGTGCAATCATTGCAAACGGCATCTTGCACAGTGCAAGCAGTCGTTTTCTGCCGCTCGAGTAGATTTGTACTCGAGCGGCAGCTTTCTCAACGCGGACTGGTAGTTTCTCATCGTGAGCGGTCGCGAGCATACGCGACCACTCGCAATGAGAAACCTGACCTCCCCGCGTTGAGAATCTCGCCAGGAGGTTTATTTTCCACGCTCGCGATCAACAACTTGATGTTGCTGATCGCGAACGAGGAAAAAGTCTCGCTGGGATGTCATTTTGCTCGCTCGCGGTCGCCAACTTGACGTTGAGGACCGCGAGCAAGCAAAAAATGACCGCTACGCGTGTTTGCACTGTGCTACGTGCAATTCGCGTAGTGCGAAGTAGCGCAAACTTCGCAAACTACGCGAGCGTAGCGTAGTACTTCGCCCAGGGTTAATGATAAGTTATGGGGTATAGCACAGGGAGTGATGAAAAAGTGACAACGAAAATAGTTGAGAATTGCTTTACATTTGTGATCTTTGAATGTTAGATTAAGTGGGAGGGGTCAGCTTTAAATCAATGAGTAGTGAAAGTATTACATCCTTATTGAATATGGATTTTTCCCAAATGCTTACATTTTGAGGTAATTCCAGTCTGTCAATTGGAATAATCAATATTTCGTCACTAGTCTTTTAGATTTCCTAAATGTCTTCAAGATTTTGACAGGCAGTTGTACGTGCTCAGCACAATATCTATGAGCCACACTAATTAAACTGACTCGCTATTACCTCTAAAACACCTCTGTGTTACCTTACCTGATCCGCTAGTCCTCATTATGCATTGTGAGAACAATTTGGCACACCTTTTCATGATCTCAAGCAATAGACTTAAATTTACCTCATAGAACTATGTAAGACAGAGTGATTTTTTCATTTATATAATTAATTCCCCTTGTAAGTCAAGAAAACATGGTAAGCAGGACTGCTAGCCAGTAGCGCTAAATTTAACAATGATATGAGTAAGTGGAGAGGACGCTTGCTTATGCATCATCCTTTCTGTAATTAAAATGGAAAAATGCTTTAAGAAGGTCCACTGGGCGATGGCCCACGACTGTGACATATTTATTGAAAATCACTATACACGTGGAGAAAATAACAATGTTTGACTCACACAATGAACTTATGAGATGTAAAGAAAATGTAGCTTGGGACAAAAGGTAGTTTGTCAGCGCCGATGTTTCTTTTTAGGTCGAGCCTACAGCGCTTGCGCTGATAGGCGATCTGCTATCTTTACTTTGTGGGGTCTGACTCCTCCCACGCTCTGGATTGGCTTTTCTGGTTGTCCTTTAAAAAACATAGCCTGCAAATGGCTAATGGTGGCTGCATGTCCCACCTTTTCTCGTGAGTTCACTCCCCTGGAGTATTGCCTCGGGAGCGAGCAGGGACGCGCACGCTCCTTGCGTGCCATTTTCTTGTTAGTGCTATTTTTGTACAAGCCGGATTTTTTTTTGCTTCGCTTGTTAACATTGGGCCTCTGTCCTGGCGTCCCCTTTACCACTGGCGCTCAGTGTACGTCAGAGCGGCACATGAGGACACCAGCACTATAGGATTCAGTGCGAGCTAATGATTAGCAACATCTCATTAACTATATCTGCAGGGAAAAATGTGTCCTTGAGCCTCCTCTGGAAGCTGCCAGTGAAGTATCTGACAATGACGGGGAAGTGAAGGTCGCAGACCAGTCTTCCCCCGGGGCTATTCACGCAAGGCCGGAAGGACAAGGTGGGGGAGGGATGAGAAGATTGGGGGAAGGGGCGGGAGTTAGGAATGTATATAAGGTGTCAGGAGAGGAGGATCCGGCCTCTTCCTGACACCTTAGCACCACCGGGGGGTTAGAGGGAAAAGTCTGTGGAACGTTGCAGGCGGATTAGCAGGTTAGTTGGGGCAGTGGGCGGGTTAGCGAGGTGCAATGTGCGCCGAAGGGGCCTCGGAGACTAGGTTCGGGCTTTTCTCGCCGACCTGGGTGATCATGGCGAGTGCGGTGAAGCGTTGCATGCACCATGCTGGGCAGTCCCCTGTGGCCGGTTCGTTGACCAGGTGGGGTGGGGGGAGGGGGGATCCGTTCTGAAGGCACCTGGGGGCTGCGTCCGAGCTTCTGCGTGGGTATAGAGGTCTGGAGGTTTTGGGGAGGGGGGCCGTAAGCGGGACGTTCCAGAGCCGCGGGTGGGGGTGGGGTGTGAGCCTGCACAAAGCCAGAGTCTGGGGGTTGGCCATCCGCGGCTCACCCCGGCGCAAAGTTTAGGGAGCCGTGGAAACGTCCCCTGCAGCGGGGTGCGGACGGCGGTGGCCGCAAATTAGTCAATTAGTCATGAGCAAGTGCAGCAGCCGGTGACTCCTGTCCCTGACGAATCACCCATGGGATAGGAGGGCTTTTCTGGAACCAGCGGTGGACAAAAGGAGGTTGCTAGGGCCCTGCCAGCAAGCAGCCTGCCCACGCGAGTACAGAGTGCCACGAGGGGATTGCGGTGGGGCTCTCATGGCGGTTTCGGCAGGAGCGAGGGAGCCGCTGAGCCTGTAGACATGGGGGGGGCGCCGGGAGTAGGACGCTCCCAGACATTGTGTGGAGGTGGAGGTTTAATGTGCCCGCCCGACCAGCGCTGATCCCAGCGGACGGTGCCGTAGCGTGGGGTGCCTGCGTGCCCCCAACCAGTATGGAGCCTCTTCAGGAGGGCGAGCAGCGGGCCCCTTCCCAGCGCTGTTCGGTAGGCTTCAGGCACAGACGGTCCGGCCCTGGGTTTTCAGTGGCTGGGGGTGCTCAGTGGGAGAAGGCTGTGCTGGGGAGGGCGAGGCAGGGCCATAAGCAGGAGTTTGCTGCTCGGGGGGAGGAGGGGGGCCCCCTGGAATGCCGGGTAGGGCGTAGCGGGCGGCAGGTGCCCTGGGGGGAGGGGTTCCCCCCCTTTTTTTCCCCTCAGCCAGCGCAGCAATCCGGGGGACCGGGGTTGGGGGAGGGGGACTGCGGGGGCCCGGGGGTAGTCAGCTATTAGCCGGTCCCCAGTGTAGGGGTGAGGGACTGCCAGCATGGCATGAGGCCCGGTGGTGCTCGGGACCCACCAGGTCGGAGCGGCCTGGAGGGGGGGAACCCGGACTGGCGTTTGAGACCGGCAGGGTAAGGGGCATCACCAGCGGGGCACACGACGGCCCTTTGGGCGCTGGCCGGAAGCAGTAGGGGGGTCCGCGGCGGCCTACCCTCCAACGAGGGATCGCGCAGCGACTCCTACAACATGATGAATACAATTTGAGAAGGATGACTTGGTTGTTGAGAGGATAAAGACTGGGGAGTGTGAAGATGTATGAAGGGAGGGGAGTGTTGAACGGAAGATGAAGTGCGAGGAAAGATGCGGCTGAGTGGGGTTTTCGGAGGGGTGGGGGGAGTTAAGGTAACCAGACTGTTTTAGTTTTGCAGGAGGCATGTGCGGCCTCAGACGGAGCTGAGGACATGGAGCAGAAGGGAGCAGCAGCGCCGATCAGGACGAGGAGGTCCCAGACGGACACTCAGGTAAAGGAATAAGGCAGAGGGCAGGGGACGAGGGAACACAGGGTAAAAAGGGAATTCAGCTGGTCAGCTGGGGTGTGTGGGGGGCTGTGCAGGATTTTTGGCACAGAGGCAGGTGCAGCTGCGGCATGCTGCAGGACAAAAAGGAAATTCGGGCCTAGCGATTTGGTAGGGATGGGTCCAGACGGACAATGTGGTAATGCACGAAAAGAAGGGATTGACCAATGGGTCACATATCGCCGTCTGCCATGTTGCACGAGAGTGTCGAATGGGCCGGGGATGCAAGTTAACACAAAAGAGGACATCGGTCTCAAAACGTGGGCCAGCATCTTACGGTGTGGGGGCTCGGGGGCAGGGCAATTGCCCTGCGGAACGCCATGGATAGCAGCTGAATGGAGGAGGGCTGAGGTCCGCCCAGACTTGACTAAACCATGAAGGGGCATTAACGCAATGCTCAGCCTCTACGGAAAAGCTAGGGTATGCTAGCGGCTTTATCGGCTCTTACAAAGGTATCACTTAACAAGGAGCGGGGGAATTGAGAGGCATCCACTCATATGGGGTCAAGCTGGGGCCACCCTGGAAGTACAGGGGAAGATCACAAAAGGGGGGATGGGATGGGGGGGGTTAGTCCGGGCCAAGAGGTCCTTACCCGGTTAGCTAGAGGCCATGGGCCCATGGCGCTCGACGTCTCCCGACAGGAAGCCGGTGCTACAGCAAGGAAAAGAGAGGTTCTCAGAGGTGGGTTGGGCATGACAACGAGTCCACGAGGGCCGAGAGAGGCAGGCGATCTGCAATTGGTTGACTACGGCGAGGGCTGGCAGAGTATAGGGGAAAGGGGTCAATGAGAGAGGTGTAGCCGGTCCGGTCGGTCGGCCACCTTAAGGGAGAACTGGGTCAAGTTCATCTGCAAGGACGGCGCCAAAAACTGTGTCAGGGGAATTTGGGGGGCAACAACCCAGTTGGAGGAAAAATAAGTTCAGTTAATAAGTGGGAGTAGTGGAGGTCCCCTGGGGGTGGCGTGCCTCGGGGAACGAGGACGTCTGTCGAAGGGATCGAATGTGTGGATAGGGGAGAAAGGGTGCGTACGTCTAGATGGCTCTTTCACCATTGCTTAAGCACGCTTGGTACGCAATTGAGGATGGCACGCATGGATGGGCAAGGACTTGCCTGGGGGCCGGGCAGGTATGGGGGGCTTCTTGACGGACAAGTTTTACACACTTGGTGGGGTTTGTCAGGAGGGGCTGTGGGGCTCAGGGGGTCACAGTAACTGAGCGCAAGCGTTTGTGCAGCGGGATGGGGAGAGATATATAGGCAAAGACTGCATGGGGGTCAGGTGTGTATGGGGTACCTGGTCGGACACTGGGTAGCATACTCAGTGGGGGTTTTTTTGTGTCCTGAGGAGCAGAAGGGGCTCTTGGGGTGTCGCAGTAACTGGGCGCAAAAGGGGCGAAAGACAAGGAGCCCGCGAGGTAGGGGACGGGACAGGCCAAGGCTTTGGTGAATTATTCATGGTGGAGGGGCCTGGGACGCGAGAAACGGTTGGGCCCAACGCAGGCTAATTGTTTATTTGAAGGTGATAATTTCAGAGGGGGAGTGCGGTTGCGTGAGAAAGTTTCTTTAAGGGGCAAGGGGCCACTTGAGCCAAGGTAAGTATATAAGGGGGGGTATAAGGCAGTATAATGGGCTGGGGGAGTTACTCAAAGGGTATGCGGGGAGGAGGTAACAGGGAAACAGAGTGCTGACGCCCAGGCATGGCTGGGGCAGGTCTGCGGTACCATAGAGTGGTTCTTGTGGGGGAGAACAATTTTGGGGTGTGGGAAGTGAGGCAGAGTGCAAAGGGTCATAGGATGTTGCAGAGGAGGACGTTGGTTTGGCAGGTGCAAAGTTGGTGTAAGCAACATGAATCTGTGAAGTAGGGTATGTGCGGGGAAGGTTGAGGATGTATGGAGGGTGGGGCCATCACCCAGGGGTCGATTCGGAGAGAACAATGATGTACGGTAATTTTCCGGACGTCTGGTTGAACTGGGTGTCTTGGGGTGGGAACCTTTGGAGACGGGACGATATGGTTTAATATGGAGAGTAGACAGGGGGGCATTGGCTGGGATGAAAGGGTTGTTTAGTGAGCCTGGCATGTTTGAGGTGGTCCATGCACAAGGGTTTCTTGGGGAGAACAGGGTCGGCACAGTTGAAGCGTTTGTGAAGATGGGGGGGTGTGCCTGGGGCAAGGGCGTTTTTGGGTGGGTTGAGTTGTTCATTGGGAGACAGCGGACAGGGACAGTGGAGCGTGGGTCATAGAAAAGGGGTCACAAGGAGAGGGCATGCTGCAGTGGCGATGGTGTCGGGAAAGGGACGGCCTCTGGCTAGGGGGGAATTGGTTTTCCAAATTTGGAAGGGAGAGTGACATTTCTGCCGCCCATTATAGGTTCCATACAAGGGCCATGTAGAATGGGTGGGGCCAACCGAGGGGGACATACAATTCCTGTGCATTGCGGCTGTAGCAGTGGTAGTGTCAGGATGGACCAGGGGAAGGAAGGAGGTTGAAGGAGGGCGGGGAGGGGAGTACAGGAAATGTGTTCTGTGAGTGTATAGGTACTGGAAAGGGGCTTTTAGGATTGGGTTTGGAACACATGGTGAAAAGGGGGCTATGGGAAAGGGGTAGAATTTCTTACAAGACTAATCATTCTTTTTTCTACTACAGGATGTGGGGGTAGACCGGGAACCGGGACGGTTGCCTGGATAGGGGCCCTTCTCCCGGGCTTTGGGCGGCAAAGGATGCAGTCTAGCAGGTGTACAGACGTCACTGGGCTGGGAGCACAGCCACCAGGATGTGAAATGGTGGGGGGAAAAGTGGATTGCAATGGTGGGATGTTGTTGACGGTACGGGTGAAACTGTGTCAAAAAGAAAAGGAATTGCCCCGATATGAAGATACATGTAGGGGAGAAAGCATTCTAGAGTGTGTCAAGACTGACGTTACACAAAGATACATGGAAGGGGATATGGTAATAGAAAGGAACTTGGGGGGTAGTTGGTTACGTGAATGAATTGTGCCTCGCAGAGGATGGAATGGGGGTGTTGAACATGCTTCAAGGGAACTGGCCTGAAGGTAACAGGGCAGCTTTTCGGGAGGAACAGGTGGTCTTGTTTGAAGATGGTGCACCTTTCGCGGTCGGGGAATGTCACGGATATATTATTGGAACACGGGGCGCAAGTTTTATGTGGTGGATGGTCGTCCACAGGGTGCCGCAGGGTCAGCTAATGGGAGGCGAAAGGTGCACAGGACCTGGGGGGGGCAGGTAACCGCCCTACGGGGGTTCCCTGGTTGGCGGTACTTTGGAGGGGTGGTGAGTCACATACGGGCGGATCCACCCCTTGGGGGGGGAGAACGGTACACAGGTGACTGATAGCGGGGCGCGGGAGGCAATGAGCAATGAAGGAAAGTCAACAGAGGATGCTTGGAGGGCAAGTGAAGGTGAGAATGGGGAGAGGAAGGAGGTCACCGAGTGAATGGGAAGAGTCAAACATGTGAGATGGTTTTGAGACGGCTGAAGGGAGAATGTGTCGGTATGGGATGGGAAAAGTATATTTCTTGCATTTATGTACTGTTAATAAAGTCTAAATGATTGCAACCTTGTCCTAAGAAAATGGCCTTTTACGTTTCAAGTAACAGCGTGGAGTGTAGTTATTGCACGAGGCCCTGCACGCTCCGGGGCGGTCCCGCTACCCAAGGCTCTGCACATCACCCACCGCAAAGCAGCAGGCCTGGGCCTCGGGAGGGCTCCTATCTTTGAGAGAGCGCCGTGTATTCTGTCGGAAAAGCAGTTTGGCGAGTTAATGTGCCTGCTGCGGCTGAGCTCTGTGCTCGCCGTGCAAGTCACCGGTTTGATTAGTGAGGCCGACATAGCCTTTCAACTTTCTGATGTGATAAAAGGAGTTTCCTTGCGTTCATTGACACCTGAGTTTTACAGCCCTGTAAAGATGCAAGACTGCGATAGTAAGGCAAGCGCTATATGAAACATTAATATCGGCTGGTGAAGGGTGCACTTCTGCCTTGTTGCTTTCCTTTTAGTGCTTTCAGTGTGGTACTGTGCTTTAGTATTGTGTCACCTGACTGACGCTCTTGCTGTAAAGTGCTGATTGGGCCGATGGTATGAAACGTACATTTCTTGAGCCTCTACAGTCAAAATTATTTTACTGGGGAAGGTGAACTATTGCTTGCGAGGGTCGTCTATGTCCTTCACACCTTAAATTGAATTGTATTTTTAATAATTGGTAATATATCAACTCCAGTGTTAAATTTGATCTGTAGTGGGATGAATGGCTGAGACACCCCTGGCGACATTCCAACCCGTGGTCAGCAAGTTGCATGCATGTCGCTACAGCAAGCGCTCAACCCACTGTACTGTTCCACTAGCTGTCTATGCAAGCACATCCCAAGCACGCCCTGGTCCGGGACTCGTATGGACTGAACTCAGCAGATAAGGCTTTCCCTTCCGTCAACGAATGACCACATTGCCAAATCACTCTTTTTTTTGGCGCTGCTCGATAAGAGAGAAACTGTTTGCTTTGAGGAGCGGTGAATATTTACTGTACTTCTCTGCACTCGGACCACCGTTTGCTTTTCCTCATCGCTTGGTGGTGGTGGACTTTCGAAGCTTCACTGGTGGACTTTTGAAGCTTTACTCATGAAAGGGCCAGTGTCGTTTAATGAAAACATATAAGCAGGTCCGCTGGAATTATGCGGCAGTGATGGCTCAAATTATGCAGCAGAGTTGACTAAATCATGTGTCGAGAAAAGGTAAATCACGTGCTGTAATTACCATCCGATTAGTTGATGTTAAAGGTAAGTTACAGTTTCTCTTCTGTAATCACCCTTTTCTCGCAGCTCCGCTGATGTATAGACTTCTTCACAGCTTCCAGCAGCACTTACCATCAAATAAAAGACGCAAACCTCCAACACACCACATTAAACAGAGCATGCCACACACACCTCGCTTCAGACACGCTTACCATCACCATCTCTGCTGAAAGCACAGACGTATTTCTGGTAATTCCGTTTGTTTGTTCGTATCCATGACTCGCTCCCTGCCACCCTCCCTTTGAAAGTGCTTTGAAGCAGGCTCTGGGATGTCCTAGTGCTGCACAAAAAATAAATGATCTAAAATAAAAAATATAGCCAATAGAGCGCAGCTTTGCCATAAAACAGGCTGCCACTGGGCTCCCAACAGCATGTACCACTAAGATACCCCATACAAAGTCCAAACACAACAAACAGGTCAATGCCACAAAGACCCAACAACTCACATTGCATATCAGTATAATACTGTGGCATGGCTCACACTGCAGTTACCATTTGCTAACCAACAGATTGATTTTGACATGTCCAGATACATACATCAATCTCCCAACCCTGCCACAACACTTTATTGATGCTGTCAGGTGCGTGAAGGAAATATAGTTTAATTGAAATTGCCGTCAAAACCGCTCACCCAGATTAAGTACAACCACCCCCACAGAACCCACAGAGCAGACTTCTTGAACACATACTACACACATGCAGAAGGCACTAAAGCTATAAGTAGGCAAACCATGCCAATCAACAGGTGAAAGGTTTCAGGCTCAACAATGTAAAACTGCCTACAGCACTCTCACCCATCCCTAACGTACTCTGTAATGGCCCCTCAATATAAGTCCTGTGATCTTTGCAGGTACGAAAACAATCTTGAATAAGACAGCGAAAAAAACTATATAAGGAGGAGATGGGGCCTTGTGTTGAGCAGCACCTAAGAGGCACTTTCCTTGAACCCTGACACAGGATGTGATCAGTGTTTATATGTAAACATCCAACTGTGATTTCCACACAATTATAACATAAGTGAGTTTGAACCTTTTACTGACCTGACCAATCGGGAGGCTCGCCTTAAAACACCTGCCTTTGCCTCATGAATAGTATATCTGTTTTGGAAAATGACCAATCCTAGGCAAAGGGAAGGCAGTTATTTTTAAGCTTTACCATTTTACCCAGTTATTGCTTCCACTCTTCCATCTTTACAATGATTCGGACTGGTGAGGCCCCTCATGTGCCCACACAGAATGAAGTGCTCATCGCATGCCCCAGATGAACATTTATAAACGGCCTCTGGTAGATCCAGGGACCCGTGTTTGGGTTTTAACTACTTTGGATAACATTCCATGTGATTCTAATTGATCTGGCTGTTGATGTATGATGCCACCTAAAAGTTTTGGTTGGTGGTTTTATTTCACTAGCAATGTGTTTTACACCAAATTTGTCAGCATACTAAAATAACAAAAGATGATGGGTGGAAAGCTTGCCAAGGTTTTAGCCATTGGTAATCGTGTAAGGCTTCATTCCAGTCCCATCTTTTTTTTGCTCACTGCACAACTCCAAAAAGGGAGAACCTCATACAAAACAGGCTTGTTCCTGCTCCAGTGGCAACAGGCCATTCCAAACTGCTAAAAAAAAACACCCCTATGAATGGGAACACAACCCTAGACCGGTTTCAGCTTAGTTGGATGTCATCAGTGAAGTGCAGCTTGGATCCTATGGCACAGTGAGCACGCAGCCCACATCTGGGAATACCCAGATACACATAGGGCATTACATTAAAGCAACAAAAAGCGATGGTTGGAACACTTGCATATGAATCAGTCACCAGAAGTTGCTCAGAGGCCTCAAATATTCCATTGATCACCCCTTGTTCCCTTAGTGAGGCGTAAGGACATTGAGAGGAGTGTAAAGAAGTCAGTGACGTTGGTTGTTGGTCAAGCTCAACATTATAATGGACAGATGCCTCAGAGATGCCAGTCGTATCTCACTCCAGAAAGATTCTGGTGATAATTGCACAATCCCCCCTTTTGAACTCCTGTTAACTTCCCTTTGCAATGCCTGATTTGATCAACAGCTACTTTAAATTTTCTTCACTTCTAAATGAACATCTTCAGCCTTTCCCTTCGTCCACCTCTGATGTCATTGTAGCTTCCTGCAAAATGATGTAGCTCTGTGCTTATTTAGGTATGCCTCCTTGGACAGAGCTGCGTCCCTACATCTGAAAGGGGCCTGTTTAAGTGGCAGCTTCCATTCCTTTAAAGGGAAGCAGGCTGGATAGGAGGAAGAAGGCGGAAAGGGGGTGACAGTCACACCATAGAGCTCAGCTAAACATGCCGTTCAGTGCTGAGCACAGACACCGGTGGCATCTGCATTTGTTTTCAAGATATTGCCCTTTGGACAAAACATACATTATCTGGGAAAATCTCCGAGTTAGTGCATGAGCTGCATACTGCACAGCTCGGAAAGCACAGAGCACTAATTACCACTCAGTATTTCTGTCTTCAGCTCATGTAGGGACCTGGACATGTTCTGAGTTAATGCTCGTGTTGTAGACAGGGTCATTTCGAGAAAACCGATACATGAAGACTTATTCGCACCACCATTTTGGAGTATTTAAAGCAGTGCTCTTTTACGTACTTTTACATGACTTTGTGAATAGCCTGCAAAACATCAGAATGGAAATTAAAGGAAATATTCAAGAATTATACATATACAATTAGCCCAAATATAAACGACTGTGCCCGCTTTTCACTTTTAATGATATATAGGGAGTTTGACGTTTCCGGGCCCATACGCATAAATGCTTTTGTGGGTCGGCCCCAATGAGTTGGAATGGCCCAGAGAGCTAGAAACACGCAGAGATCAACGCCCTACTCAAAAAACCCAAGGCGGACCCGAGAGACCTCAAGAACTTCCGGCCCATCTCCCTGCTTCCGTTCCCAGCCAAGGTCATCGAGAAGATCGTCAACAAACAGCTAACCCGATACCTCGAAGAAAACAGCATCCTGGACCCATCCCAATTGGGGTTCTGCAGCAACCACAGCACTGAGA